>JAODJU010000001.1:36951393-36969710 GCA_026776725.1 Gnathonemus echidnorhynchus
GAGGTCGGTGGGAGTCACCTGGGGAGGGGGGGGTACTGGTTTGAGAGGGCCCTCTTGAGTGTATGAGCCACCTTATGGTGCCTACTCTCTCGGTAAAATGATGCAGGGAACTTTAATAGGCAGCATGGCTGACAAATTACACACACAGGCCTTTCTGTGTGACATCCTAAGAGGGACGAGATGGAGGCGTGCTGTCACTTACCATGGTAGTCTCAGTTACAGAGCCAAAGCTGTTGATGAAGATATTGCACGTGACATTTACTGGGGGACCTGGAGGAGGTACTGAGAATGAGCTTCAGGAAGGCAAAGCTGGACCAGCAAAGCTTTGTGTGACAGCTGCTAGATGTCCGCTGGCTGATTGCTAACGGTGCTGTATGCCGTTCACTCCCATCTGCAATTTTTCATAGACTGAACAAGAGTTAATGTATTTGTGCTCTCCAGCCATCGGGAGGCATGCTTACTCATAGTCATTCAGAAACAAACAAAAGTAGTTACATGCTGAATACCACACAAAGTATTTCAATGCAGCTCAGTTGTGTCTTTAGGTATCTAGCCATGGAGCAAAATGGTAAGACAAAGGAGATTTGCTGTTGAAACTGGTGAGGTTTGGTCTTTTTTTATTATAATTGCACAATACACTGTTTGCTTTTCCCCTATGCCTAATTTACAGGTTTCAAACAGTGATTACTATTCAGCATACACCATGCTGTAGTTGTTATAAACTTACGATTAACTAATTAAAAAGGTAATAATTAAGCTATTTTCAGAATCCTGTCACACAGAATTTCCTGTAATTAAATTACCAGTGGAAAGCAGGAAACCTTACAAATAAAGCCACATGAATTATTTAGCTTGCAATGATGACTCAAGTGAATGAGTTTAAAGATAACTCCTTTAGCCTAGGGATCATTTGCCGGTACTTTGTCTGAACCAGCTAGACCAGCACCAGATTCTAGAAGATGCTAAATGACTGTGTCATTTCAGGATGGACTACAAGCATGTTTCACATGTCCTACAGGAATCAGTTTTCCATTGAAATGCTGAATTTTATTACTTTGCGAATGAGTCTGGATTTGACATCTCCCGTATCTTCTGCTCTGTAACAAACTTATTGGAAAATTAAAGTAAATGTAATTGTGAAATTAACTCTTCCTCAGTAACATATGAAGAATTTTACATCTTAATGAGTTATAGCAACACACCGATTGCTTGATATACAGTTGCACTTTTTTATTTAGTAGGGTAATACTAAACAACAAAATATTCAAAGCATTATATAGTATATGTACACATATACATAATGTAATTAACCTGTTATTCGTCATTTTACATTTGATCAATAATTTCAAAAGGAACGGGTTACCATAGCTGCATTATTACATCTAATTAAATCTTATGTCTACATTTATATCCAAGAAAAATACACCATCAAGCAGAATCACTAGTGTTAATATGGCAAGAAATGACAAAACAGTGTGTCTCTGCCCTGTGCCACATTCACCACATTTAAGATGAAGTCATTTGCCTGCGGTGACTGTCACAGCGACAGCTTCCTGTCACAGCGACAGCTTCCTGTCCAGCTTCATTCCATACAGGTAAGGCGGCTGGATCAGCCTTCTGAATACTGGACTGTCTGCCACGATTAATGACCAAAAAGACCAGAAGCTGACATGATGATTAAAGTGTGATGTGGTCTGAATTTGGGACCACGATGTTTAAACCTACATGTAATCGACCAAAATCTGTCTCTTTCGACTTCCAGCTCAAAATGAACCTTTCTGTGCCCTTGCCTTTTAATGACAAATTTAATCTTAAACTGAAGATAATTGTGTTATTTTGTAAAGAAACACAACAGCCTAATACGTTAGCATTTTATTGCAAAACTGTATAATAATTAAAGTATAAAGTCAGCCATCTGGAGAACGGAAGGAAGGAAGGGCCAAATATATCCTGCATATTAAACAGGATTGTAAAGCCTCTTTCATCTTCTCTCCTTAAGTGGCATCTCTCTGCAGATCCTTTACAGCTAGCAGCTCTGTGACCATAAACTGTGCTGCAGTCCAATATTTGTCACTTCCTCTTGCCTCCCTGACAAGGGCGTAGGTTTGGTTTCAACACTGGAAGGGACCAAATCCGCCCTGAACTCCCGCCACCCAAAACACATACAGTACTCACACCACATTGGTAGGAACATGCCCATAACATCCAGGGCTGTAGTACACTAGTACTGTAGTAGTTTTCCTGTTGCCTTGAACTGGTATTTGCACTGGGACTTTTCAGTCTTAGCCATTGGTCTCACCAGACATTCAAGTTAGTCTCAACCGAGTCCAGTTGCCTTTCAAAAATGTTACTTTTTCTTCAAGTAACTCCTTCTTCAAAACATTTATTAAGCAAGTGTGTTCAGAATATGGGCATCGGTTTAATTAACTCAAAATCCATCTAGAATGGGCATTGACAGTGACCGGCTGGTAAGCAATTGTACGCCTGCCAAAACTCATCTATGCAGTGTATCCATGCCCATCATACAGTGTTGTTACACTGCACTTGCTTTTTGATCATAACAAATAATACTGTAAAATTATCCTCTTAAAATATACGATATATGGTCTTTGGCATCGCACAAAGATAAACAATAGATAAACAAAGTAAACAGGTAAGTAAGTAACCTCGAAGAGGGATCTTTTGTCCTGTCTCAGTCTTGACTGTCTCTCTCATTTGTATTTGATCTTGAATTGGACTCAAACATTTTCGAAGCAGTCTTGACTCAGTCTCGACGAGTCCTTGTCTTGGACATCACAAAGGTAATCTTGAATACAGTTCTGCTTACTATCATATCCAAATCTATGCCCCTTGCTCACTGGTGACAGATGGATAGACAGATGGATGTACCAATGGATGGATGGATCAATGGATGGATGGATCAATGGATGGACGGTGCGTGTATTAATGCTAGCCATGATTCATCACCAAATGGCCTTGTTTGATATTAGTGAAGACGGGGGGGTTACATGGAGCAAAATGTGCAGATAAATGTAGGTCAGTCCGCAGAATCAGGTCAGCGGGTTGTGCAGTTAAGGCATCGGATGTTTGACCCAAATGTTGTACCCTCAGATCTCAGACAGTGATACCCATGGGTAAGGAGACTATCCAGGATTGCATTAGATAGCTTTCAGAAAAAAATTAATACATACAGTACAATAAGCAATGTTCGATAAATGGAACTGGCAACCACGCTGGCAGCAGATTGTACCAGAGATACAAGTGGATCTTTAGGAGGGACATAAAATGCATGGGCATAGTGGGTGCACAAACTTTCAGGGTACATATCAGCATTTCCTGCTAGATTATATGTACCTAATATTATAGTTCTGTGCAACACTACATAAACGTATCTTTAACAAAAACATTATGCACAACATGTAATTAATTATTAGCAGTTACTTTTCCCACGAGAAAATATGAACATATGTTATACATATTGGATGCCAAATCGCTCTTATTTGTATTATAAATGAATATACTTTTGAGTATTGTGATGGAAAATAGGTTTCTAGACATCGTTTCAATGTCTACAAGCAAACTTCGTTCAAATGCATACCTTTATTATAATAAAATTGTATAAAACCAGTAATAACTGTATGTTAATTATTTACTGCAAATGATGCTGAACATACCTTTGAAGTTTGGTCTAATTCGAGCATCATATCCTGATGTTTTTCCCATTAGTTTGTCCAGGAAATCAGAGGGAGACATCGTAAATGAGGAAGCTGCTCTCCCTGGCGCTCTGGAGTCACCCTCTTTGGCATCTACCATCCTGGGAAGGAGACGGTGTGGAGAAGAAGTACACCCGTAAAACCTGCACATATATAAACTTTATCAGTCTGCTCGAGGGGATCCATGTGTATCAATATGGATGTGAATTAATATATCTGAGCGGTTTACTGTTATGAATTTAGAGAACTGCGAGCCGAAAAGACCATAGAATAACAGAATAATAAGCACAATTTATGGGTATGATGTACTGGATAAGCGATTGGAAAAATGGACGGATCATAGCTTTGTCTGAATTATAAAGACAGGTTGTTTTTATCTTTTCTTTTTTTCTCTAGTAACAGGCTTGAAAACAGTATTAACCATATTTATAAACATAAAGTTGCATAAAATAAATCGTCCTTTTTCAGACAGTAGAGGTATTTACAAATAATAGCCTACAGTTATTTTATTAACTGGGCGTCTTACAAGACACCAATTCAAATGATTACTATTTATTATCGGTTATTACGACTTTTAAAATAACCCATCCTAATATATAAATTAGATAATTTTATAAAATATCTTGTATCTCAACTCGTTCGTTCTTGTTTAAGTCAAGCAATTTTTCTGAGATTGCATTTTTACATAGTGTTATTTTGCTTCTTTTGTTGGATTAAACAATCCAATTTTGTATTCAAGTTTAACTGAGAACCCGGGCTTTCGATTTCCACCTTATTATACAGCAGCTACTTTCATATCTACGGCTTTTAATTCCATATTATGTCCATATCCATAATTTCCTTCCTCGTTTTTCTCTGTCTGAAAGGGCTTAACAAGCATTTGGGATATTATCACGAAATCTACAGGTATGTTAATTTAAAGGCATATTAAAGAACGTAATGGGAAAAAAACAATATCAAAATAGTAAACACGTTTAGCGTCGACAGTGGCTACTCATTTACCGGTAACTTTGCAAATATATTGCCATGTGCGTCGTACCTTCATTTGTGTTGTGGTAATATGAAGTAGGCTAAACAGAAAAAGGTGAATATGCATATTACAAATGATCGCATTTCGCTGGATTTAAATGTAAGACCTGAGGAAGTGAAGTAAAAATCAAGAGCAAAGCATAAGTTCCACATACCTGAAGTTGTTGATCTCTAGTAAACATATAAATAAGGCTGTGAGGAGTTTGACAGAAGGGCAAGTCATTCCTCTTGGTTCTTGTGATTATTTTCACACCACTCTTTCTTCTTCCATGAGCAAAGTCAAGCGCAAGGTCCAAACGGCAGCATATCTCTATTTCTGACCACAGCAGATGTTTTCACTGGCAGCAAAAAGCACGCAAGAGCTACCCAGTCCTTTGGGATCATTATTTAGTTTGGTGAAACAATGATTCCAGAGTACAGTAACGCAGGATAGGTAGGTGTTACTTATATGCTATGATATTGGGTCATTAGATATAAAAGCCATGTATTTTAGTTCAGATTAGAAATATCCTGGAGGTACAGTAAAAGATAACCAAACAGTTGTCTTCCATTAATAAGGAATACTTACAAAGACACGATAAAAATATATATCAATAATGTTGGAGTGTTGGTATGTTCTACAGAGCGTCTAGTGTCGGAATGACAGCCTCCCCAGACTCATTACAGCACCGGACAGCTCCTGGTGAAACAGCGCGCAAGCGCGCGAAGGCGGCCGGTGGTCAGCGGCTTCTCCGTCTGCCTGTCTAAACAAGCAAGGGTCTGCGCTTAAGAAGCCAAGCCACTCATCCATGCACTGTCAGGAATCATGCAAACATGCTTTTAACATAAATGGAAGGCAAAAGAACCAGCGACTTCCCGTAAAGAAAGACATGCAAAACGCATTTAATGTGACTCATTTACCAATTAATGCAAATTAAAGTCTTTGTACGATAAACAACTGATGTAGGTGAAAAGTCTTATTGAGTGAGATTTACCGCGTTATTAATCGCCACACACTAAGTCAAATCACATACTGAATCGATTTGGTAGGTTTGTCTCTTAAAATAAATTCAGCTGCCGGGAGGACTACTCCGCGCATCTATTTCCAGGACTTGGAATTCGACGTCTCTTGTCAAGTTACTATGTCCACCTCTATTACCACATAGTACCCCGTCACTAGACCTATTCGTGCTGTGTATCGTCATTCCCAAAACAGTTTGACAGTAGTTTTGTCATTTGATATGTATTTTTAGTAGTACCCAGCGCATCAGCAAAAAACCAACGCATTGCAACAATGACACATACAGAAACTTCCTTTATCTAACAAAATACGTACGCTACAAAATACTTAATGGTAAAATGCCCAAAAAACACAGCTATACTTATTGACAATAATGCTTTTATGTGTTCAAATCTTTTGCGAAAAATTTGTAGTGTGGAGAGACGTCTTGCCATTATTTGCATGCATTTTTAACGTTATTCATGCGTCATTATCAACAACGTCCCGCGAACGGTTCCTCAACTACTTATGCAACATTCTGACGTCCTTTCAAATGTGCGCGATTTATTAGATCGCTTAAGGTGCGCGATTCGTTCAGGGCAAAAATACGAAAAAGCGAAAGACGTCTATGACGATGATAGGATTTTATTTTGTATAAGTAATTAGAAATTACATTTTGTTCCTGCATGTAAAACGCGTTTGCTCTCCCTATTGTACCGTTAAATAGGGGAAATAAAAGGTAGAGAGGAGAGATGCCGATGGAAATGTATCTTATACTTCGGTTGCCCTGGAAACAGAATTCCTATCCACATCAGTGAAAATACTGAGCGCTCCAGCCCTAAAGCAAAGCTTAGGAGAGCTGGAGAGACTGACTGAGTCAGGCTAGTGGAAATGGCACATGCAAATGGTCCTGCAAAGAGGACTGAAGTTCAAGGATTGCCAACCAGGAAAATAAACTTGACTGACTTTGTAAAAGCAATAAAATCTATTACTTACAGTTTTAGTGTGTTATACTTAATTACCACTGCATTGCACATTCAAAAGCTTAGTCCATTTTGGAGCTGTACAAGTTCTGAAATCAGGTATCTTTTTAAGAATGAATATCATGGGGCTATCCAAGTTCTGATATCAAAGTTCATTAAGAACCAATAATTTGGATCTGTCCTTGGACGTCATTAGGTCCGATCACTCGGGGCTATAGCCCTGAGTATTTTAAGTCTATCCCCGAGTATTTCAGCCCCGATACTAATCTGTCTTCAAAAACATAAAGCTAGAAACAGCTAGAAACTCACCTGGATCTGTCTAAATACTAAAATCACATATCTTTTTAACAAATAATATCATGGAGCTGTCCGAGAACTGAAATGACAGATGTTGCCCAATGGGCACCACTGCGATGGTCCAAGTAAAAATAGGGCTACTTATATAAATCACACCAAAGAGATAAACAGGATGTGCTGTAGGCCTATATTTTGAGTCATCCATTTTCATTTATTATTGATGGAACATGATTGTGTTTTAATTGTTCAGAAAAAACATATTTCTGCTCTTCTATTCTTAATTTATTTTATCTTTCAAATACAATAAATGTGTTGCATATGGTACTGATCTTCTGGAGTTAGTGGGCAGCAGTCCAGAGAATGTTGTTTTATGCATCTTAAACATGTTAGAACCAGAGTAATGCTTTATTTGTTGATCTGAGAGATAAATGCTGCAGGATCATGGCACACACAAAAAACTACAACAGAAAATGTATGTGAAAGTCTGCTGCCATCTATATCTCACAGTGGTTGTGAAGTGAACAGCGGTAGAGTAAAGTAAAATTCCTGCTGACTGAGAGGTACAGGGTGTACTGCAAATCAAGACGGAGTCTTGGAAATGGAAATATATTATATATCACGTCTCAAAAGTTATATGAGGATCCTGAGCAAACTAAACACCTTTAAAATGCTTCTAAGACTCATTTGGTTTAAATGATACCACACCACCAACAAATTTATTTCTGTGAAAAAACCCCTCAAGCTTTTAAGCTAAACTAAAATGTGCTTTTACAGAGCAGATATAATTGGTGGAAATGTTGCTGAATGCTCCAATAAGCAATCAGATTCCATTTGAAAATGGATAGATAGTATTCTGCTGATCATTAGAGCCTCGTTCAGTGGATTATACATACTGTTAAGGAGAGCAAAACACAGTTATTACTAAATGGCAAAAGAGCTTTTTACCATTTTTCTGTGGCTATGTTGATAAACAGAGAACATCTGGTGACTGAAAAGAAGCGTAGAAACACTAAAACTAAAACAGTTTCTTAATAGTTCATGCAGACGAGGAGGTAGGGCACCGAGATAAAATTTCAGTCTACATACAATAATCATGCCCTGTTTTTTAATAATAGGAGCCTTGAGCCTCATTTTATCAGTTCATCTTCCACAGGAAGGACAGTGCCACAGTGCAATGTCACAGTGAGCCTGGAGCCTATCTCATGCAGGACAGCACACAACAAAGGGGACACCTTGGGCGGGATGCCAGTCAATCGCAGGACACACACTTGCACACACACTAAAACTCATTTAATGTTACCGATTCACCTAATCACTTGTTTTTGGGCTGTAAGAGAAAAGATTGGTAGAAAAGGTAGACATTACATCCTCACCAAGAGCTGGGAATTGGGATTTGTATGTGTGAGGCAGCAGAGCTCTGCAGAGGCTCCCTGCCGCCCTGCCAGAGACCAAACAATTCTAAACATCTTTTTATAATCCAATTCAAAGGGCAACACAGTGACAGATTTGCATCATGCAGATATATTTAAGGAAAACAGGCACGTCATTGAATCATTGACAGAAATAGTGCATAAAATAATAAACACCAATTAATATGAGGCTGTGACAGGTAGATTGGGCATCATTTTTCAATGCTCTCTGGTATCAAATCAGCCCAGCATTTTCAGCTGTTCTTACTTATGAGTCCCACAGAAGCTTCTGCCTGGTGCAGATCTGAACTAACATGACAGTTTCCAGAAAAGCGAACTCAATCATAACGAGATGAGCTTTGTCACGTCATATTAATGGTACAATTAACATTCACTAGTTGCACTGTGGATGTGCAATTACCCTTAGCTCACACAGTACAAAGGCATGTGCAATGTTGCATTGTGGGTTGCATAAACAACTAAGTCATTAAAATGATGCCTGGATCTTAATAAAGGTCAGCTTGTCACCAAACGTGGGAGTTTAAAAAAGGAAGTGACATATTCCTAGATTAGTGTGGAAAAGGCTGAGAGATCAAACTGTCTTCTGCTGGAACAGGCAGTGATGGATGGCTCTGCGTTTGTATCCAACAGACAAAAAGCACATGCTCTGTTTTAATGGTGTAACGTAAACAGGGCAAGGACACTCCTCCTGTCAGTCACGTTACTGGGAACATGTTAGTGGGTCTTTCTTGAGAATTTTTTGGAAAAAAAAATGTTACATTGAGATAGTGTTTTCATGTGCTGAGCAAGTGACATCACCTGAAACTTTTAGGTATATTACGATATGTTGGTTTGATTTAATGATTTTTTTAGCCATTTTCTCTAAATAGTTATCCATAAATCTCATTACCGTAACAGTTTTAAGATCAAATAACACAAAAATAGATGAAATGTTTGCAGCTTTATTGAACGTAACCCACCATAAGCCATTAATTTGTTTAATTTTGTATTAGTTTTGTCAATTTTGTAATTTTCATAATTCTTGCCTGGGATTTTATGAAGTGATTTCGTTTATCACAGAAATAAGTTGTAATATAATAAAACTGATTAACTACCGCAGAGGTAAAATTGACAGTTTAATCAATGAATGAATTAATTAATTTTAAAAAGGAGAAAAAAAATTATGTTACAGTAGTGAGTTCATGAGAATGAATGTTTTCTCTCCTCCAAAGCAAAGACGGAGCATGAGAAAGTCAACAGCGACACTGCATCTTGAGCTTGATTAACAGGAAAGATGTTTAACAGTTAGTGAGGGTGAGGCCAGGTCAGAGTAAAATGGTAAATGGATTGCATTTTATATAGCGCTTTTCTACTCCTACGAGCACTCAAAGCACTTTACAATTCATGCCTCACATTCACCATCCACACTCACATTCATACTGTACACCGGTGGCAGAGGCTGCCACGCAAGGCGCCAACCTGCTCACCAGGAGCAATTTGGAGTTCAGTGTCTTGCTCAAGGACACTTCGATGTGGTCAGGAGGAACCGGGGCTCGAACCTGCAACCCGCCGGTTGCACTACCTCCTGTACCACCATCGCCCCATAGTGGGGTAGAGATGCTAGTGCATGCTGAGGCTTCTCAGGAGCCCCCTCCCCTTGGTCTCTGCCCCTACCCCCCCCCCTTATTCTATTCTATCTTCAAACAAAGGCAGAAACGCAGAAGATGGGGTCCCTTAAGTTTCATATATACGGGGGTGCTTTAATGCACTGGCTCAGCCAGACTGAAGCCCGGGGTCCTCCGCTAAAAAGAGCCCTGCTCCCTCAGTCGGCAACAGCACCATCAAAGAAAACAGTAGGGGGGCCTCTGACCATCTATCTCTGCATAAATATCATGTGGTGTCTAAGCAAAAAGCACAAAACAAAGACAAAATGGTTTAAAACCTTTCTATGGGTATTTCATTAAAGGTGAACAATTTTTTGATGATATAATTACTAAGGGCTTTCAGCAGTAGGTGGTAAAAATATTGTATCCTTTGGTCATAAAAACCCCTAACCTCCCTTAAAAATCAACATGTCAGAAACAGCAGCTGAGCAACCAGATTTCTCATCTGTATGAAACTGACAATGATATAGAATCGTTTGGTTGAATGGATTTTGGGGGAGCACCACCTCCCCCTAGGTGTCCTGGTTAACTCTGGCACTCTGCTTCACTCTCTTGTCACAGAGACTTACAGCTGCCAATCAAAGAGTTCCCCCGTCCTCAATGATGAAGCCTCCACTGAATGCCAAAGAAGATCATCTCCACCATGAAGACTTACAGCTCTCTCCCCGGGGGAGCTCCTCGGGATGTGATGTCGCATTTCCATGTGCAAAATAATAGGAGACTCTTCTTTTACATACACTGGAGCTTGCCTGTTACAAACCAGCATCTGTAACGATGTGACTGCCATTATAAATAGGAAAGCTGCAATTCTGGACGGTGTAGCTGTGCAGAATGTTCGTAAATAAATAGAAGATGTAAAATGACCTGGGGATTCTTTACAAATAATATTTCTTCACTTTTCCTGCAGTAATCTTGCAGAAATCCAGTGACACTGTTAAAATCGATGCACCTGTGTTCAGAGGTGATCCTAGGGTCTGTTGGGGCCCCAAGCAAAAATTCACTGGGGGCCCCCCCTCTAACCAGTTTTTGTCATCATTTTAATAAATTTGGCTCTCGTTCGCCATCTAGTGGCTTGGGGGCCCCAAGCAGCTGCCTGCCCTGCCTGCTGACAAGATGCGCCTCTGCCTGTGTTGTGGTGGGATTCAGTGATCTGCAAACTGCACTGTGTTTGCCCACTTTACACCTCCCACTTTTTGCCCATCCCAGTGATGGTCGAAGCCCATGTGGGGCCCTAGGCAAGTTTCATGGTCGACACCCCACAGCAAAGCTCCCTGTTTTTCTGACACAGCCCGGCTGCAGCGAAAACACAGCTGGCTGTGACTGCGTTCGTGGAGCTGAGCCTCTTTTAATGATCACACTGATGATCATTTTTTAGTGGTTATGATGCCTGTTAAACTGTAGCATCGTCTCAGCCTTGCCTGCGTGGAGATTCGCAGGTTAGATGAGGCTTTTCCATGTTTACTAGTTCTGCTTGAACTGAGCAAATGAGTCATGCAGCTTGTGGGAACTCAGAAGAGAGATCATTCACCAGCAAGAGGCAGCCACGGAATTGACAGCGTGTTATATTCGCCTCGGGTCCCCACCAGGAACAGCCTCCCTCTGCTCAGCGGGGGCTTATATGGCAGCCATGCTAACCAGAAAAAAGCCGTATGGCGCTCGCCTGTCCTGGCAGCACTATCCAAAGGGCCAAATCCCAATTATATCGCCATTAAATACATCTGGCAATGGCTTTTACAGTACTTCTGTAGCAAAACTCTATCCACAAGTGTCCAAATTTAGGTTGTACGTGGGTGTAAACCTAACACCCATCCACTACCCACTTATTTTAGGTCGTAATGAACATCTATGAAAATATTCAAGAATATATTATTCACCATAAGCTATATATTCCATCCGTGTTCATGGCAATGACTAGAGCAATGACTAGGTCATCCAGGTAACACCAGTGACCAACTTTTTTAATTATAACATACACATATCTAGTAGTCTTGAATTTTGCCTTGGAAAGGAATGAGCTTTTGTTCTAGACCTCAGCGTGGATTCTGAAATGCATGCATCTTCCATGAACATGTTTCCACAGGCTCACCTTCATTCAGAATCCAAGCTAATCGCTCCTTGATTCAGTTTCATTCCTCACAACTTAAATCAAACACCACTGATTGTTCTGTGCCCACATGATATCGATGTGTTTTGGCCAACCCTCTAACAGCCGAACATTCAGATCAAATACGTACAACTTTATTAGTTATCATTTCAATCTCCCCCTAATTTTCTCATAACCAGCAGTCCTAGTGGATTTACAAAGTTTTTGTGTTCAATGGAGCCATAAAAAATATTACTGTTCATTTGGAAATTGGGACATGCAGCATTTGAGCGAGAAACCCTCGATAATAATGCTTAGAACACAGCACTGAGACAAAAATAATTATTTTTGTATGACAAACAAAAGATCGCTCTCAATATGGCTCATTTTTTTCAACAGTGTTTAACTCCCCTACTTCAACTGATAGCTTATATATTCGAATACAGAATTTATTTATTAGACTGAATTTTCTTCCAAGAATACATTTTCATTCTCTTGGAAATGACACAACATGTTTTGAATTTCGCCTTTCTGAAGTATTTCCTGAATTTCCCATGGATGTAAAATGCTTTGACAGGAGTCTTTGCTCACGCACAGGTGGTTGCCAAGGGGAAGGGATTACAGATTCAAACCCTGGGGTTTTTAGTTCTGTGATCCAGCAGAACCATCTCCGATCTCCAAGGAAACTCAGTCTGTAATCGCATGCATGCATCAGGCTCCCCTGTGGTATTTGTCTTACTTCTGATATCCAGTTTATAATTGTCTGTCATCTTCTCACTTGACAGGATTATGGTCTGGGTGTGATCTCCCTCTTCCATGAGATGGCAACCTATTCCCGTGTTTAGATTTAACCTAGGGGCAGCTATGCTTTCAGTCCTTAGACAGAGCATTGATCCTGTATACCAGACAAAAGATCATGATAAACATCCTTCAGCAACCCATGGAAATCAAGCTGGGATTCACCTGAACACCAAATGATGAGAGTATTCTGTCAGATTGATTGCTTATCCTCATGGCACAATAGTAACCAACTAGTGGTTACTATTACAACCTACAGCTAATAGGTGCTATTAAAGTATTTGCTTGTTTTATTTGGCAGAATGTAAAGGGGAGGGCTTCCTGTTTTCTCAGGATAATGCCAAATGTTCCCTCCCGGCATCTGAGGCTGTCTGCTAACACGGCACCGGCTCTGTGTCAGAATGAGACAATTTACAGAGAGCGGTTTGGCTGCAAATGCCGTCCCCATGGCAACAGTGCCACAGCAAGATGTAGACGAGGGGATCCGCACCAGCTGAACAGTGAGAGCGGCAGCGAGCGACCTCAGGCCGCGAACGAGCGGGTGACGTGAGCCGGTGGGGTGTGGAGCTGTTAAGCAGTGTGCTGTCGATAGACACACAGCTGGTCAAGGGTCCTGTACTGCCAGTTATCTTCATTGTTATTCTCTTTAAGGCCTGAGAGATTTTTAAAAATCTTCTTAAATAGCAGCAGTTGCACCTTGTGTAACAGAAATATGTCATCTGGCTAGCTTTCTTGCATCATTCACAAACATGGTTTATATAGATTCAATTCACGATTCCTAAGGTTTTATTTAAACAAGTTTACATTGCTGACTTCCAAAGCCAATGCAATATAAATATGAAGTAAATAATATATCAAAGATGTAAACAATATGCAAAACAGTAAGCTACATATAAAATTAAACTTCCATCCATCCATTTTCTGCAACCACTTGTCCAATTCAGGGTCGTGGGGGTTCGGCGCCTGTGGCAGAAGCTATAGGTGCAAGGCATGGGGCAAAACAAGATGGAACGCCAACCCATTGCATAAAATTAAACATATACTCAGAAAAATAAATATATATTGGAGTAATGTAGCTCAGCCAGATGAAAGAAAGACACCTTTTAATCTTTGTTAGATATTTAAACAAAACATGCTCTATTTGCATTGGAATGCTTCTCTTTTCTGGCCCCATCTTGCTCTGAATAGCCTGGGGGGGGTCAGCTAACACACAGCACCCCTGCAGCTGGGGGTTACAGGCTTGCTCAAAGGCCCACAGACATGTGACTGTTCCGTCGAGGCCATGACGATCTTTTGATCTCGGACACAGAGACTTAGCCTGCTGAGCCACTTGCTGGCTGTTTTAGGCCAGTGGTTGGTCACCATCATGTCAACCAGTAGCACACAGAGAGCCAATGAGTAGCCTGTGTAACATTTATTACAAATCAGATTAATTTTAATGCCCCCCCCCCACCCCCTCGCTCCCGGTTGATATAACCTTACCTGAAACACTTAGTTTCCCATTATTTTATCTATAGAAGTAGCTGTCATGATAAATAAGGTTGGAGAATCCTGTGTTAGACACTTGATGATCTTTGCCCCAAGATTACTGAGGTCCTCTTACCCAGAATCAGCTCAGTACTTGAATATGAATGTCTGGGTCTGCAGCATGATTCCTGCAATCATCAGAGCTCAGAAGGAGTGAGTCAGTGGCCCACAGCCAGTGGCACCTGACTTCCTTTATGCAGGGTTCACACAACGTGTTTCACTGGGTTTGACCAACATGTCGAATTGAGTGTCATAAGCCTACAAATGGTAATAAGCTACAGTCACGCTTGCAAACGATATCCCCATGGGGCAACTTACAGTATGCAGGACAACGAGAATAAGAGTGGACTCTGAGCGATCCACTGTGACCAATATCTTTATAGTCAGTCCTGGAAAGCATATGTGTACTGATGGACTCAAGAGGAGACACGTTATAAAAGCCAAAGGAGAAAATTCTGGTGTCTCACTACTCTGTGTTAGTTTAGTGCTGTCTGAAGCCAGGCTGAATTACTTTGATTTGCAGAATGTATGAATTCTGAAGTCACTTAATCACAAAATGGAAATATATTGGAATAAATGACAGGGGTGATCCTAGGATTTTTTTTAAGGTTGGGGTATCAGAGGAGCCATAATTCATACAGAGGGGGCAACCTTATCATTAAACAATAAAGTTTTGAATCAGTAAGAGGCCCTCAAGGAGCCAATAGGATTTCAGTTGGGGTTGGTGCCCCCACCCCGTAAATTCCTCTGATAGAGGGGAATCGGTGTGAATAGGTGGGAACTCAAACACAACAACTGAATTAAGAGTGGTGCCGTCCAGCTGGCACAGTGTGTCCAACAAGCCTCTAACAATAACACCAGCTGTCTCTGTCTAATCATCCGCATTCATCTTTCCCTGGCTCACTCAGAATCAGGTTTATTGGCTAAGTATGTTCACACGCAGGAAATTCATCTCCGGTTGTGAGTGGCTTAAGACTAGTGGTTAAGACTAAACAAGACAATGGTCATATACAGTCCGGTGGATATAAGCAATGTGCATGTGTGGCTGACAAAAGTACAAAAAGTGCAGGAGTGCATTTCAGTGCAAGGAATGCTTTAGTAAATGCAATATGTGTGAAACAATTTAATACGTGCAGCGAGTTAGTTACAACAATGGGTTATTTATAACTGATTTTGTTTGGAGGCAGTAACAGTGTAACTGAGCTGAAATTAAGCATTTAACTGAGTTCATGGGGTGAGGCAGGGTGAGAAAAGGCTCAAATCGGGAGCACCACTTACGGTCAGAATGTAACACATTTCAGTGCCAGGTCACAATCATTTTAGATCACAGGGCACTTCACAGGACTGCTGCGCCAGAGCCGTGGGATTCCCACCTCCCAGCTTTAAAGGGTGAACGGGGACAGAGAATTAAGAGCCAGTCATTTACCCACACAGCATCCCTTCATCCTGTACATCACCTGTGTGCTGCATCATCCCAAGATGGTGTGGACCGTGGCCTAGCAGGTCAGGGTGCTGTGCTAGTGATTGGAAGGTCGCTGGTTCAAATCCTATAGTCAGCAGAGTGGCTTCCCTGTCGGGCCCCCAAACAAGACCCCTAACCCCCGAGTGACCCAAGAACTGTCTGAGCCTGCTTTGAATAAAAGCCTCTGTCACACAACTATAACACAAAAAGAGTGCAAATTAAACTAACATGTTCACTAAATCATGTCACCATTTTCTGGAATGTTTCAGAGGAAGTCTTACATTACCTAGATATGAAAATCCTCAAATAAAATAATTTTTAGAAGTATTTTAAATTCAGCTAAAAATGTGCAGGGATATTTTTATACTAATGATTAAGGATATTTTAGAATGTGTGATGTTGTGGGGGGTTTGAGGAACCTAATCACTATAAACACTATAAAGGGAGTGTAAGGTGACCTATTTTGAGACTAACAGCAAGTAAACCTGCATGATGGCACTAACATCTCCCCAGCATGACATCCATGTGAACCTTGCAGGTTATGGGTCAAATAGCGCCACAGTGGAAGGAGGTCCAGCTCCCTCAGAGAATCCTGACTCTCCCAGCTGAGGTATGCAAGATGTTCCTGAGTGCTGACCTAAAATCTGCACCTGCAAAATAGCAACCTAAAAACAAACAAAGCTTTAGAGTGTTTATTTAATGCTTTTGTCCCTAATTCTCTGGTTGCCAGGATGCTAACTCTCAGGATTGGTCCCAATCTTGCCCCATTCAGTCTGTCATTTCCTGGTTTGGCCAGCAGGTGTCACTGGCCATCCAGTCTCTCAATGTTTTCCAAGTCTGTTCTGTTCCTAGTGTGTTCTCCTGTTTCCTGGGCCACCGCATGGCTGAATGGGCTAAGCATGAGGCATGATGAGAGCTGGCATGGACCGGTCAGAAATGATCAGAGTGGGTACTACTGGTCCATGGGGAACCTGGAGAGGGCCTGTGGACACTGGAATGGTTGCTGGCATTGGGTCTGGGGAGCACCAACTTTATCCATGCCCCCAGGGACCTCTCCAAGACACAGAAAGACAAGAATGTGGCAGAGGTTTGATGAGGGGCAACTGTGGACGCTGGGTTGGAGCAGACATAATCAGGGTTGGACCTGATCTTCTGGAGTGGGCATCCTCTTGGTCAGACTCTATGGCACTTGCCAGTGGATCCAGGTATGGATCTGATGAGGCAGCTCAGAAGAAAGGCACTGGCGAGGTAGGCAAGAAGAACTCTGTAGTTGCAGCTGAGGCGAAGACGAGCTCTGCGTTAGTTCTGTTTCCTATAAGTGCTGTGCATTTGATTCCTGCATTTCCCCTGTATGTGCTACACTTGTTCCTGCATGGTTCTTGTCTGTGGTTCCCATTGCTGTTTGGCATTTGTTTTCCCTTTGTTTTGTTTGGCCCATTCAGATCTAGTTTTATTTCCTGCTTTTATTTTGACCCCTCATGGTCCCTATATTTCATGTTAGTCTGTTAGTTCCAATACAACTCCCTGTTTCCAAGCCACTTTGTGGGTCATCCCTTCAGTCATGCACTACCATAACAGCTAACACTTAAACCAGAGGTTTCAAACTCAAATAACTTGGGAGCCACACACTAGGAGGTCTTCAATTCAAGCTAAACATTACATTGTTCTTAATTTTCTCTGCAAAATAGCCAATCAATTGATGGGGCAGATTTAATAATGAATCATGTGTTGAGACACCTGGCTTAAGTTGACTTTTATATTCAAAAGTAAAAGAAAGAAAGAAAGAAAGAAAGAAAGAAAGAAAGAAAGAACGAAAGAAATGATCCTTCACTTTTCACTTGAAAATGTATGCAAACATCTGCTCTTATTCTGCAGGGACTTGATGTTCACACAGAACAAAAACATGGCTATGAGCAGCTACCACAATCACATTGTTAATCTCTATAGTCACACAGTCAAGTGCTGTAATAATAGCCTTCACTGGACTCTCAAAAATACATTTTTAAAGTATGCAATCAAAATGATGCTTACATTATACTGTTTTATAATTCCTTTGCAAGCCCAACCCTGGACGCACGGGGTAGAGAGCACCCTGGGTGGGATGCTAGCCTGTCACGGGGCACACGCTCATGAAGGGGTAATTTAGAGACTCTAATTTCCTAAGCTGCTGATTGTGAACAGCAGGAGGAAGCAAAATGAACCTGCAGCCCTGATGGGGGGGAGACCACAGTGGTACCGACCAATCCCCAGTGCTGCCTGTCATCAAACTGTGTACATTAGTGTTTCCCAGCCCAGTCCTCGGGCACCCCCAGACAGTCCACATTTTTGCTCTCTCCCAGCCCCCAGACAGTCCACATTTTTGCTCTCTCCCAG
>JAODJU010000001.1:36969810-36985408 GCA_026776725.1 Gnathonemus echidnorhynchus
CCCCGGACAGTCCACGTTTTTGCTCTCTCCCAGCCCCCAGACAGTCCACATTTTTGCTCTCTCCCAGCCCCCAGACAGTCCACGTTTTTGCTCTCTCCCAGCCCCCAGACAGTCCACGTTTTCGTTCCCTGGGTGAGCAAATGTGGACTGGCAGGGGGCTGGGAGAGAGCAAAAACGTGGACTGAGGACCAAGTTGGGAAATACCGTCCTACAGCTCTCTCAGCTCATGAGAGAGCTGGACCTCGCTGTTCTGTAAGAGATATACATTTGAGGTCGCAAGGGCATTTTTTTTTCTAATTTGTGCTGGAAGCTTAGGAAGAGTCAAATTTATGTGCTTTGCTATTTTACAATAATCAGTTTTTAATAAACCCTCTGTGCTTTGAAAGAGTTTAAAAGAGAGATTGTATATAACTAGTAGCTTCCAGCTGTGAGCTGAATGTCAGACAACAAAACTGGAAAATTCTCATTTTATGGCATACAACGCCAAAATGCCCTATTTCCCACAAAATCCTATTAAGAACCATTAAAAGTAATTTAATGTTCTTTTTTGCAATGTTGTGCACCCAATCGAAGCATTGATAATATTCATAAAGTATTCATTATCAGCACTAAAGAAACCCTCCAATATCTTCCTCTTGTGAATACACATTTTTGCATAATTAACTCTAGAATATACAGCTTTATAGATCCCTGATTTATATAACAATAAACACATTACAGGGAATGATAGTGATCTAGCAGTAGTTGTTTAAAGAACACCAGCAATTTTCCAGAAATATTCCCCTGTTATTTTCATTGTTTCCAAACTTATGGAGATTTGAAAATTATTCTCAGATTCATTGCTCTCTTACATGTGTGTCCTCGCTGAAACTGGAGAAAACAATCCTTGGCACATAACTGAAATCCCTGCTGAAATGTGGCCACTTAAAAAACCCACAAATTCAGGCTCTGTGTTTCACGGCCTTTAAGAGGCTCTGTTCTCATTCCTTAAGTAAACAGGGCTGACCCCGAGTGAATGGGCAGCACTGATGCAGCTGCTCTGTATTGACTGTATGGGTGCTTTTCCACCAGGTACCGTGCTTTTGGTACTTTGAGAAATTTCTCACAAACTCATTCTTGCTTAGATGGGTTTGTGAGAAATTTATGAACTCCTTTTTTTGTTTTATTGTTTATTGGTTTGCATAACCAATCAACAAAAGAAAACAGTTCAAGTCCCACCCCAAAGTACCAGAGTACCAAAGAAGTATCGCAGCTGGTTTGGCACTTTTGGTACTGGAACTTCGATAGTAATAGTACTCGACTAGAACTCAATGGAAAAACAAAAGTACCAAAAGTACCGTATCAAAAGCATGGTACTTGGTGCAATGTAAAAGTCACATGACCCTCCAGCAGTCTCCTCTCCAATCACTGTGAAGCAGCTCCAATTGGACAGTGATCTGCAAAACTCCATTTGTAAAGTGGTCCTAGACATACCCCCGTCATCCCACGAAGCAGAGGTTCCCAACCACAGGTCCGTGGAGCAGCACCAGTCAGCGGCCAGTATTCCACCAGACAGACCCACTGCACATAATCCCCCCCCCCCGACCCCCTCCCCAGGCCTGGGATCAGGACAACCTTCCCAATCTACCGATACTATGTAATGCAGTTAATTTAAAAAATAAACTGCATATTTTCAAGGAACACATTTTATTTAGCCCCTGGCAATCACATATTCTGAATGCATTGGGAAAAAAATGGAATCAGCAAAAAAAATCTGATGAATGATCTATTGGTCCTCCCGCCCCACTGAACCGGTCATCAGTAAGTATTACCACCTGCCCCCTCCCTAGATACCCCCCATCCAATTTGACACAACATATGCTGGTCTGTGGTCACCAAAAGGCTAGGATCCCTAACTATAACTAAGTCTTCTGTCACACAATATAATTCTTTACCCTGAAATGTTTAAGGGAGAAATACTCAGTGGTAAACGTGATTTTCTGTAAAAAAGGTACGGGAGATAAATCGATAATATTTTACTTGAGGGCACAAAAATAATTTAGTATCATGCTATTACTTATGTATTAACTACAGACTAAGTTTTAGTTACACACTGATGTGTGTTCACCATTAATGAATCGTGACACATCTTTTATCTCAAGCAAGCACTATATTTGTTACTATATCAGTTAATTCTGTAAAGCTTTGTAGACTACTAAGGGAACTACTAATTAACAAATAATCAATCATGAATAAGAAAAGGTAGCAATGCTGGTCGACGGTGGTTGACCAGACAGTGACACTGTACTTTGATGTAGACATGTCTGCTCACCAAAGCTGTATCATGGTAAAACTGCTAATGGACCTGGAGGAACCTGCAACAGATGGTATTTGATCAGCATGCACACAACAAGCAATTTAGAGACACCAGTTAGCCAGCCTGCATGACTTTGCAACAGGGGGAAGACATGTGAACTCCATTCACACACAGAGAAGAGGTGGGGTTCAAAGCATCTTGGATTCACAACAATTTACCAAGACCACCTCATCCACCCACCCTGCCGTGAGACCCCTCCTCCCTCCAGCAGCGACCCCCAATAAGTCACCATACCACTCCATAAAAGTAATTGTTATGAAAAAAAGTAATGATTAAAATGTTCCTGTTTGTGGACAGATTTTCTGTCAAGATAGTTAATTTCTGTTAACACATGTGAAATATGTTTCCCCCTTGTATTTGTAAATATTTTTTAGGTTAAGAAATAGTTGGATCCTGAATGGGAACTATGATGATATCATGAGTAAGCATGTAGTATATGACCTACAGGCATGACACAATCATTGAGGCAGGGGTGAAAGATGTACTCAGCTTTCGTACTTAAGTAAAACAACAGATTCCACATCAGAATGGTACTCAAATAAAAGATTAGTGGATTGATGTCACATTATTTTTTATTCAGCGGAGAACGAAAAATCAATCAATGTGCCAGATTTAATAATGAACAAGGGTAATTATAGCCTGCTGAAATTTGATTGGCTGTTGTCAGCTATGTTTGATGAGTAAATAAACTTTTATTATGTGATTTATTGGGACATCCTGCCGTGAACAATTTAATCTTTTTATGTCCAGTGGTTTGCGAGTTCTAAGCTATTTTGAGTTATTGCCCCATATTGGGAGATTTTTATGAAATTTGGTGATTCACTTTGGAATGTCATGCCAACTAGGCATAAGTTTGGTGAGAATTGGATGTTCTGTTGATGAGAAATAGCTCATTAAGTGTAAACAGGCTATGCCTGAGAAATTAATTGTGCCGTAGCATCAGAACAATTACCCTGAAATCCTATGGACATTTTTTTTTCTACATGGTCTCAAGAGGTTGCAGTTCAAATTTTGTGTGAATGAATGAACAATCTAGGGCAAGTTTGAAAAAAACTTAAGCTTAATATCTAAGGGGTGGAGGTTGATGATTTTATTAGGAAATATGACTATCTGAAGTCAAGCAATGTGGAAAAATTATAAACTTGTCAGGGGCTGGTACTTTGAGATTTCTTATAAGTAGTGATTAACCCAATAGAATTCCTCATCGTCCATCATGGAAAATGTCTGATTGTCCAATGTAATCATCTCCATTATCTTAGTGGTACTGCTAATTTTGAATATTGATAAACTTCAAATATTGGTCGGCGTTCCGGGAAATTCAGTTCCCCGTGTTCCCTCTGTCACCCGCTGATTTAAATTGTAACGTCACCCCTTTACTTTATAGTTGAAGTTACTAGCAGCCAAAGTTGTGTAAACGCCTGGCATTTTAGCATTACATTTTAAAAAATAAATACTACATGAATATTGGAGGTAATGTTTATAAATGTTTATAATCAAAGAATATCATACATTGAACGATAAGTAACAGAAAAAAATGGAAATGTTTCCACAATTTTGCCACTAGTACACTGGGTGACATCCAAATCAGTGCGCAGAAGGGAGATGTCCCCACTGTCACACGCAGATTTGAATCATGACTTTGTAGTTAGACTGTTTCTCTGTCGTTTTAATATCTTTCTACGAATTTTTTGAGTTAAACCGTTATGCAAAAACATTGGATGTCTTTTCAGTACTTGTGTATTGTTTTTAAAGATAAGTGAAATGATTTAAGTTGCTGATTATAAGATGATTGTTGGGAAAATACAGAAAACGGTAGCACTGTTTGCAGGACTTCACCTATAGTATGCATGACAATCGATGTGCTATCTTATATGTGATATCTTATATATGATATCGATGTGATAACTTAATTGCAACCAACTTACTAATTACATTTCAATTAATGCAAGCAACTATGCCTTTGAGACCCATCTAAACATAATTCAGTTCTATTAAAACATTGCGATGCATGTATTCCTGTGCTAACACACAGATAGAGAAATTACAGGACAACAAACTGGTGATGCAAATCTCTTGGAAATGTATGGCTGAATCAGCCATCAATCATATGTTTGTGCATAGATATGAAGGGGGAACATTATTATATTAAGACCTGAATATATGGCTCCCCCTGCTAAAACAGACGTGCAGCAATGCTGGACCCCATTACTGATTACACTAGTTTATGCACAAGTAATTATGTACATAAATGATTTTCATTCACCTTACATACTTCTTTGCCCAAATGTAATAAGAAATTATTCCCTGAATTGCAGAATATTTGGTTCCCCCTGTTAAAACAGACATGCAGCAACTCAGGACCCTAATACTGATAATACCCATTTACACACATGCAGTTATGTACACAAATTACTTTCAGCCCTCTCACATACTCCTTTCCCCAATGTGAGGGAGAAGCATTATTTCCAGAATTCCAGGATATATGGTTCCCCATGCTAAATCAGACATGCATCAATTCTGGACCCCAATACTCATGATCCTAGTTTATGCACCTGTAATTATGTATCTGAATGATTTTCAACCATCTCACATACTCATTTGCCCAAATATGAAGGGAAATTTCCACAATTCCACTTACTCAGCTCCACCCACCACTGATGATGTGAGTCCTAGTTGGCACCTGGTTCCTAACTGAACTGATTCACGAACCGGAACAGAATTGGTTCTTTTTCAGTGGAAAAACCCTATGTATGACATCAAAGCAGAGATGTTCACAAGTCATTTTTCCAAGTCCATGTCAAGTCTGAAGTCTTTTGTCCCAAGTCCAAGTCAAGTCTCAAATGACTGAAATGAACGTTCTCTCATCAGATGCTATCTGAGATATTACTGCATTGCTGTATGTTTTGGATTGAAAGCATGTACTGTACTATTATCTATTACTATACACTACAGTATCAATATAAGAGCAATATTAACAGTAATACTCCAGTAGAATAGTGTGATAGTGTCACACTGGGTGATCAAGGGAGACAGAGATCCAGTACTGTGGGGAAAGCAAAGCTTTATTGGAGCTGACGACAGGTGAGCAAGGGTGAGCAGCAATCCAACAGACCAAAGGAGACAAGGCGCAACCGCCCGAAGGGCCGGAGCGGCTGTGTGAGGTAAGGACGTTCCTCTCGGGATGGTGCTCTAGCAGACAGGGTTAGAATCGGCAGGCAAGGGGCATGGTCATGGTTCGGGAGTGTGGGTCATAATCCAGGAAGTCCGTCCAACAGAGAAGCACAGGACGAGAGGACACAAGGGGAGGAAGACAGGAGGAGCCGGACTCAGCAGGGCAGGAAACTCAGGAACGGGACTGCGGAAGGAAGGCACAAAGGGTAAGGATCCTACACAAGGCAAACGGGCAAGGTACGGGAGAGCAGGGAGACGGAAGACAGAAAAAACGCTTAGTATGGCTTCTTTGCATCAGCTCAATACTTTGCGGTTTAACAGGTGGTTACGTCCCTCCTTTAAAGGAGGTCTGATCAGCAGGTAAGGTGTTGCTCCTGTCTGTCCCCGCCCCCGTGGGCGTGACAGAACCTCCCCCCCCGACCGCTGCCTCCGGGGGGCCCTCGTCGCTTGCGAGGACGCCCACGTGGCCGGGGCGCAGGTTTGGTGGGATGAGCTTGATGGAACTCTGCTTTCATGACTGGGTCTGTCACCTCAGATGCTGGTACCCAACTCCGTTCACTGGGCCCAGTGCAGTCCCAGTCGACAAGGTACTGCAACCGACTCATCCTGCATCTTGAATCTAGAAGAGCGCGCATCTTGGAGGAGGGTGCGTCCTCCGTTACCAGCAGAGGATCCTCTTCTAGTGGGTCCGATGGACGTAGTCTGCTGTACTTTACAGGTTTCAGAAGCGAAATGTGAAAGGTGGGAGAGATCCTGTACACCCGGGGCAATTGGAGTTTGACTGTGACAGGTCCCACCCTTTGCATTATGCGGAATGGGCCTATGTATCGAGCGGTGAGCTTACGGCACCCAGGAATCCTAAGGTTTCTGATGGATAGCGACACCCGCTGTCCAACTTGATAGGGAAACCCGGGTCGATGCTTGTCCGCTTGAGTCTTTGTTCGTTCAGCCTGTGATTGCAGAGCACGTTGGATGTGTCTCCAGGCTTGTTTGCTCTCCTGGAACCAAGTTTCGACTTTAGGCACTGTTCCGTCAGGGGTGTCCCACGGGAACAGAGGAGGTTGAAACCCTAGGACACACTGGAAAGGAGTGAGGTTCGTTATGGGACTCACCCGAGAGTTGAGGGAATATTCCGTCCACACTAGATGAGCTGACCACTTGGAAGGGTCTGTCCGCACCAGTAGTCTAAGGGCTTTAGACACCTCCCGATTAGTGCGTTCGGCGAGTCCATTTGATTGGGGATGGTAGGCTGAGGTAAGACTAAGGGTTATGTTTAACTTATGACAAAATTCCCTGAAGACCCGGGAGGCAAACTGAGGTCCCCGGTCAGACACGATATCTTCAGGTATGCCCGTAAAGCGGAAGAGCTCCTGGATGAGAACCTCGGACAGTTCCACCGCCGAAGGTAACTTCGGGTGGGCGACCAGGCGACACATTTTGGAGAACCTGTCCACAATGGTAAGGATCAGAGTCTTGCCGGAGGAGTGAGGTAGATCTGTGATGAGGTCCATCACTATGTGGGACCAGGGTCTGGAGGGGATAGGCAGAGGTTGAAGAAGCCCCGCGGGGCTTAGGTTGGAGGACTTATACCTGGCAAATTCTGGACAGCTCTCCACGAATGCTTGAACCTTTTTGCGCCACCCGAGCCACCAATAGTGACGGGAGACCAGATGTTGTGTGGCGGCGATCCCCGGATGACCTGTTCCTGGTTGAGAGTGAATCCAATGGAGTAAACCTTGGCGATAGGAGCGAGACACAAAGCACGACGGGCTATGGATAGGGGATGCGCGATCCTCACTCTCGGGGGGATCGAATTGCCTGGACAAAGCGCCAGCTTTCAGATTCTTTTTACCGGGGAGGTAACTTACCCGGAAGGTGAAACGCGAAAACCACTGAGCCCATCAAGCTTGCCGCGCTGAGAGCCACTTTGCCGATTGAAGATATTCCAGGTTCCGATGATCTGTAAGTACCACGAAGGGGCGTCAAGCCCCCTCTAACCAATGCCACCATTTTTCCAGGGCTAGCTTGATGGCAAGGAGTTCACGGTCACCTACGTCATAGTTACTTTCTGCAGCAGTTAATTTGCGGGAGTAGTAAGCACAAGGGTGATGCGACCAGTTTCAGGGTTACGTTGTATAAGAATTGCCCCCACTCCGGCTTCTGAGGCATCCACCTCCACCTCGAATGGTAGTTCTGGTCTGGGTTGTGTGAGAACAGGAGCGGTGGAGAAGGCTTGCTTCAGGTGGGCAAAAGCTCGTTCCTCCACAGGTGTCCAGGTGATCCGGGTCGGTTTTCCACGGGTGAGGGAAGTGAGGGGTGCTGCAATTTGACTGTAGATCCTGATAAAGCGACGATAGAAATTAGCAAACGCCCAGGAAACGTTGCAGTTCTTTCAATGTCCGGGGAGGTGGCCAATCCATGATGGCCGTGATCTTCTGACCGTCCATGGCCACCTCACCTGGTTGGATAACATATCCCAGAAACTTTACCTTCATCTGATGGAACTCACACTTCTCCCCCTTGGCGTAAAGGTGGTGTTCTCGGAGCCGTTGCAGAACCTGCCTCACATGCTGAACATGTGCCTGCTTGGAAGGGGAATAGATCAGGATATCTATATAAATCACTACGAAGTTATCCAGCATGTCATGAAAAACACGATTCATAAACTATAGGAAGATCGAGGGGCTGTTAGCCAATCCGTAAGGCATCACGCGATATTCGTACTGCCCCCTACTGGTGATGAAGGACGTCTTCCACTCGTCCCCCTCACGGATTCTCACCAGGTTATAAGCACTACGCAAGTCCAACTTCGTGAAAATCACAGCTTCGCGTAGCTGCTCCAACGCGGATGGGATTAAGGGAAGGGGTTCTCTTCTTTTGATGGATATCGCATTTAGCGCCCGGTAATCAACCACCGGTCGGAGGCCCCCATCCTTCTTAATGAAGAAACCAGTCATTACAGGTGAGGTAGAGGGCTGGATTATGCCACGTTTTAGCCCTTCACGGATGTAAGTGTCCAAAGACTCCTGTTCCTGTAGAGAGACAGGGTATAATCTACCTCGTGGTAATGGAGCTCCTTCCAAAAGCTCAATGGCGCAATCACAGTCGCGATGGGGGGGGGAGGCTGAAAGCCTTCTTCTTACTAAAGAAATCCTGATATTCTTCGGGAATGAGATCCAGATTCTCCAGTTCAGGACTCTCCACACCTTTAGCTTTGCAGGGAATAGACATACACTCCCGTAGACATCTCCAACCAGGCTACAATCTCCGCTGTTCACCAGTCTAATCGAGGGTTATGCTTCCTCAACCAGGGAAGTCCTAGAATGAGCGGATCCTTAGCCTGGGTCAGCACAAACACTTCCATTGATTCAGTATGAAGGGTTCCCACCTGCATCATGAAGGGGTGAGTACGGTGTTGTATAGTTCCTTCCAGCATGCGTTCACCAGTTACTCCGTGCACTGTGATAGGATATGCTAGCCTTCGAAGGGGGACCTGCAGCTGGCAAGCTAGGTTAGCGTCTAGGAAGTTACCCACTGCCCCACTATCAATGAGTGCTCTCACCCTGCATTGTTTCCCATTCCACCCCAGGCGTACAGGTATAGTGAAATGAGTGAGAGAGGAGAGAGGCAAAGAGGAAACACCTACCGGGAGAGGCGTTTCTTCCCGCTGGGGCCGAATGGGGCAGGTAGCAAGGGCATGGCCAGGGCCCCCGCAATACATGCACAGACCACCTTGGGCTCTTCTCCTGTGTTCAGCTGAGGCGAGTGGTGATTGGCCGATCTGCATAGGTTCCGGGTTATCAACACCAGGACTGGTCACCGCTCTTACGTTTTCCGTCTGGTGTCTGCGTCGTCAGCGGTCTCTCACAGTGTTATCCAGCCGGACTGCTTGGTGTACTAGCTCCTCAAATGATGGGGCCTCCCCCCTTGCGGAGAGTTCGTCTTGCAAATCAGGATTCAGAGCATGCAAAAAGATTGTCTGTAAGCAGTCATCCGGCCATCAAAGAGCGGCAGCGATGGTGCAGAACTCCAATGAGAATTCTGCAGCACTCCGGTTACCCTGTTGACAATGTAACAGGTGCATCCCCGGACGCCTTCCCACCGCTGGGTGATCAAAACTTCCATCAGCGCACGGTGAAACTCCCTGCCTGAACGCAATAGGGGGCTGTTGTCAGCCCACAGCGCAGTCGCCCACTCGCGGGCTCTTCCGGTCAGCAGGGAGATGGTGAAACGCACCTCCGCTCCTGGAGTGGTGAACATCTTCGGATGCTCCTCCACATATATGCCGACCTGCATTAGAAATCCCTTGCACTGGTCGGGGTTACTGTCATATCGTTCCGGCTGGGCTATTAGCAAGGGAGCGGCGGGGCGTGGTGGGGAAGCAGGAAGCGGCACTTGGGCAGCTTGAGAAGCGAGGAGTTGCTCTACCGCTGCTACTCGGGTCTCCAGGTTCCCCGCTGGATCCATCCTCAGGCAAAGAATTCTGTCACACTGGGCGATCAAGGGAGACAGAGATCCAGTACTGTGGGGAAAGCAAAGCTTTATTGGAGCTGATGACAGGTGAGCAAGGGTGAGCAGCAAGGCAAACGGGCAAGGCACAGGAGAGCAGGGAGACGGAAGACAGAAAAACGCTCAGTATGGCTTCTTTGCATCGGCTCAATACTTCGCGGTTTGACAGGTGGTTATGTCCCTCCTTTAAAGGAGGTCTGATCAGCAGGTAAGGTGTTGCACCTGTCTGTTCCCGCCCCCGTGGGCGTGACAGATAGATGTTCTGAAAGAAATTCTACGTTACGTTTTAATAGTTTTTCCTGAATAAACACTTGGACAGTTGAATGGAGTTTTGCCAAGTGCACTGATATCATAACAGCAGCCTATTCTAAAACAGCAATTAATACATAGGATTAATGTTAGGCTACATCAATAGACTACATCCATATATACTCTGCTGCCATCTGGTAACTGGTAGCAGAGTATAGGGCTTCTACTGGCCTGCAACGTGCTGGTAGCCTAGGCTTGAACGTAGTGAGATGCTAATCAAATAAAATGGGTGGGGAACAATAAAGCTACAGTATAATTTGCATGTAGACTGTATAGCCTACAACTGTAGTTTGATTAGTTTGCTCGCAGTAACATTATCTGTCCATACGCACTAAGTTACCCTTTCACCTAACCAAGTGACTGATCTATCCTTGTACGTTTTGAGGTGCCTGATGAAGTTGGACATAGTTGAGCCGGCATCATTTATCCTGACGCCACACACTTTGCAAGTGGCCGTTCGCTTGTTAGCTGTCTGTGTGAAGGCTTTATAACCAAATGTGATAACAAATGACACAGCTCCAGGTGAACTTGCCAGGGTCTGTGTTGATTTGAAATGTTGATTTGTGTTATGTTGCGCGTAATATCTAGGGAGGGAAATATTCAGTCTGCTTCCGATTTTCTCATAACACATTTGTACGAGAGCTATGGGAGCTTCTCAGGGATACGCTGGTTGAGTAGGTGAAGAAATGGTGGAAGGTGATTCCGGTTAGAGAACACTGAGAGAGTAGCGGACTTTTGAACACTTTAATACAGGAAAGCAGATTTATAGCTGGTAATCAAGGTTACCATTCTGATCTGTTACATGGCCAGCTGTGATTAGTCTGCTGAATATAATTGGCTGTGGTCTACAACAGAAACAAAAATCAGTAAATTATCACAATCTTACAGCTGGCATCTGCAATTTGGTGCCTACTTAGATCGTTACATTGCAACATTCATTATAATGCAAACTCGCATATTCTAAATAATACAAATTAAATACAGACTCAGATCACAATATATTAAGTCAGATTAATAATATCAATGTTAGTTAGTTAGATAAATCACTCACCTACTAAATGTATACGGCACGGTACATTAACAGGCAACTCCGGAAAGAAACTTAACTCGCATTGATATAACACGATTGCGCGTTAATGATTAGATCTCCGGTTTACTCTAAATTAACAATGTTTACGTTTTATTATAAAATACAAAGCAGGCTTTAACATATTAGTTAATTATCCATTAAGTCAATCACGCACAGCAACAGATTAAGGGTGTAACAGACCTTCGCGGTACCAGCAGGTACGTCTGCATCAGTGACATGCATCACGCTGCCGTGACCGTTCGGTCGGCTACCGATTGCGTCTTTAGGGCGTTCGTACAACGTTGGAAAAACTGAAATAATTCCATGAAATGAACAACATCCGAGTCCAAGTCACAAGTCTTTGTTTGTGCGACTTAGGTGCGACTCGAGTCCGAGTCTGAGACTCGGGTCCCCATCCCTGCATCAAAGCCGGAGGCATGGACCACGGCAGTGGTTGGTGGGGACATTTAGGCAACTTCTGGAGCATCATTAAGAATGCAGTGATGAACAATTACAAGAAATACCTACAAGTTATTTAATTCAAACCAATAAAACTATTAATATATGAATTATATATATTTTAAAAAAGGTTATATCTGTATTTTCCAAAAGCGAATATATACCCTTGATCAGATGTGTTCCACAGTCCATGGCCTGATGGGCTCAGTATTAGACTCCATGAGTTTGGTACAACATAAATAAATACTATACTAAGGAGAGAGTTCACTATAGCAGACTAATTTAAACTTAAGCATAATGTCCTGGTGTAGCACAAAACCTCTCTAAAGAAAACACATATGTGTCTCCCTGTGGCACCTTGTTTGTGAACTGTCCTGTATCAGACTGAATGTGACTGATGGATTGATTGCGTGTAGCACCATTGGCTTATTCATCGAGTCATGCTGTGGTCCCTCAAAGCCAAGTATTTGACAGCTGCTTAATTAACACAACAGATGTGTGTAAGGATGCAAACAGAGATGTAATCTATGTCATATTGGTTTGGTTCTGTTTGGTGCACATGTGTCCCTTACTGGATTAGTCCAGATCAACTGCAGACTATTCTTCTGACATATAACACAGAATACTGACGTTTAGTTTACAGCTAACTGGTCATCAAACACTGTGTGAGTGGAAGGCGTTTATGGACTGGGGTGTCTCGATGGGGAAGCAGGGGACTGCTTGGGTACCCTCACCAGTCAGTCTCAATGCAAGTTCAGAAAGACACCCAGAAGCTCTCTTTAATGTTTACCTAAAAGACGCAAAGTGCTAGCTTAGCCCTAATTATGAAATTACTTAAAAACCTACGGATGGATAGTTCAGGTCCTTTTGGGAAACCAACTTCAATTTCGCCCCATTTGGAGTTTCAAAGACATCTAAGGCCACCTAACAAAATGGGTTTAGTTCTGTAAAAACAACACATACTCCTTAATTACAGTTTTCACCACCGAGCTTTTCAGTCGGACAAAAATGAAGAGTAGAAAATGCACTATGTTACCAGTTGTTTTTCTTACAATTACTTTGACAATTCAGTTCTGCTCAAAATCTGTAACTTTGGAAACAGTATGAATCACTGGCTTTAGAAGCCCTTTTATCATTGCAGAGTCTGACACACTCATACTACTTTATACTATACTATACTATACTGACTGTGATACTAGAAAAACCATACAAGAGAACCTTTCCATATTAAACTGGAAGCCAACAGGCAAGAATAACATTCACTGGAATTAGAAGGAGCATTTCTAATGAAAAATTGATTTTTAGACACGGTGCACCTCTAAAAATAGTTAAAAGGGAAATACGATGTTTTAAATATTTCACATTAGGTGTTGTTAACAAAATATGCTAATTAAAGGACTTTGGGTAGTGTTTACAGATACTCTGCTCAGTCTCACACAATTGGGAGATGTATACCTGATGTTTATGACCGAGCTCTAAGAGCTTTCTAGAGCATATATGTGTGATTTTGAATAATATGTTAATTTGGCCGTTCGTGATCCAGACAGTTAGAGATAATGGAAAGTTATTTCAGCCACCCGGATCACCTTCACTGGATTTCAACTAAGGCATAAAATTCATTCTGAAAAGATTAGCACATATTTGAATACTTAAATATTTTAATCCTAATTTTAACAACATAAAGTGAATGTCCTGGGCCATTTCACTTCATTTACAGCTTCCCAAAGGCAGGATCTTGGCTTAGGCTCTCATTATCAGTCTAAATTAATATCACCAAGAAAGATATTTGGATATTTTGTAAGAAGTATTACTTCATCTGCATATAGGCCTGTTTAATGGTAAGTCTTCACAACAGTCATCGCACCAGAATGCATGACGGAATCTCCAAAGGTGTCATTTTCCTCCATTATTGTCATCTTTTGGTTAGTGTGTCTGTCAGTTATTTCTGAAAAAAATCAAAACTTTAAAGGGCTTCATGAAAACCGTTTTTAATGTGTTTTTAATGAGAATCTCTGAACAGCATTGTACTTATTTACTTTACCTGTGAATTTCCACATTGTGTGAACATCTCCTCTGTTTTTTATCTTTGCTAATACAGAGAAAATTCCTGAGACTTTCAAGCAAAAAATCCCCAGTTGTTTCTTGTCTTAGGTCATAAGCAGTGTGGTGTTCTCACATAAGCAACTTGGGTTTCCACATTTCAAACCATTTCTTTGCAGATGAATTATAGGCTACCTGGTTGATGTCAAATTCCAATAACATGAAGTATTCACATTTGCCATCAGTCGCCCTCAAAGGATTTCAGTTGAAGATTATACATGAAAGAGGAATCCAGATTTTTTTTCTCCATTGTCTTACATCACCTGTAATCAATGAGTGATTTCATATTGTTGTTATATTTTATCTTCTGTGGTTTTTAAAATCACTTCACACTTAAATAAATGCTATGTTTTACCATTTTACTCATTTAATAATAGCAATTTAATAAAAATACACCAAAATGGCAGTTCAGCCTGTAGCCACAACATAGGGACCAGTAGTGGGTGAGTTGGGATGGGGGCACGCACCCCCAGGCCCATCATGGCAAGGGGCCCTTTGCAGAATTTACCAAGGGGGCCCATACCCTTGTCCTCTTGTCAGAAAATTTTACCGAGTGCCCTCTTCTATAAAAGATGATCACGCAAAATTCACCACATTCCCAGCAAAGCTTATCAAAAAGCTTCATGCTCATCTCTGCCCTCTAGTGATCAGGGATCTATTTTGGTTATAGGAAAGAGACTTTGAAACAAAGTAGTCAATTAATTTCCAATGTAAAACATACTAAAAAGTCCAGATTAGTGTTCAGCCAGTGTTCAGTTTCCTGGCATATACCAGAAAGCTACCAGAGAATACTGGTCCAGATTTCTCCTGGCCTGGAGCTGACCCGGAAACACAGGGCACAAGGCAGCGATGGGATACTCGCCCATCATAGGCCACTTAGGCCCTGTTCATACTTGATTTTAAAATGCATTTTGGATGATCCAATCAGAAGTGGACAGCTGAGATACATTGCCGTTTACACCTGTGTGAATTACTGCCCATGTCACTTTCCCTAGAAGGTTGAATGGCCCTGGGCACAGTTATTGTGACGTCAGGGTTGCATCAGGACACATTAGTGTTTACACTACGAAACATATATGGTCAAATGTGACTCGGACCATCTTGGCAAGTGGTTTGAGTGATCAGATCACAATGCGTCTTGGTAGTCATTTCCATCTGTATTTAGTGCTGAACACTTGTGATCCAGTTGCCCAAGACACATTTTAAAACCAAGTGTTAACAGGACTTTACAGATATGCAGTAGTTGTAATATGACTGTGACACGGGGTCTAAATCCTTGAATCAGAAGAGTCACACTGACCTAAAATTCGAACACCTGAAATGCATTACTTGATACCCCTGTCCCAGGTACCAGTGACCTCTGTACCTTTTTTTATATTTTATGGTGCACCTGACAGGAAAAAGACCTTTTTAAGGATTTTCATTTACATCCATCCATCCATCCATCCATTACCATCCACTTATCCGGGGTTCGGGTCACGGGGGCAGCAGCTTCGGGAGAGATACCCAGACCTCCCTCTCCCCAGCTACCTCTACCAGCTCCTCATTGAGGACACCGAGGCGTTCCCAGGCCAGCCGAGAGATATAATCCCTCCAGCGAGTCCTGGGTCTGCCCCGGGGCCTCC
>JAODJU010000001.1:36995491-37025543 GCA_026776725.1 Gnathonemus echidnorhynchus
AGCCATTTGCTCGTGAAGGGAAGTGCAACCACGACTTGTTGTCCACATGAGACTCAAATGAATGCAAGACCGATGAAGATACCAAAAAGAGCGCCTGCTGCATCCTGTTGAGTATACCTCAGTCAGATGTGTAGGCGCTGCTCACTCGCGTTTAGTCATGGAGGCTGGGGCAGGCAGAGGAGACGGAGCCTTGCCTGCTTGAATATTCAGCCGAGTTTCCTGAGACCAACAGGAGAGATTAATTAGGAGGAAGGAACCAAGTCCCAAGAATTCTAACTATCTAAGCTGACCAAACCTTAGAAAGTCAAGAAAAAAAGCATTCTGTTTTTATAAGTAAACCAGGCCCAAGAGAAATCTTCAATGATTTATGGATGTTATTTATTCTGCCAAGATGCACTTTGCGAAGTCAAGCTCCTTTCGAAGACCATGTCCTGGTCGTTGGCACCTCGCCTGTGCTCATTGTACCAACTGGACTGATTTAAGCCCTTTTACATGGAAGCTGTGTCCTTCTGGGAACCGGATAGCATTAAAATATTACAAATCCCAAGCTGTCACTGGAGATAAGCATATGTAAGTCAGAGTGCCATCTAGCAATACTTAACATTTTCAAATGTATTATGCATTAGATGTATTAGATGTGAAGGACTTCCAGGATGCTGTCTTTTTGCTGCTCTCATGCCCAACCAGCCATTCTGGCTAAGGATGACTATACCCTACTGCTCCCATCTTCATAGTGACACCAGATATCTGTCCAGCTACGTGGTCGGCATAAAATGGGCCTCTTGGTGTGTGGAGTGAGCTCTGACCGTGGCGGCAATTTAAGTTGCTCATTAAGACTGCACCCAATGAGTGATCTTTATGCCCAAGTAAAGTCTACATAGACCAAAATGACAGTGCCAATCAACAGAAAAAGAACCTAACAAGTCAAAGAAAGACTATTTTATTTACCTATCAAATAAGCGCATGTGGTGCCAAAAGGTTTGATACTATAATAACCAGTGAAAAGTAAATGTATAAACAATATCAAATGAAGGTGGAAGGGCTAATAAGATGTGACGTTACTTTTAGATTTCTGTAATAACAATAACCATCATCATCATGAGGGTAAAGGGTTAGCTCTCGTGGAGCACGAGGTTGCTTGGGTAAGAGAGTCCAGTTTCCTTTCGAAAGACTGAGTTTTTTTTTAGTGTAATGTAATCTGCTAATAAATTTAGTCATCATGCAGCAAAGAATTTACCTCCACTTCTATGGCCAGGCGGAATAGTTTTCTTGGCAATAGTTTAGGCACTTAAGTGAGGATGATAAGTTGATGTTTTATTTGTACTTGAAGCTCTGACAGATGATCAGCAGGCAGAGCTGTCCTGACGCTGGAGGAACGTGGTGCGTAAAAGTGCAGGAGACCTTTCCTTCCAAAATTCCTGGATTCGTGGACAGAGCCAGGTGGCAGGAAAATCGTTATTAACAGTTTGACGTTGCAGTGAGAGGAGGAACAGGAATCAATAGCCTGATAAAGCATAGAGCATGTGTGGAGTGAATGTTTTAAGTTAAAGAGGTTGTGTGAATGTGTTTACATGGAAACATATTTGGGATACCATTTTCTGATAGGCGTACTGGAGTAGGACACCTAACCTTTGACATAACATCCTCAGAGTATTCCTATTCTCTCAAAAACCTATAGCAACAATTAATTTCTTTTAGCACATTGTATGGATATATTTAACTTGACATATCATTTGCCAAACATTCCAGCCCATGAAGGAATGGGGTGAGGGCCTACTTATTTATTTATGCCTGTTTGTGTGTGTGTTTGTGTCTGGCTGTCTGTCTGTGTGTGTGTGTGTGTGTGTAGGATTCATTGCAGGAAACATTTGACCCCAGTCACTCATTTCTGGATTAGTCTGGGAAATAGTAAGCCTAACTGAGTGCTCTCAGTACGGGAATTGTTTCAACTTTTTTTTTCTCAGTATTAATTAATTGAATAAGAACGTCCTATTACGATGCTGACGTCAGGGTCACAGCAAGTCAGTGTGATTTTACCTGAGCTTGATTGTCTAGGTAGCGATCGATGTGTCATGTTCAGACTGTTCACTCATTGTTTATCGCTCGTCTCAGTGTAAACATTTTCCCCTGTTACTGTGTTACTGTGTTTGCTGTGTAGTATTTTGGAAAACAAGACACTGCCAGGCTTCAAAGGTTTCTAAATGTGGTCTGTATAATTCTGACTTTAATTATTGTTCTAATTACGGGAATCTTGCACAAAAGAGACTAGGAACGACCTGCTGTTATTAAAATTAAAAGAAAAACCTCTTGTTCTGCGTAATTAACAGTTTGCGGTTTTTTCCAGTTTGTCCTTGACTGAGGGACATTGGCCAAACCTAACCAGTTTCACTTTGCCTCTGTTTTCTGATCATTGCCACGCGGATGGCTTGCTGGACCTTAGCACGACCCGGGCAATTCGGAGCGACTTCATTTGGTGGTTGGTACAGGGAGGGGCTGCTAGCACACAGGATCAGTTCACCTCTCCCCCCAATCCCCTCCACAACACACGTGAGGGGAAGCCCTTATGGATGGGGCGTGCGCTACAGAGTGATGGAAAAAGTGTGCGGGTCGATTTACACCACGAACACACACGGCCCTCGAGAGGACCTCCTTCATACCATGTCTGTTAGTCAGCGTATACTGTATGTCCTGCAAAACTTAGATGTTGCGGTTGCAGTATAATGAATGGTATGCTGGCTTTTCTATTACTCTGACTGAGCACGACAGAATCGCTGGGATAGGTTAGCTGAAGATCATCTTCATTTGAAAACCTTTGTTTTGGTTACTCTGGTTTCATCCAAAAAGGGATGTAACAGAAAATCATATGAAAATATGACTAAGCTAGAATGTACAGCTGACTCTACTTGTGAAGTATTTCTGGGAAGGGGGCAGCTTTCAAAATGGGAGGCTTTTCCTGTAACAATTAATAAATTGCACGCCACCGGATAAAACAGAATAAACCTGAGGAGATCTAACTGAAAATGGAAAGGGTTGGCTGGCATGGTCAGGCAGTGGGGAGCGCTGAAGCTTCACATCTCCATGGTTGTGGGGTTGAGTCCCATCTCGACTGTGTTAAAACATGCAGTTCAGTGATAGGTGTCTCCAGTTTATGTGCCTTGCGATAGACCGGCAATCTGGGGATCTGCACTAGATACATGGTTATGGAAGATATGTAAGAATACGACGTATTTTACGAGAATTAGTTGTGTCGGTGAGTGTAATAATGAATAATGTATTCTGACTGGAAGTCCAAGTGCGGTCCCGGTAAGTCCGATCTTGTCCCAGGACTGGTAACCCCAGTCAGTGACGTCAGCAGCCGTGGGGCGGCTAGCGGAGCAGCGACTGCACGGTGCAGTTAGTCCCACAGCACTGCGGAGGACGCGGCACCGTTTAACTTCTGCAGAAGACGACATGGGTACGTACTTTTTATTGTTGTTATTGCTTTTCCTAAAAAGATTCTCGACCCTTCAGAAAAACCGTGCGGAAGTAAACATACTAGCGTAATTTTCAGTTCTGCACTGATTATAATCAATTTGCTACTAACAGCTGGGTGTTCCTGCAAACAAAGTGAAGCTGGTTTAAGATCTGGCGTGTTTTTTTACTGAGCAGATCGGTGCATTCGTTATTTTACATATACAGCATGCGGCTGCATTAGTAACCTAAATAATTCGGGGGATAGGGATTACAGATAATTAGTCTAAAAGGATATCCATGGGGTCCATACTGGAAAGTCAAATGCTCACATAATCTTAGGTCTTCTTGAACTTTTACCCAGATTAACAGCCCTGAATATCTTCAGAAACTTCTGTTATTCCGGTTGATCTCCAAACACACCGATTGACCTGTCTGATCCATATTCACGCCTGGTGTGACTTTGTTCCCTGTTGCACATCGCACTTTTAATCCCTCTTTCACAAACACGCTCCTGTTAACGCCCTTCTATCGGGCAAATGGGTTACTTGTTTCGATAGTCCTTTTCATTTGTAGCAGATGTTGAAACGATGTTGCACGAATTGTTTTGAACAGAGTGATACTCCGCTTATTATCCCGTGATAAACTTCTGCTGGTAGGGGAGACTTTCAGCGCTCATTCGCGCCAGGCGTATCTTTAAAAGCATCAAGCTGGCAAATGACCTTATTGACTGTGTCTGTGGTCCAAACGCTATTCTCTGTGGCTTAAAGGCATGGTTTGGCACCCACATGTGTTTTGAATAACGTGCAATTGAAAAACCTCAGCAGTACGAATTGAGGATAGAATTCAAGCAGAATTCAGTCAGTTTCTGAGTGAGAAGTGTCTATCAAGTCGTGCTTCTGAATCCTGTGTATTGTTAGGGTTTGTTAGCGTTTGTTAGTGTTTTAAGGCAGTCTCATCCACCAAAAGGGGTTGTTAATTGAAGACTGGCGGTGTGAAAAAATAGTATTAAAAAATGTTAATAGTACAATAACTGCATGTCCATCCATGACTCTGGTGCAATTATTAAATAACGGATGGACATGCAGTTATCATACTAGTAGTATTTTTTTGTGTTTATTCTGTAAATCATAATTCTTGAGGGCTGTGACTGAGATGGTGAGATGTAAAGGTGTTTTGCTGTTGGTTGATGTGCTTGATCCGATTGAAAACTGCAGTGACCTACCATGATCCTCAGGGTGGCTAAATGAAAAAAGGTAGGGATGTCTTACAGCTTTGAGAAACACACCAGCATCCAACTGGGAAATGGGGAGTTTTGTTCAGGAAGCCACCCTAAGGAGCCTTTAACAGTGGTGATGGCTGCTATGATGACATCTTACTCATACACTGGCAGAGATGTATACAGTCAGCTGTTCTTGGAATGTGTTCCCGAATGCCATCAGACCTTCCTCCACCCACTGTAAAGATGGGGTTCACAAGGGGCTCCTGGTCATGTCAGAGGCTCTGAATTACTCTGCCCTGCCTCCTGTCACGCTCCAGCCTTCAGTGTTTGCCATCTGTCTCGCTCAGTGTGAGTGAAGCTCACACTCACAGGGATGGATGCGGCACCTTCTGGGGATTCCCTTCACTTCTTAAACGCGTCTCATTGGACTTGGGGTCTACAGAGGCTCTGCTAACCAGATGGCACCTAGACATGTAAATGAAGAGGAAGTTCACCGTGCAGACCTCTGTGACCTCTGCTTTGACAAGGGTCTCTCTGGCTTGTTTCCTTAGTCACACACACTATCCCTATTGTCTAATGCCTGAAGTGAGAAATCTCAGCCATTTGACAGGACAGTCAAAATTTAATTAGCTTGTGTATTGATAAAATTCTGTTGACTTCCAGTAGTGGTGGCACCTTCATGCTGTTCCAAAGTAGTGTTACTGGTGAGGAGTGGTCTTTGTCGTACACCGCAGAGAGCATTCTTTTCTTTCTTGTGCTCTTATGCTGCCATGGCTGCTTGCTTAATATCTTTTTTAATGCAGAATTTCCTTCAAAATGCAATCTAACTCAAAAACCAGTCGGCAGTTATTTATTTTTTTTTATCCCAGTGTACAAGCTCCCAGTCTATTTGGGTTTTATACTTCAGTTCATTAGGTACTCAGGTTCTAAAGCTTTGAAATGAATTATATTTATTTCCCATGTGTGATACATAATGTTAACAATTCCTTCCCATTGTCCCATCAGTAGGAGACTTTAGGTCCATTCTTGTCATACATAATTTTGTCAGGTTCTGTGAACTATGCATCGTGACAGCTGCCCTTCCTTTTTCCACTGATTTCAGGGGTAAATTAAATGTTTTAAAGTAGGTGAGCATTTTCCCTCCATAATCTGGGCATGTCACCAGATCCCAGCAGAAGTGGTGTATCTCGGAGCTTCATCTCTGTCAGGAAAATGTTCTCCCTCTTGCAGAGCTGGGTATGTGTGAGGAACACACATCCTACTTGTATGTTAGTGTCTAAAGTGTATTTTTTGTTTTTCTGCCAGAGTGAGAGTCATGTGACTGTCACCTGCCCCCCCCCCCCCCAAAGCTACTGTTGCTAAGCACCAACTGAATTGTAGCAAAGTGCAATAGCTTGTCTGTGAGAATGGCATTGGTGATGGATTGCAGAACATTCTGGATAAAGCGGTGGGTGTCTGAGACGGTGGGATTTGGGGGAAGGGGTTTGAAGTTGACTGAGGAAAATGAAAGATAGCATCAACCCTACTTTAATATTTAAGTTAGTCTAACGGCATTTTTATGCCAAATTTCCTTTATCATGGCTGTATATAGGCCCACTGTGTGGTTATGCAGGTTTTTGAGGGCAAAAGACTGTTTACATATATTACCAATCATTAAGTCATAATTGAAATAGGCCAGTGGATTGAGTTTAATTTGAGTTTTGCTTTCCAGATTTACGTTATGGGGTCATTTTTTACGGCAGTAATTTTTTAGAAATGGGTTATTTTATGTTTTAATGAAATGTCACTGGCTTTATGATGTTCTACAGGCTATTATTTCTTAGCAGTTGCCTTTAGATATTGAGATTTGCATGATAAATGGAATAAATCAGCCCTGAATGTGAAAATTATGAATCTTTCAGTTTTGCCCTGATAGCAGAAGTTGAAGTTGAAATTAATTTGCTTATTTAAATTGTTTTTCTTTCGGTCCAGCATGGCTTTGAGATGTGGTGAGCGCCTGTAGCCATCTATTCTAAAATAATGAACTGTAATCCCAAACCAATCCGGAGATCTCTAGTCCTCTCTGTAGTGATACTCACTCTTCTCTGAAAACAATTCCTCACGCAATATAAAAATAAACTTAGCACATTTTTTTTTCCCGAAATGTAGGGTCAGTACATGCAAATTTATGGGCCTGGAAACTTTCCACTCTGTCGAAAGCCCCTGTGGATCACTGTGCAACAGGGGGAAATCGGTTTATTCCAAGTTATGTTTAACTCATTCTGCATATGCAAGGTGCATAGATGTTACAATTTCCCTGTAATACACTTGCAGATGTTTTGTCCAAAGCAGCTTTTGTATGTTTTGCATGCTGCATGTTGGGTAATATCTGCGTCAGGAAACCGGCAATGTTGAAAAAACTACCTATAGGAAGCCAGTCATGTTTCAGCACTGAGTCCTAGTCTCTAACAATTATAGTTGCTGTTGCCTTCAGCAAAGCAGTGGTGGATTTGGATTCATGTGCAGCTCTCTGGAGCATTGTGGTCTTTCAGGGCCTCCAGGCTGTGGCAGCTCTCCCATAGTTCACCAGGGAATTTTCACGCCAGGAATGCTTGCCAGTGAGTGACTCAAGAAGACACGGGCTTTCAAGAGAAGGACTCTTTAGTTGAGGGATACTGTGATTCACACCTGTAAGTCTGCTTTAATCATAAGAGATGCAATTGCTTATTTGTAGCTGAGTCTTTCCTAGATTGCTTTACTCTCAGCTGTTATTTTTTCTTTCTTATGGGGAATCACCCATAATGCAGCATAACCCTTTTGAGAATGTTCACCCTAACCCTACCACATTTTTGTGATTGTGGAGACGCTCCGGTTTCTGGGATTTCCTCCATGTCAATGGGAATCTTACCGTAGCTGATGAGTTTTCCTGAGCAGTGTGAAGTTTGGAAAAATTAGTAACTTCTGTGGAGAATATGTGAGCGAAGCCTGGAATATTACCCCTATTTTTCATTGTCCTCCCCTTTGTTGTGTTGACGTGGCAACCATCTTTTGGATGCTGGCCATTAAGACAGCGCTGTTAATTTGTGCAACTTAATAAGTCTTCCGCAGACAAAGGGGGCCTTTGTTTATTGTGATATGAAATGATAGGAATGGGGCACCCCGATGGGAGTGAGCTCTCAAGCAAAGAGCTGTGTCCCCTGAATCTCAATGGGGGCCCATTCAGAAGCACACGGTCGGGGGTGGGGGTTTGGGGGTACAGCCCAAACGCCATTGAGTTCCCACTGTTGACTGTTAATTTGTGTTCGACTCACATCCCTGCTGGAAATGGGGTGAAATGTGAGGCGCTGTGGGAAGGAGTCCTCAGTGAGGTGTGGTGCTTATGAGCGGACTGGCAGCGGCAAAAGGTTTGTTGTCTTCTAGCTGCCATCCGTACACTGTACCATGGCTAATGACTGAACTCCCATGGTCAAACAACATAACCTCACACAGATTTTTTACTATTACAGTTACAGCTTAGCTGTGGCGCAGTAGAAAGCTCAAAAAAGCACTTTTTCTGATATGACCAGGTTTCGTTTTTCGTGGTCAATGTGCATTTGTTGAATTAAATTGGACTGACCCAGCAACAATTTGCCCGCACTCCTAATTCATTTGTTTGGCGGGTACTGCTCTCCCTTTTTCATTTTTTTTTTCTGATGTCTTTCTCTGCCCAGATTTGAGGGAATGTTTTCAGCCCGGCCGGTCCTGGCGATGTGGGCCTTGATGCAGGTTTTGTCTTGCAGCCAGAGCGCCGTTCCACCGGAAATCTCGAGCCGTCCCAAACTGATTTGCTTAGCAGACGTGTTTCCCTCCTGAAGCCCAGCTGTACGTTTAACCCACTCGTTCGTCATGGTGTTTACGCAGGTAGTGAATGAGGTAGACTCTTCGGCATCTGAAACACTCGTCACGTCCCCTCCGATGCCTGCCCTCTTAACCGCTAATGTACTGTGGCGACCCAAGAAGCTGTCACAGAGTGAGGGAAGAACTGCTGAAATCTAATTACATAACCCAGTGATCAGATTTTCCCTGACACGTAAGCCCATTTAGCCTAATGCATTCCGTGTGTTGGATTCCTGAAGCTCTCTGTTGGTGTGAAGGATCAGTGTGTTAATTTTAGTGAAGCCCCCAGAGACGTCATGTGACTATGTATTAATCATCTGTCCATTTTCTTTCTCTATTTATCCTGCGCTCAGGGTCCTGATGTGTGTGTGTGTGTTTGTGTATATACATATATGTGTGGGTGTTTTTATACATTAGATAGGTGTCAGATTTTTGTCCTGTTTTTGGAGCATTATATTCTGCCTTCACTGGCTGCTTGTGTGTCTGTGTGTCTCCAATTCATACTCTAAGGCAGTGTTTCTCAAACCAGTCCGTCGGAGACCCCGAGATGGTCCACATTTTTACTCCCTCCCAACTCTCCGGGAATTGGGAGGGAGCAAAAACACGGAGCGTCTGTGGCTCCCCAAGGACTGCTTTGAGAAACACTGCTCTAAGGATAGAAGATGAATGGAGTGGCACATTTATGGACCACGTTGGAGGAGAAAGGACTGTGTTTCCAGATGGTTCTATTTGCTACCCTGTATACAGATGTGACTGTGACAGCAGTCTCCCCCGTCTGTGTTTGTAAATGTTTTTTTTTCTTCTAGGCTCACCTGTTGTCTTCTGAAGGCATTTTATTAAACAGGGGGAGATTTGGCCAGTCATACAGACATAATACATCACACCCACTAAGCATTAATCTATATCAGAGTAATTCTTAAATATAGACTGGGCTATATTTGGCAGTAAAATCATTGTACAAAACATCTATAAAATTCTAAGTGTGAGATTTCTTGCAGCTGGCGATCAGATGTCCTCAGAGCGGGGGGCAGTATGAGTGGCGTCGGAGGAAGGTGACGATGTTCTGCATTCATTTGTGCCAGCAGGGGGCATTCTGATCTCAGTCCATGCCCTCTGCTTGGTTTGCTTTCATACCCTGTCCCAGTGGGAGTGGTACAGTGGACTCCCTCAGCCGCCTCCAAGTGAAAACACCTCCTCTTACGGATGTGAGTGGCACAGATTACCAACCTCAGCAGCAGCCCTGAACCCCAGAGGTGACTCTGTTTCCCCGTTTAATCTGACTTCTCGTCTGTCAGGATCCCCAGGGGGTATGCAGTGGTTAACGTTAGAAGGCTTGAAATACCATAGAGTCATTTTTGCCTTTTGGTGGTTTGAAGTTTATATTTCATGAAATTTAACATGAAGCACTGCCTTTACAGAGCGCCCAAAATGCAAAGCAGAGGCACATTTTACAGGCTAATCATTCATAATCTTTACACTGATTACACCGAACCATCTTAAAAGAAAACCACTCCTCTGGGTATGTGAAACATAGGCAAACATATTTTGTATTGTTGATTTTGATTTTTGCATTTTTATTTAACAAGTACATATGTCAGTCATTTTTATGGTTCGATATTATCTGTATTATGGATTTCATGTGTATTATTTGTAATTTTATTGGTCACCCATATCATTTCTAAATCATTCCAGTACCCTGTTTTCGATATTGGTGCATTTTGTCAGGAATAATTCCCATATAACTTTCTGAAAAGAGGAAAAAGTGATTTGGGTGGGGGAGAGATCTGGTGGATACCACGTTGAGATGGAGCCGATTCCCCCCCCCGCTTTGTGAATCTGACCATGGCTATAGACTCTTTAAGGTGAGGCATCTTTTCTTGACTGTGGGAGTGTTGGCCAAGTCTGTTTCAAAGGCGCTGGTTGAGTTGCACCCTTGGCCACTGTCCCAGCAGTCCATTCAGCCACTCACAGGCAGCCCTTTGTGCCGAGCCCCCTTCAGTACAGCTGCTAAACTAAAATAACAACAGCAGGCTTTGGGACTCTCGCATGCAGCTGGGTAGCCGTGGATGGCATGAAAAAGCAAGCCGGACTACAGCAGACCTTCACTCAGAGGCGGCGCTACTTCCCATTTCTGTATCAGCCACCCCTCCCCTAATGCGTGACAGAGAAAATACCCTGGCCAGGAATAGCGGATGGATGGATGGAAAATATTGCACTGTATAATGCATAAAGAATACATAACTTTTTGTAACTGCTGTATGGCTTACAATTGATATCACTGTAATGTTTTTTGCAACACAAAATGGTCCTTATGATCTGTATAAATCAGCTGAATATGCTGGCCGCTTGTTATGGAATGTTATATAAGAAGTTCATGATGATATATGACTCTAAATGGGATTAGTTTCCGTGGGCTACAAAACCCACAATTGTAGCCTTGAAATGTAGCTGCTCTGTCTCATACATTCTGTGGTGATTCTGATTAAACCTACATTGTTTCTTTTCACTCGTCTGTAAAATAGGCACCAAAGTGAGTTCCAAAATAGCACAATTTCTCTCTGGATCGATGGACAGCTGCAGGAAACCCAAACGCTTGTGGTTTGGGGCTGAGACACCAGAGGATGTGTCAGAATTGAGATTTTGGGTTAGAACTTTATGGTCAAAACAAGTTTTTACCAGCCTCATAGACAGACTTCGGTAACATGGAGTCCAGGAAACCAAGCGTGGACATACAATGATGCCTGTGCTGGAATGTTTATTAATTCTAACAGTCTTTAAAGTCTGAAATCAGGTGTTCATCTTCAATAGATTTCATTCATTAAGATAAAGCTCATTAAAATTCATCTAATCAGTATTCATTTAATTACCCAACTTAAGTGCTTATTTTTGCATGACAGCTTGTCTTGCATTCACCTAGCATGTGACAGGGAACAGGCAGGTTAAGGAGTTGCCTTATGTGGAGGCCTGTAACATGCCCAGGGGTCCCAGCTGGTAACTGCTGATTTTGCATGCTGATGGACTGGACCGAAGCTGCCAGGGTTCAGGGATGAAGACGGGGCACCTGTCATACTCCAAGGGGGGTGTGGCAGGTAGGGCTATGGTGGTGGGATGCTAAGACGGGAAGCTGATTTGCTTCATTTGCATGAGTGATATATGCAAATGTAAGCGGCTGTTTCCTCTCAGTAATATTCATAAATGTGACCCCAGGGATTAGCTTCATGGCAGGCTTTCCGCATCACCGCACAGCACCACACTCCATTCTGCTATTTCTCATCGTAAATAGAGCCGTGGGCATGAAATGGCCTTCAGGATGAAGTAGCTATCAGAAGATCAAGTAGCTATCAGGGCCCTTTAGAATGGGAATGATTAGCTGACCTCAACAAATGATATGGCACGTGAAATTCACAAGAACATCTGGGTAAAAAAAATAATGGATATGATGATAAATGGTAACCTTTGTTTATTGGACTAATGTTTATCTAAAACCTTACCTCACTAACATCAATAAAGAGTAATAGTATGGTCTCATCAGGAGTCTAGTGTCTCCCACATTGTCATGGAAACCCTGGGGCTTTTGTGGGCACCCAAGGTGTTGACATAAGTTTCTCCATTTCTATCCACACGGCCAAGCCTTCCCCGCAAATCTCAGCCCATGTTGTACTAAGACTCTTATCCAAGCAGCCCGTCTACCATTTGGATGTTGTAGCTACAAGAGTAGATGCAGGGGTACTTTTTGATGTCTAAGCTGATAACTTTTTTATTGTATTGTATGAATAAATCACTGTTGTTCGTTCTCAGCCTCATCACAAGTTCCTTTTGAGGCACCTATTTGTAAAACATAGGGCCGTTTTTGTTTTGTTTTATTGGGAGATTTTTGTTTACAGTTTGAACCTTACCCATTCGAATGTCACCAGTAAGGATCAGGGAGCTCTGAAAGGTAATATGAGATATGTGGGCTTTTATGATTTCCTTTAATGATATTCACAAATTTGCATCCCCCCAAAGACAAAGGAAGCTTTCTCTTTTGAGTTTTAAGAAGAACATCCAACAAAGAGCAGGGAGCAGTAGCTTGGCTGTTTCCAGTAATATTTGGGGTAGTGAGAAGCTGTCTCATTTCTGTTCTTGGAACCAGTACTGGCCACTTAAGTGAACCAAATTATAATGCAGTGTTTCCCCTACCATTATATTATGGGGGCATATAATGACGTTGGAAACGTGAGTTTTGGTCTTTTGAATTGGCTGGGATGGAGTATACCAATGGGATTTTGTGAATTTCATATGTAATACTTTTCAGTATTATGCTTTGTTGATTTTTAAAGAGTGTTGAAAGATTTTGAGATTTCACCGTTTAAACCTTCGCTATGTATACAGTGATCCCCCGCCTATCACGGAAGATGCGTTCCAGACCCATCAGCGATAGGTGAAAATCCGTGATATAGAAAGACCGTATAAACATTTTTTTAATATATATAGTTTAAGCCTTAAAATACCCCTCCCACACACTTTAAACACATGTAAACACATATGATATGTGGATGTCGGGCTAAGGATATGAGTAACAATAATAATAATAATATGTAATGAATTTGTATGTGACTCCATTTTAACGATGGCTTTATTCCAAGGAGTTGCCACCCTCTTTTCTGTTTGTCTAAAGGAAAATTATGTGGTGGCTCTTCTTTTCATCCTTCTTGATTTAGCGTACCATCGATTCATTAAAGCCATAATCATTGATAATGGCGAGCGGATTCGGCGTAACGCTTTCCTTCCTGAGGCATATCCAGGAGTTTTACCTTCTGAATGGTCAAGGTCTTCCTCTGGCGCTTAGGCTCTATACTATCAGAAGGCTTGGAAGATGCAGGATGCTTGGGAGCCATCGTAGGGCTTAAAACAAAATGAAAACAATCTGATCACAAGCAATGTACGCGATACACAGAGAACTGACGCGTCGGGGAAAATCCGCGATATAGCGGGGGCGCGGTAGCTGAACCGCGACATAGCGGGGGATCACTGTATAGTGAAGTAATAATCCATGCATGTGATGGTTGGTGCAGTATTATATCATTAATCACTTTACTTGAGAGAGCTGAGATTAATTTGATGACCCCTAGATGAAGATTAAATGTTCTGCTGTTGAGTCGGCATGTGGTAGTGCTGTGATCTACGGCAGTCCAAAAGGAGCTCATCAAAGTGATCTTACGTAGTCTGCTTCCATTAGTCAGTTTTTAGATACTGTAAATGCAGATCTCTGCTTGACTGCACATATAAACAGCTTATATGTAAACAGGTGTCACCAGTTTGTTCCAGAATACACCCACTATTTTGTTAGGGTTTTGTTTTGGAGTAATTAATATGTGAGGAGAGTAATACTGTCTGAATAATTGCTCATTACAGTGCAAATTATTCAACCTATGAAAGATTAAGTGTGTTAAAGCTGTTCACTGTTGGACTGACCTATTGCAAGATTAACTCTACCTAAGGAACATGGTTGCATGGTGGCTAATCGGATGAATTCTGCACAGCAGGAATTGGATAAGAGCAACAAAATTGTGAAGTCGTTTAACTCAGCCAGCAGGTAGGAACGCAATCAAGAACTAACTTTTTACCAGATGGTTTTTAGTTCTAAACCCAGGAGATGAACTGGTTAACTGGTTTTTGCCCATGTGTGGCTATAAAAGAAAGCCTTGTTTGTGAGTATGTGGACAACATCATCGTTCCTTAGTTACAGGATTAAACAACGAACAGACAAAATAATAAATGTCCACATGATGGTTTGTCGACATATGCATCCATTGTGTGTGCTGTGGGATGCTGTCATTACCCTGAAGCGCTGTGGTCCGTGGAGAGTTTTTTATTTTTGTATAGCTGTTCCACTCTTTTGACATTGTTTTTTTTTTTAGTATAGCATCATTTAATCAGACTCTCAAGTTTTTGCAACAACTCATATGGCTCAGATTTGGACCTGCAGTTTATATATATATATATTTTACAAGTACACACAGTGTGATGCCGATAAGCATTGTGAGACCAGCCCGGGGGTGTAACCAGGGACGACCCCCCCCATGAGGACATGATGAGGCATTAACTGTGTTGTGGATCATGTAAGGCTAACTGGCTTTTTTTTACAAGGTTGGAAAGCTTGCATGGCTGTGTGTGGATATAATTATGCTTTTGTTTCTTAGTTTTTTTTGGGTGGGGGCTTAAGGGATGTCTGACTTGATGTTTATTGCTTGGTCGATTATCTGCAGTGCGGAAAAGATGTTATTGGGTCATTACTGAAATGAGTTCTGTGGTCCAAGCATTGGGCACAAATATACAGGAATTTCTTAGGAGGAAAGCAGTTGGAGAACATGAGCGTGTGTATAGTACTATTACTAAAAAGAGAGCCCATATCTGTCCTTCAGAGGTACCTAATGGGCGAATCTCATAACATTTTGCTTTAGGCTGCAATCCTTTTGCTCCGTGTCCTGTGAGGAAAAGCTAATTTTAGATGCTGGACTTTATCCCTAAAACCACATCTTCTGTTGACTAAAACCTCAAAGTCGCAGCATCACAATGAACATCATGTTTCCAAGGGCAGCAAGAAAATCTGTTCTGGCTTGTTCATGTCTATTGTACTGGTTTTAAATTTCTGTGTGTGTGTATTTGTTTCTATGTTGTAAATTTTTACAAGGAATTATAAAACAGTACATGGTATGGAGTGTTTTTATTTAATCTTTCAGTATTTTATTAAAATCCTAACTGAGGGATCAAATTGTATTGTTGTGAAAATCTTTCAGATATTACTTTTAACAGCACATGTAATTTATTTTTTTTCTACATGAATCTCTTCATGAAACCATAGTTGGATCACAGAATCCATTTGTAGCAGCCTTGCATTGAGGGGCGCTTGTCCCTTCTCCGGCTCTCGTCATTGGTAATATGACGATGTTTCCAAGCACCCATCTGCCCCACAGTTGGGGGTGTTATTACGTATCTTATGGACCATTATTCCCAATATTATCTTGTTGGAATAACCTCTTGTGGGTCATTATGATTCTTTTGTTATGGATGTTGAATTGCCATTTGTCCAGGGAAACAAACAACCCATGGGGAGTTTAAGGAACCATAACTGATCTAATGAGATTTTTTGTTTGCAGTTTCACCATCCCAGCTGTGTGCAGTCAGACTGGAATAAACAGGGTAATCAACCCAAGACTCGCGTTTTCTCAAAATAAACATTAGCCAACATGTACATACCCAGAATACCTTGGTCCAGCTTGAAGACGCTGGGAACAAGCATTTGTGCTTCTTGCATTCAAGCAATTTCTGCAGTGTTTGTTGAATTTCCATTTAAAACCGGCCTCTATTCTGTCAATATGCTTTATTTTTCCTTTCCTGGTAGTGCCCTGATTCCCTTTCTAGGCTGCTTAACATTGCATTTTTTTGCAGATGATTTAGTCTAAAGTAATATAGGTGTTAAGGGTCTTACTCAAGGGCTGAACAGTGAAATCACTCTGCTGGCCCTGGGCTTCGAACTGGTGACCGTCTGATCACAGATCGAGGGCCCTAACCTGCTGAGCGACACCCCACCCCTGGTCCATCCACATGGAGCTACTGCTCCTTCGCTCAGGGTCAGGGTGGTGCTGCTATTTTTTGAGTCTCATGTGTCACACCTGCAGTGATCTGGAAGATCAGAGTCGAGCAGACATGGGAGAATATGAGCTGAAGCTGGAATAATCCTCCCAGATGTCTTCCAAGCCACCACACCATCGTCATTTGTTTACTTAATTGGGGGGGGGGGGGTTCTAGGACAGTGCACAGTGAACTCTCTGCACACCCCACGCTTGGATGAGGTAAATGATTATGTAGCACATCAGAATGCATGTGTTGCATAATGGGTCAGCTATTATGCACCAAGGGGGGCCCTGAATGGGATCTGGGAGCTTCCAGTCACCCGTGTAAATTCGGGGGAGGGCTTTCTCATAGACGGGGTGCCCCATGTGAGCCAATGTACACTGTATGGAGAATCGGCGATTGTCCTGTTTAACAAATCAGGGAGACCAAAAGATTGTAAGACATTTAAGCCAAATAACTCTAAATAGATATTTTTTGCTGGATTGGAGGGCTTCTAAAACCATATTCATACCAAAACAGTACAATCCCCTCCAGTCCTATTAACATAGTCAAATAATGTTAAAGACAAATTGCTGTCATGTTATAGCTGGGACAATGGAAAGACTGTGAGCTTTGAACTTGGGGACAGGTTAAGGGTACAGCTACAGGGCTAAAGAACAAGCTGACTGATAATTAAAAAGAAAACCTAAGATATATATCTGGGTCTGAAAAGTCATATAACCAGACAGTGTACTCCCTGCCTTCTAGATCTAAAGCTAACAAATTAAGCTACAGTTACATAACTTATGTACATGTGAATTTTTTTTTTTTTTTTTAAAAAGGGTCGTGGATTTGAAATGCTTTTTCTTAATAGGAGTATGATGAGACCTTTCTGGATTTTTAGATTTTTTTTTTTTTTTTTTTTTTACCCCTTCTCAATCTCAGGTACCAGAACAATATAGAGTCTCCCTCAATATGATAGCACCATGGCATTGATTCGATCCACAAACTGGGGTGTTCACTGAAGTGTGATTTATCAGCAAATGAGCAAACCAGGAAGTCGATTCTGTTCTGAGAGCTGAAGCATCAGAGCGAGAATGACATGCACCACATTTTCCATGCAGGTTTTTGGAGCCGCGTAGGGTCTGCGTGAGCTGATGGTTTACTCTCAGCTACACGCTCCATCCCAGTACCGGTCCTAGCTGATAGGATGCCCCCTCGGAAGATGGCACCCTAGGCAACTGCCCATGTCTCATAGGATTGACCAGCCCTACTCTATCCATCCATCCTTTGGTGCACTGGATCCCTCAAGCAACAGATAGTTGCTGTATCTTGCTGAAGGAGTGATAACAGCGAGGGAGTTGGGCAGGGGGTCAGACTAACACCCAGGCGAGGTTCTGCAGGCTTCTCCCCAAGGACCGTGCTGATGGAGACCTTTGAAAGAACCCAATGAAGATGCTGTCCTCCTAGTGGCATGTTCTGAGCCACCGTGTCACATCTGAAATATGGCGTTGCATTTTTTTTAATCACCTGGGAAATGCAGTCAGAACCACACCTGCTCAGGACGTCCCTCTTCTTTCTGCCCGCAGTCTGCTTACGTGGATGGTGAATGAAACATGTGGTTCCAATTTTTTTTAGGGGGAGTGGGCTTTCTAGTTCCTGGGCCACTCGTATATTTAGAATATGGGTTTCATTTGAAGGCCTTTGTTGTGGTGAGCCATAAATGCTTTTTAGAAGAAGGATGAATGTGAACTGAGGGCTATAAATGCTCTACCATCTTGTTGCAAAATGTTAGGCCCCAGGGACTGCAGAAGCGCAGCTCGCAATAGATAACTCGCCATTTGAGCCTCTGCAGTTTAGTTAAAACAGTGATGGACCTGTGCTTTCTGGGGTCACCACTGTCACAGAGTTGTGTATTTCTTGCATTGCTCTGTGACATCGTCCCTGCGTGTTCAGTGTCTGTGAGTGCATGTGGAAATTATTGGCTTGAGAAGTTCCCACTTCGTCGTGTCTGGCCCCCTTCTGGCCCCCCATGAAGTTTTGTATCCGTGAGAACCTGTGGCCCCAGCCGTACCCCCCCCTCCCCCAGGCTGGAACGCTTCAGCCTCATTAGCATGCGATGCCAATCTCATTCTCAACGTTCCAGCCAAATGTGGCTCATCCGCCTCTCCTTCCTGCACTTCCTCCCACTAATCCCCCTCTCCTCTACATACACCTAGGGCAGTGGGGGTACATACAGTGTCATATTTAATAGGTCTCCCCCACCCCTCAACTGAGCTTTAATCGGAAGGGGACAGCAGAGATAGTGTAATCATGCAGTTACCCCCCAGGACAGAGTCTGCTCTGTGGCCTTTCTCCTCAGATAAGCATCAATGCTCTCCGATGTGTCTATTGTAATGATGCTTCTGTTCCACTGTGACTCATAGCTACAGCGTAACCCCCATGGAGTGATTCAGGTGGTTTTTAAAAGCAGGTGGGGGTGGCTGTTGTAAGATTATATTCTATGCTGTAGCCGACAATCATGGCAAAGAAAAGCTCTCTAGCCTGTATGTATGATTGCAAGTGGCATCTGGGCAAAGATCGAGCCAAGAGAATCACTTATGGACCGCTACACTGAAATAATCAGGCGAGACCCTTTGCATCTTGGGACGTGATATACAGACGAGCTGTGTGGCACTCCATCACAAGAGCTAGAGAAAGAGAGAGTGTGAGAGAGAGAAGGGGAGAGAGGGAGTGAGAGAGAGAGAGAGAGAGAGAGAGAGAGAGAGAGAGAGAGAGAGAGAGAGGGAGGGAGGAAAAAGCCAGGGTTGGCAGACGAGAGAGCGAGGAGGAAAGAAGTATTTGTAGATAACAGGCGATTTTGGTTGATGGGATGAAACCAGCTATGGAAACCACAGCAGAAGAGAACCAGGAGCTGAACCAGGAGAAAAGAGGTAGCAGCTGTGTGTGTTTTTATTCCCCCTTATGCAGGCTTTTTAAGCCACGAAACAGCTTTGGTTTTTGAAATACAAAAACAGGATGGTCTCAGTGGGGGATTCACTCACACTCGGCGTGTTATCTGAGGCAGAGCGCTGAATTTTACTTTAGCCTTTATCATGGCGATTTGACCAGTGTATATATCCTTTTGTTTTGTGTTTAGCTGTGTCGAATTGTAAAGCGTGTATAACTGGGATGTGACAGAGATCAAACATTTGACAGAGGGAACTTGCTGTCCACTTTGTTTGTGCTAAGCGGTCGATTAATCGCCACTAATCATTGTATCGTTGACATTTCCTGTGGTGTTTTTTAACGTCCCTGTGCAGTCGTGCTCATCAGCTGGGTCTGTGCAAGAAGGTTAATCACCACATCTATTGTCATTGTGTAACATATTCACGCTACGTCACAGCACGCTCTATTCAACACGTAGGGGCTGTCTGTCTGTCACAAACCACAGGTCCGGGGATGCCGCGGCTCGCCTGACGGATTTGGGGATTGATGCAGGTACAAAACACAAAGACAAGCCCATCATAATCCCCAATAGGAGAGATTGTGTCTAATCAGTCTGCTTTGATGCACTGATGGCCGGGTGACACTTTAATTTTTTTTTAAGCCCACAATCGAGAATCTTGAATGGCTGAATCTGTCCTGAATCTGTTTTGGATCTGATTTTATTATTATTTTTCTGTTTTCTTGAGCAAGTAAAATGCTAATGAGTTGGTTTTACATTGTGGCTGTTTTTCTCAGCCATTTTCCAAATAAGTGTGGGTCAGTAAATCATGGATATCACACTTGGTCATGTGCTTGTTGAGTTCCAGAAAGTTTTTTAGATTAATTTGTTCTTTAATCTGTTAGTGTTAGTTCAATATATATATTTTTGTATGTTTGGTTTTGGTTACTTCTCTGGTTATGGGTTGGGGTTGAGGGTCTGTGATGGTCTTCCGATATTGTTGCTTATTGTTGGGTGTCCCTGGCTGCAGGGATTACCTTGGGGTCGGTGGCACTGTGAGGTAGTGTGCTCTACACTGTGAGGTAGTGTGCTCTACACTGTGAGGTAGTGTGCTCTACACTCATGTCACTGGCACCCAGTGATGGGGGGAGCTTACCCGCCCTGCACTAAAGTGGTACTTTCTCAAGTTTAAGGAATATTAGCCTTAAAATTACATAACGTATGAATTTTTTTTTTTTTTTTTTTTTGGGGGGGGGGGGATAAAAGGAAAGAGAACCTTTTAACTAGATGTTTTGTTTAAGTCCCAAGCCTTCCCTGCACTGACTCAGAGGGGTCAGGCTCAGTGAAATGCTGTTTTGCCTGTAAAATACACTCTAAATGAAAGTGAAGGTTTTCTCAAGTATTTGAGATGCCTGTTTAGGCAAAGGATGCATTGTCTCTATGGACACTTCACTAGGTTCCCAGCCACTCATGGCAACCTACTTGTAACAATGCAATTACTCTCTATACCTCTTCTTATTTTGCAGTTTCAAGCCTTGTCAAGGTTGCTGTGCTTGCTAGAAATGGCCCCATTTGGACCAGTGAGTGAATGACTTTGGTGACACAGGTCGGTTTAGGCTAGAGAGATGTAACTTTGCATGACATGTTCTGTCCTTACTAGTCATTTGGGAATGTTCTGGTGAAATCTGGAATTTTCCCTCCTTGTTTTTCCCAGAGGGTGTTTTGTCAGTTTCAGTTATTGTCCCACGCAGAGACCCAGGACCATATGGCCTGGCCTCTTGGCTGGAACCAGCAATCGTGCCCCACCTGCAATGACAGCTGTCATACTGGGGAGCCCATGGACACACTTGCTGTGAATGCTGGCTTCCATGGTATTATAAGAATGGCCGGTCTACCGAGATTGCATTTTTCCCATTGTGAGAAGAGTACTCTTCACATTAGATATTTTCATTTTGTGTATTGCATTACATGTAATTCTGTTGAATTTAATTGTCGTCTTCTCTGACGTGCTACAGATATGTTTAGTGGGGACAGTCAGGTGCAATTTCAGACAAAAGTTGTAATTGCTGCAGGTCAGTTGGTTTTAGGTAGAGTTGAAGCCTCTGAAATAGCCAGGAAACCTGTCACATTATATTATTCATTAGACCTGCTGACCCTCTTTGCCACCTCAATACACACACACACTACGGTTTTCCACTCATAAAAGTGAAGTGATCGAGGTTAAGTGTCACATTCAACAGTTTTATCAACTGTTAATTACTGAGTTCAGTTTGAGACCCTCGCCCACAACAAGCCCTGCTCCCCAAAGCTAAACTGGCTGTTTAAAAGAAGGAAATGCATCTTTCTGCCAACTCTTCATGATGGTGTAGACGCCCTGGTGTTAATTATTTCACACCTGTCATGTGTTTTCTGGTGATGCCATTCTCTATAATGCCTCACTTGAGTTTGGGTTTTAACTGATGCTTGTGACACAAATCAACACGCTTACTGCATCTTGCTGCATGTTAATGGCCCTGTCGACTCGAATTACCTACAAAATATAATTTTACAGTGGGAAATACAGGCAGCCTTTGACTTGCGTAAAACCGACTTAATGCATAAATCTTCTCTTACACAAAAAGTATCCAAGATACAGTGTTTATGGAAGCGCTAACGGGTGAATGACACGACTTGTATTTTTGTGCCCAAGTCCTTTTTTTAATTTCTTTACTACTACTACTACTAATAATAATAATAATTATTATTATTCTATTAAACTTCTTTAATGTGAATATATTTTATTCACATTAATACATTGAATACATTCAAATGAAAGTCCAAAAATGTGCAAGTATTCAAACAGATGTGATTTGAAATGAGCTTGAAAGGGTAATGGCATTAATCTTATTAATAATTATAAATGCAATAAACAAATAGGAATTAACTATGTCCGATGCATTGCAGACACTTAAATGGTTACTTTATGAAGGTTCTCATTGGGAGAAAATAATTGTAAAATATTTGGTTGTGGCACCTGGCATCTTTCACTTTTTGAAAGCCTTATTTGTCATTCACCCAAACACAAAAAGGCTTCTTACACCCATAAGTAAATGAACACTTTATCTATTCATTTATTTAATAGGCATTCTTTACATATTACTAGTATATTTTTGGCTTCTGTGTCTTGGCTGTAAGGTGTTTTGTATGGTATTGGAAAGTAAATCTGACGTGTAATATTTGGACACTTTTCCATTGTACTAACTATCAAACTTTTCACATCACAAATCTGTGCTTTTCTTTCCCCATTGATTTTCTGGATCAGTACCAGAATTCCAAAGCAGCTGGGGTACTCCTTTCGTACTTGGGGTGGAACTTTGAACATGTTCATTGTCATTTGGTTATGCAAATAACCTGCCTCTGAAACACAAAATGCAGCTGCCACTAAAAACAATGATAGATGAAGTAAACACTAAAAAGTAGTAATAATAGATGTGTGGACAAAATAAGAAACCCAAGCTTTAATTGGGATCTGGTTGGAAGAACAGATGCAGTGAGATCTGGATCGCATGACAAAATAATGGAGTATTTGGTATAATATTCTAGGGCTGCACAATATTGTAACATTTGTGGATTTTTTTTCTTGCAATGAATACTGCGATATTTATAAAGTAAAAAGGAGTTTTAAAACCTGGCTATGAGTGATTTATACAGCAAGGATGAAAATGATTATGATTGACTCAGAGAATGCATACAAAAGCGGTGACTATAAAGTTTAAATGGATTTTTTAACATAGACTAGATAATCTTGAAATGGAACAATCATCAAAATTGTACATTAATTTTTGAATTCAGCACAAACACCCCGGCATGCGTTGTGATGATGTCATTTTGCACCGGTACCAGTTTTTCATGCCAGTGGAAAATGAACACTAGTGATACCATTCACTTTTTGGTATTGTTTTGAAGTATCAAAAGTTCAGAACCTGGTGCAGTGGAAAAGCACCCTTTAACTTGTGTGTTTGTAGAATGGATTACTTATGTCAGTGGAGAACTGCCTGTAATGTACAATATATTTTATTCATTTACAGTATATATCTGGTAAATTATATTAAAATTTTGAAGTTGAGAAGTCCAACATGAGCTGTTTATGAACAAGTGAGCATGTGATTAATGTATAAATTCATCATAACCGTTTAACTGTGAGTGATACTCATCCCCCAAGATGAGGCACAGGGTGTGCCTGCTCTGGCCAGTGGTTCCGGTCAGAGGCCCAGGTCCCAGTTTGGCGCTGGTCTGAGCTGCCCTGCATATTGGGGGATGAGTTTACCTACAAGGGTTAAGGCTTTGCTTACTGCGTGCCGACTTGTGCTTCTGCTGGCCATATGCTCAGATACTACAGTGTGCCTCTCCTTACAGTGTGAGTGGGGCCCTTGGCACTGTCTCCTCACAGCTGGTCATAGTCTGCCCCCCCCCCCCCCCCTTCCTGGCCGTTTCTCTCTCTGTCTCTTGTCCTCCATTGGCTGATTGAGGAAGGAGAAAAAGGAAAGCAGAATCCCCGCCCACCCTGCATGGAGATGGTTTGATGGAACTGTCCCAATGTGGCCTGAGTTCACATGAAAGGGGTCAGACAGGAAGTGAACGGTGTGGCTTCAATTTAGTGCGTGTTGGCAGTCCACCGGCAGTAGAGATTACAATAAGGAGGGAGTCTCTCTGTCTAAGGGGCACTGCTTACTGTTTTCCAGGAACTCCCATGATGCTGTGCACCTTTGTACATGCCTGGAGCTCCCAGGGGATGGTATAGTGGCAGGTTGGCACAGCGGGCATTGTTTTCTTCTCTAGCTGGGGTGACGCCACCCAGCCTGTCCCTGGCCTTGCTCCACTGCCCACTGATGGCCAATCTGTGCTGCACGCTCCCTTCTGATGCCACCTTCACCACTCTGAGCTGCTATTCCAAAGGGGCCCTTTACAAACCACTGCTCCCATAAGCTTTTTCACATTTAGGGCAGCAGGTGCCCTTATAAACCCTCTATCGCTGTTATGTCCCTTTTTTTGTGAACCACTGAATTTTTATAAATGTTCAGTGCCATTAGGGTCAGGCGGTATTAGGTAATGCAGCACATGATATTTTGGTTATACTGCGCTATTTTCGTCTCACCACATTTCACAATACAGACGCTTCCTGGGTTACGATGCTCCATGTTACGATATTTCGACTTTACAATAGGTAAATGTTTTTCACTTTTCAGGACATCATTCAATTAATTACATGAGATATTCAAAACTTTGAAAAACAAAGAGCCTTTTTGTAAATGATTTAGCCCAACTGTAGGCTAAGGTAAGTGTTCTAAGGATGTTTAGGTTAGGTGTGCTGTAGGTTTATTGGAAGGCAGGTCCATCATAACCTGGGAGGAGGCTGTACCAGAATAGTTCTACTTTTGAATATTCTGGCCACATATCATATAGCGCGGTATGATGTCTGGACAGTATGACTGTATGAAACTTTATATCCCACCATGCATCATTCTGGGGAGCTGCTACCATCGTCTCAGCTGGGGGAGTGAGTGCAGGGGATGCTTACCCAGACTGTTCTCTGCACACTGGCGTCTTGCTTAATGCCTTTTCACACAGCAGATGCCGGGTCAGATTACAGGCCACAATATGTGGGGAATCTCAGATCCTCCCATCAGTACCGTCAGTAATGTGTCGTTTTATGTAAAATTAATTTCTGCTGCTCTGACACTGGATAGATGAGCTCAGAGCTCAGGCAAGATGAGAAGCATATTTGCGTAATCCAGTCCTGAAATATGTTGCTGTGTCTGAATCATCTACACAAAAGTGAGTCACATACCCTATAGGTCTCCCAGATCATTTAGCAGTGATGCATTTTTATATTAATCTGTCGTGCATGTGCATGTGCAGGGGTAGTTACACAGTGTTATTAGAATGACACAGTGTTATTAGAATAACTCTGTCCCCTGCTGGTCCACTTCAGTAGCGATAACATTCAACACACCACTCAGATATGTTAAACTGCTGCATCAAAACAGTAGCGCATCTTGTTCAACTTCCAAGTGTGTCTGGAGGCTTTCAAGGGACTGGATGCTGTCGTGTGCAAAGTGTTAACCCTACATGTGAACGGATTGAGAGGTGAGAGTGCAGGGGCAGATTTTAATCCAGATTTGGTTGGGCCCCAGGCAGAATCCAATTGGCTGCTAAAAGCACACTGCATTGGATTGGTGAGAGCTTGTCAAATGGAAAAATCAGTTAGTGGAGGTTGTCCTGTGGGTAGGCATTTGTCATTCTCTCTTTGACTCGCTTGTGAAGCCAGTACCAATGGATGGTTCTGCGACACAGGCTTCTGGGTGTTTTAAACTGGAACCAAGCAGAATTTGCAGAAGATGTTTGTGCCATAAACTATATACTATTTCATAAAAGTAGATGCAGTAAGTATCCACAAAGCGTTTGTACTCTGGAACTCAACCGATAAAGAATCAGGGTACAGCAGTCGAAGGGTGATGTTATGGGTGTGAGATCTCATTAATGACTTGTGAAATTAGCGTAACACAAACTGGCAGGACACATCTGGCTTGTGACCAGAAGGAGAACAATTAGCCTGGTGTTGTGTTTGCTTGCCGGCGCAGATGTAATAAGAAGGTCGCGCTGCTCTGGCATCGGTGTGGCACTTTCCGGTCCTGCGATGGACGGGAATGGGCATCGCCGGTCATCGTGTCCCTGCTTCATTGGCATGCCTCAGTACCCATTGGGTTCGGAATGGGAAGAAGAGAGAGAGAATTCCCAACGGACCAAAAAATGGGTCCCGGCGTCTCTGTGTCTCTGAAGGCTGTTTGCGGGAATGTGCTGCCGTTTCATGTGGATGTGCTTGTTTAATTTGTGTTTCTCCTTCTAAGAAAGTGTGTGGTGCTGTTTAGAAAACTAGGCTGTGGACCAGGCTTTGCGGTCGATCCCATGAAGGGGGGAACTTAACTGTACAGTAAATTCAACACTATGAACGTGTTTGCTTCATTGGAATTGCGTTTGCAAATTTGCATGCATTGGAATCAAATGGAGACATTGGAAGCAAACTGAGCTTAGGAGAGCTTCAAGAGCATCTCCACAGAGATGTGTGTTCATTTTGTGAGAACCTGTGTTGTAGTTGGAGGATGGAGGGATGGATGGACTGTGTTGGAGGATGGCTGGGAATGCCGGCCTGCCCTCTGGACGTGGGATAGTCAGGACCGCGATGTGCAGCCCTGCTGGCTGGTATACGCCCTCCTGTCATCCTCCTCTGCCCCTGCTTCTCCTGTCCGTGCGTGAAATGCAGGTCACCCCGGCGCACTCGCTGAGTCGTGGGTAACATGTTGCCATGGCGACTGCCGTTGGCCAACCCCAGGATGGGAAAGCAGTGTTCCTCCTCCCCTGTGTCTCTCAAAGTGCTCTGGAGAACTTTGTGATAGGGGCTGTGGCAGAGATGAAGGATCTGCCTTCACTTCCTTTGTCCTTCTGATGACCAGCTACACATTCGCAAGAGGCTTGTGTGCTCCTGCTGTTTGTAGGAAGTTCATATAAACATTAACATAAACATTAAAAGAAACAGAACCCTTATCGAAGATCCCTACGTCTCCACGGTGATTTAAATTAAGCTGCATGGTTCAAGTATTTCTGTGAATGAAGCAGAATGCCAACACACCCTCTGTTATAGTGCTTTTTGTCACATGTATTTCAGGCAGGGATGAGAACAAGTCATTCCTTGGCGAGTCTGGGTCAAGTCTCGAGTCAAAACATTTCAGTCAAAGTCTCGAGTCACTTGGCCTCAATTCCAAGTAGAGTCCAAATCTTTCCGTCATTTTTGCAGTCAAGTCACAAGACATTGAATTTGTGACTCGAGTCCAAGTTGAGTTGTGAGTCATGTAACAATTGAGTCCTTATCTATGTCTGTTTTTTACCTTTAGTGATTAAAACTTGCTGCAGCAAAAATCTGCCACAGTACATCATAGGATATGTTCTTTATAGACAGAGAGAGGCTGAAAAGAGTGTCCACTCATGGTCGTCCTCACACTTTTTACGTCCATGTATATGCTGGGAATGATGCATTATTCCAACAAACTATCTCAGGAGACTTTGCATAAATTGAAAATGCAGACAGCAGAGAATTAATATACACTGAAATTATAAAATTTATGTTATGGTATCCAGAGGGGGACTATAACCTCAAGTCATATTGAGTCATAGGTTCCAAGTCGGGTCCAAATCTTGAGTATTTGTCACAGCTCATCAAATTTGTGACTTGAGTTCAAGTCGAGTCACTAGTCTGTCCACAGGGATTATATATTACAGCTGTCTAGTTATGTCCATTTCACCGTTGATGTTTTCACAGTCATTAAAATCAGAAATAAGAACGGACTTGTTTGCTGTCTGCACACCCACGTTTTGCTAGTTTTGTGAGAAGATGGATGGGCTGAAGACCAACATCCCTGCATTAGCAAGACACAGAAATATGAGAATATGGGAGATGAATGCAGCATATTAGCAAGCAACGTGGTGCTGAAGATCCAGTGACTGCAAGCATAAGGGGATAATTATGAGTCTGAAGTGGCTGCTGGCAGGATTTAATAATATCTTAAGCACCTTTGGTCCAGGTTACCAGGACTGCATTTTAGTCTGACTTTCAAGGAAGCCACTGTTCTTAGTACAGGTGTGCAGAGATGAAGATGGTTGTTTTTTTGTGATAGTTCTCCAATGAATTGCTATTGATTTTTCTATATAGACTGCTTGGCTAAGAGTCGACTGAGGGTTTGACCTGTCTACTTTCTGTTAGTGTCCTTAAGTCCTGTTGATGGATGGTCATGGCTACCTCCGAGCTCATGCAGGCCCAGCCGTACACACCTACAATGGTCAATGACCCTAGAGTACTAACCGGACCTGGTACAGCATGGTTATTCAGCTAAGTGGTATACAGTCCATTCATTTAATGTTAGGTATAATTTAATGCAGGCAGTACTTTCCTAAACTCACTGGATCACTGGCCTTAAATTGTTAAAATTGTTTCCACAGGCATGATGGGATTTTAGGTATGTCCAGCTCAACTCAAGATGTGTTTTAAGATTATCGTCTGTTTGCAGTAAACGTTTAAGATCAAATTTCATAACAGCTTTTCCGTCCCCCTCTAAATATAAACCAGACCCTATGAACGCTAAGAAAACTACTGAAAGTAAGCCAGCCACCCCCCCCCCCCCCCCCGAGGACCAGGACGCTTCTGTTTCTCAGCGTGTTGGAGCAGTGTCTTATGAAACGTGTTGAATAATTCATCATCCTACGCTGCGCGACGTTATGTAACAAGCCGCTTAAACTTAACCCTCTGCGGGGTCGCCTCCCGCCATAATCGCCTTAGTTTAGCTACTGCTAATGGACATGGAGCCTCCAGAAGGGTTGATCCATCAATCCAGGTTACTGTTATACACATAACTCAAGCGCATCATCCTTGCTCTGGTTCAGGGATGTGCAGGGCCTGAGCACCTGGTCCTTCTGCCTTCGCTTTCAGATCCCAAGGGGCCCTTTTCGACAGCACAAATTTTACTGAGGAGGGGTTAGTCAGAAAAATTTACGGAGTGCCCCTTTTTTGAGGACACATAATTTATTGAGAGGGAAGTCCCCTGCACCCTTTTGGCAATTTTTTTTGGAGGGGAATGCCCCCAGTCGAGCATCTGTTCATCAAAGTCTCTGCACGGCCCTGGCTGAGTCTGAGCTGTGTTCTAGTTCGGACCTTTTCCAAATGCATTTTTATAAGGTCACCAGTAAAAACCCATCCTCTGTGTCCCAAGGTCATTGTCAGGCTTTATTTTAGTTATAGAAACACTAAGGAAATGTATGCAGCTGTTTGTATTATATACTGGAAAGGGCTTCAGAGAAAATTGAGCGAAATGATTCTGATGTGAAATTAAATGCTCCTGGGTAGGACAAAAAATATTTCTGGAGAACGATGATTATCAGAGAGGAAACCCAGTGCAGACAAAGGAGACGCTGTTGTCAGGAGTGTTTGGGTCACGCTGTGGACTCCTGTGACAGTGACACAGATGGTCACAGACTGCCTGGCTTAGCTCCCGTCCCTCTGTCCCTCTGCAGGTTGCTTCGAGTGCTGCATCAAATGCCTGGGCGGCGTCCCCTACGCCTCCCTGGTGGCCACCATCCTGTGCTTCTCGGGTGTGGCCCTGTTCTGCGGCTGCGGTCACGTGGCCCTCACTGGCACTGTCACCATCCTGGAAGATCACTTCTCCACTTTGCCCAGTGACCACGCTCTCTTGACTCACGTGTAAGTCACAGAACCCCCCCCCCCGCCCCCCAACCCTGCCGGATTCTACAACACGTCAATTCAACTGTATATTGAATCCATGCTGTGTCTACCTGCTTTGACAGAGCAGTATTTGAACTAAGGAACTGAGAGTTTATTTCTTGTCAAGTGCTGGGGGGGGGGGGGTTTCCCCCTCCTATGAACCATGTCACGGGTTATGTCGTTAACCGTGATTGTTAACTGTCCATTTATTGCTCTGGAACATCTTGGGGACATCGAATGCTTTCATCTTGGGTCACTATGTCAGCAAAGGGTTTACAAATCATGGACCTCAGCCTCCGCATTCTTCAATTACGACCCCCCCTCCCCCCCACAAAGATGACGTCTAATGAGGGGACATTCATGTGCAGCCAGACCATCAAGATCAAAATCAACGCATGAATAGACCCAGGAATATGATACACAATATGCTAGCTAAACAATGAAATATGTTACGTAGGTGATGACGAGTCGGAGAGAGTTTATCGGTCTGTATATCAGTGTGTATTTAATGTAATAAATGGCTTTGGACCAGGACGCTGATTTTAAAAGTTGGTGATGTCACACCCTGGCATTATGGAGTGAGGGCAGGCTTTCAGGCAGACATCTCGCCAACCACCTTATGACCTGGCCTGACCTGCTGGCTAGTGAGAGCCAGAACTCATCAGTCAGGTTCGGGCCGGTGCAGTCAGTCCCCATG
>JAODJU010000001.1:37050477-37065066 GCA_026776725.1 Gnathonemus echidnorhynchus
ATTAAATAATGTGCTGTTGTATTGTTTTCAATGTAATACAGGTCAAAGATAATTTAACATAGTACTGTTTTCAGTTTTGATTTTAATTTAACATACCGTCCCAACTTTGGGGTTGTATATCACACTTTGTTTTTTTCAAATATGAAGTCGTAACTATTTAAAAAGCCAAAGCTAATGTGCATGCTTAGCAGATTTATGGTAAGAAAAACATTGCATAATCCTATGTAAGCCTTTCTTTTTATCTTTCTTTTGTAAAAATGACAGGTGAACCATTCTGTTTTTAAGGTATCAAAATGACATTAATCTTGTACCAGAAGTAAAAGAATGTGCTAGACACCACATATATGTATATTTGATATGTAGATCAAATCTTTACGTGCTTTGTTTCTTTGATTTGGAAATGCAAACCATGATCTGTTTTCCTTGACATATCTGATTACATATGCGATTCATCATGCTTCACGACGTAAGGCAGGAAGACGGAATTAAGAACTTTTTTAATGACGTGTATGATTTATACATCAAGGTAAGGCTTTATATTTGAACATTTTGACAGAGTAATTTGAGATGCCGTGTACCAATGGTTCTCAACCTAGGGCCGCGACCCACTAGGGACCCACAGCGAGGACCTGGAGTTGGGGTTGGAGGGCAGCGCGCAGTTACCATTGATATACTGTCAAAACAATATGGGATGACAATATCTTTTATACCGATATACGTATATTGCGTTAAAATGTAGGGCTTAAATATGTTTAATAGAAACTAATAGTATTCCTTCCTGGTTGTAAACAACAAGAGTGCTCTTCGGATGTGACTTTGCGCAGAAATACAGAATTAACAGGTATGATTCAACCATTTAGTTACCGGTATGTCATGGGTAAGTTGGAGAGGATAAGCAAGGAATCAGTTGTTACTTGTGTCATTTTGTTTTAAAATATTATTTAAAATATTGTAATGTTCAGTATTTGTTATTTTGTTGAAGGCTAATACCTTAAAATGTGTCTTTTCAGTTAAGCCCACATTTAATAGTTGCCTCTTTCTGATAGAGCCATTTGGAAAATTTTCATAAACATTCATGTTCTGAGAGCAATGTCATAAACTGAGAAAAAAAGTGCTGTTGGGACATAGTGGAGTGAGACTTTGAGTTATGTTCAAGAGAAATTATATTTTTTGCCAATGTAACCAAACTAAAATGTTTATATGGAAATTTTGTCATCATTGCAACACATAAAAGAGAAACAATAGCATACCTATGTAGTGGGGCCAAAACTTGATTTCCTGGACACAGGGGTCTGTGGATAAAAAAGGCTGAGAACCACTGCTGTATACCTGTACTCCATGTTGCTGTGACTGACACAGCTTTTCTGGTCTGCCTCTCATTTCCAGTTTGCAATGAATCCTTTTTACGAGCCAAACACTCCCATCCGCTCCACGGCATTTGACAGGAAAGTACAATTCCTGGGAAAGAAGCATCTCCTCAGCTGAGCCAGAGCCACGGCTGTACAAGCAGGAAGCAGATCCAGAGTCTAAAGAATCACTTCTATTATCTGCCTGTGTTCTTTATAATTCATAAACACTGGTATTCTAGCATCGTAACTAAGTGAGAAACGTTTCAATGAATCAGTTCATCAGGTGACTTTAACTCTGCTTTGGCACATGTATATAAATGACATTGAAACTGATTTACACACAATTCCTGCTGTATTTGTGCTTTTTTGCACTTAGTTTAATCAGGTTAATTTCATGTGTACCTTATAATTAAATGTAGTAATGGGCAAAACTTATGACCAGGAGAATTCTTACCTCCTGCTACCTTCACAAACTCTTCTGTTATTTAGTGTTAATCATTATTATTATTCGGAGGTCATTTTGACTAGAGTTGTGTGCAATAACAGCTATCCTTTATTCTTTCTATTTTTGTGGGACTTCCCACCCATCGTGTTCTTGACAGAATTCATTGTATGTATTTTTTTTGGAAACACTGAACACATTATTTCCATCTGAATGACTTCTCTCTATAATTCCTCACATTGGCATTGGAAATCTGTATGATTGGTCATCTCAATAAAGAAAAAGCATGTTGTTAGTAAAAAAAAACAAAAAAAAAAAAACAAATCAGGCTTGCAAACATACTTTACTGCAGTAATTATATTGTACAATAAATTAGTAACAATGTTTAGAAGCAGTTTTCCAATATATATCTAAGGAGTAAAAAAAAATTTTCAAACAAACTTTAATTTGGCACCTTCAATAATGATTCACCTCAAGATGACTATAATTTCATTAGGACACAGTCTTCCATACTGCCAGCTGTCGGTCTTATTTTGGGGCTAGATACTTTAGTTTATTAAATGTGCTGCTGTTGAGCCAGGCAGTCACAGCATAGGGAAGTTCACTATGCTCCAGCTGATTCAGGATTAATATAATACGACTCTTCAAAAATACTGTCTGCTCAGCAATTATTAGGAAAAAGTTGCTGTTAGGTGAGCAATATGATTCATATTCTCTGAAATTAAAGTGACATTACTATTTGGTTTATTATATTAAAGACAATGGTTAGGGGAAATATCAAATATTACACACCAGAACCACATGTCCATCAGTGTTTTATATTTGGAAGGGTCACCCCTTCACAGCCCTCCAAAGTAATCTGATAAACAACTTTCTGATTAGCAGTAAGAAATGTCATCCAGCTGTACCAGTCAGTGCATGTTAATAGTAAACTGATCACATGTCAGGCTCGTTGCTTATTGGTGCTCAGTCGGCCGCACACAGTCAACAGCAGGTGGCACTAGAGCGAGGCTTCCTGTGCAGATTGACTGTGTCTGTGTGGATGAGGTGGTCTCCCCTATCCTCCACAGCTAGCACGCGCCGCACCGCTTCCTCAAAGGCCACGGCTACATTGGTGGCGTCCTTGGCGCTCGTCTCGTAGTACGGGAAGTTCCCGTTTTCCCGACACCATAGCTGCGCATCCTCAGTGGACACCTGGCGATCGGCAACGTCCAGCTTGTTCCCCAGGACCACGAAGGGGAAGCTGTCTGGCTCCTTGACGTCGGCATAGTAGATGAACTCCTTCTTCCAGTTGCCCAGGTTCAGGAAGCTCTGGCTGTCGTCCACGCTGAAGGTGAGCAGGCAGCAGTCCGAGCCACGGTAGAAGGGAGTCCTCAGGCTGCGGAAGCGCTCCTGGCCAGCCGTGTCCCAGATCTGCATGGTCACCAGGTGGCCATCCACCTCCAGCTCCTTATTGAGGAACTCCACACCGATGGTGTGGAAGAGGTGTGCGTCGAACTTGTTGGTGACATAGCGGTTCATGAGGGAGCTCTTGCCCACTCCGCCATCCCCCAGCAGGATGACCTTGAGCAGGGACGACTTGGCTGCCATAGGTAATTGCAAAGGCTTTTCAAGTGTGATACCACCTGGGAATGCAAGTACGCAGACGAGTTGCTCTTGGGTTCTGCACACAGACTTGCCAACATTTGAGTCAACTAATATATTTTTAATAAAGTTATGAATTACTGCTTTCATAACAGTTGGCTTAAGTCACGCTAGAGTCCCCAAGCCTTAAGGCATGTTAATGGTCACATGACCAGGAGTCCGAGTCACATGCAAGCAACGCAGATGCAGTTTTTTTTATTAATTATTAAAATGGTATATGTTCACAGAATTCTGGTTATCCATCATCCTGTAGTTGTGGCTTTCAAAAACATGAAGGATTTTTTTTTCTAATGAACATCAAAAACTACAACAATAAACAAACATGCAAGCCCAAAGACTAAAACATACTGCACCTGATATATTGAAACAAACTGACTAGATGCCTCACTAACACATTTCTCACAACCATACACAAAAACCAACAGGGATATCACCTTAGCCTGCAATGTACTGTGGCTTTTATCAACCCATTAACACAGCAGAGAAAACCCACACAACACGGTGGAGGGAGGGTTAGGGAGAGATTCTAAACCACACCCTGGAGGCGTGAGACTACAGTGCAGTGCATTTCAAATTTCCATACAAACTTCGGATCTGAGGACAACAGTATTCACTGTCCTCTTACCTTATTGTTCAAAGTAATTCATTGTTTGTTACCTGGAGAAAAGAAAAACAATTATGAATATAAGCAGGCAACACATTGCTGGGATTCATAGCAAGAACCAGCTTTGCAAATACTTCACAAAAGATGTTTAACTAACATACAATAGATATTTTAGGCTGAACTCGCAGATATTAATCTTCGATTGATTCCGGTTAATGGCAGGTTTGTCTTAGGACTTGCGTTCACCCCGACAATAACTGGGGCTTTCTGGTCGGCTTTCCGAAAAACATTAAAACACATCGTCCATTTTGTTTACGTTGGAATTCCAAAACCGTATAATATTTAACAATCAGTTTTCAGTACTGCGGCAGCCTCGACGAAATTAGTCTCCCGCACTTTAACCAGGGTCACGTGTCCTTATACACCGGGGAAAATGTTTGCTATCAATTTAAATTCCGCACACACTGTACTTCTGCAGAAAAGCACACAAACGTTCCCTCTCTCCTGCACTGCAAAACGTCCTAAAATCTGAACGCATTTTCTTTTTACGTCTCATCTAATCAAAATGTCTCGCATCCACAGCTGCGGATTATAATAATTTCCTTATGATGATTTCCTCCGTAACTTCAACATGCAAGTCCTTACTTTAACCCCCACGTCTCCATTAAGGATCATCATTCAAAGTGTACAAAGTTTCATACGGATTACAGTTGTAAAGTCTTGCTAAGCAGCTGCTGGATTTCACAGTACTCAGACCCACAGTATGTCACCAAACAAATCTGAATATCAGAAGTGACTGCACCCTTAAAACACACTTCCTCGTGACAGTTTCGCCATATCATTATTAAGTCAAAAAAAGCGCGAAGATTGATATTAACAAAATAAATCAGCAGTGGCGTGTTTTACAAACCTGATACCAGTCTCCTCCCAAGCATCGGCAGTAAAGCCGGCATTTACACAGTTAATACTGCACAAAGTCTCATCAGGTGATTACAGTTACGTCGAGGGAGATCCTGCGAGCTACATTTAGACAATGTCTAGCAAAAACACATCAATTAGAGCGTGAAAATCAACCAGATAACATTCCACTTGACCTGGAAAGATCACTGCAAAAGGAATGTCAAAGCGGCATTTATTGACACGGGAGACGCAGAGAGCGTTCCCAAAAGCTCATATGTTTTAGCTAATAAGTTTTAGGTTAAGATGCTTGATTTTCCCGCAGATTGACAAATCCAAATACTTTCAGGTCAACAAAGAAAAGCAGAAGGATCCGCTCCCAGAAGCCGGATGACATGACAGTAAAAAATGGGACATTTATAAGGCGTGCAAATGACTAAAGCGACGGCCGGCCGGCCCTTTATCGCAATTTAACTACAATGCTGCAGTCACCGTAAACCGGCTGGAAAACAACAACTGACTAACTTTTCCTAACCAGGCCCGGACTAACCGGCTACCGTAACTGACAACCCGTCGTTCATTTCCTAAAGAGACTGCCGAGTGCCTGCCACTCTGTATAAATAACAGGAAAGGCGTACTAATTTCGACCCCACTGTATGGTCCTGACTCTGACCCCTTACCTCCTTCAATCACAAAGTATGCCCGCCTCCGAACTCCGATGTACTTTATGCTTTATTTATCTTTTCTCCGCTATGCTCCGGCGTTCGGTCCAGACCCTTCCCTGACATGGCGCTACTGCTCTGTGCGGATTCGCCCCTGGCGCTCACGTGACCACATTAAGAGATGCTATGCGCGGATTTGCCGAGGGCGCTCTTGTGACAATCTCTGGATACGCCCACCCAGACCCTTCTGTGACATGGCGTTTACTGGTCCGCGCCGATTCGCCCCTTTTGCTCACGTGAATAAATCGTGGGCACACCCACCCTGCCATGGCCCATGCCTTAAGTAAGTAATGGAAGGTCTATAATGCTGTTCTGTTTGCCATATAGGTGGAGTGTTGTTCTTACACCTCCAAGTGTGGGATTTTAGTCTCATCTCTGGAGTTGCTGTGTTATCCCCATGTTGTGTGATTTTCCTCCTACACTAATAGTTGTCTCTAATAGCCAATACTGTGTATGTGCCCTATGATGAGTCAGTCTTGTGCAGGCCCTATGCTATCTGGAAAAGGTTCCAACTCTGCTGTGACCCTAACCAGGTTAAGTGGTTGAAAGAAGGATGGATGTTCACAATGTATTCTACATACTGTTGTGAATCTTTGTATTGGCCCCCTCCTTTCCTGCCCATGATCACCTCTGCCCCGTTCAGCTGTGTTGTCTGGCTATCTCCACCACCTTTTCTTGCCTTTGTAAAGTTTGCCTAATTACTTTCCATCCATCTGGCCTCTACATTTACCTCTCCATTTTCACTCCATCGATCTTTCAGAGCTATATATATTCAGGCTCAGTACAGATGTAGTGGCTGTGTCCGATTCAGGTGCTGCATCCTTCTAAGGCTGCGTTCGAAGACTGAATGTGTCACAGCGGTAGGACAAGGCTGCCCCATTTCGAAGGCTTTGGTCAAGACCCCAAGATTCATTGCATTAACCTTCGAAGCACACAGGCTACAAAGGCTACGTAAACCGCGTCCTTCAAATGATGCAGCTTTCGAAGGATAGGACCCTGAAATGCTGCCTTGGCACAGTCTTTGAATGCAGCCTTAGAATGATGAGGCACCTGAATTTGGACACAGTCTCCCACACGAAAATAAGTTGCATGGTGATGATGAAAGCGTGCTTGGGTCAGGATCGTTAAGTGCAATGTGAGCGCAGACCAGCGGGGGAATAGGGAGGGGAGGCAATCGTGCTCAGGTATGGTACGATGCAATTAGGTCAAGTGTGAGTATGTCTTGAAGTACCATCTCATCTTATCCCCATTTTCCTCTACTTCCCAGACAATGACTTATCTCCTCATACACCACTATAGTTCCAGATCCTTCTACTCCATTCAATCCCTGCCTTTAATGTCTTGACCCACCCTTTTCCCTTCTCCTCCACTCCCTTTTTACAACTTTCACCACCACGAAGTTCCAGATCCTTTACTACTAACCCGCCTTCTTTTGCCCGCCTCTAACTTCACCTTCACCTGCATCCACTAATTCATGTGCATCATACTAAATAAAACAATGAGTTGCATTACCTTGAAATACTTACAACTGTTAGTCTTTACCGCCACCTCCTGGCTGAACAGGATCGTCTGTAATGTGACTAATGTTGCTGAATATTATATGTTTACAATCTGCAGAAGCAGGTTTTGTTTCACTTCTCTTCATTTGTTTCAGTTCTGTGTTAATGCTATTTATAGTTTAAGTTAAATGCAAAACTACGAAAATAGATTATTTAACACGTTTATTATTCGTAATGTGTCCGCAGTAACCACGCTCATGCTCAGTGTAGTCTCCACCATGCTATACTTTATTCAACAAATTTAAGCGTTGAATTTATTTCAGTTTCAAGACTTCATCGTGCTGTTTTACATTTAATTTCAGACTTTACTCTTACACGATACAATCCACTTCGCGGAATAAATGTTCAGTTTTAAAACCGTTTGAATACAGATGAACAGAAAATCAACAGAAGGTATTACTAAATTTAAACACATTTTTTCATGATAAGGCTGGCAATTTCGACAGTAATCTATTAGGTGTTTTCCTCTGTTCACAAACAAACCCAACCACTGTGGTACCACTGCTCCCCACAACCCTTACAGGTCATAAATGTCATGGCGTCATCATCTGGACTTGCACTGTGCTCCCATACTGGAAGGAACAGAGTCCTTCTGGAGATCAGCGTCACGCTGCAGTTGAATCCTTCACAACGCTTGCAGCGGACCTTGTTGGTGGGGGTGCCCTCTACTGGCAAGGGCAGCTGGTGCTGTCTGATGCCTGACTTGGTGTACCCTGCCCTGAGCTCCTTCAGCTCCTTGCTTGCCATCTCCAACACAGACATCCTGGCGAAGACCTCAGCACTCAGCTCTCCGCTAATCAACTCCCGGAGAAGGTCGGGGCTTTTGGGATTTCGTAAGTTCAACACTTTACACCTAACGCAGGCTTTATACTTTTGCTCATTTTGACTGTGCAGGCAGAAGATGTGCTCCTCAATTTCACAGGCCAGATCTCTGAGTCGAGCTGGGGACTGCTCCTTCTCCATTACCATCTTGTTCTGGGAGAGAGCTTGAAAGATCAGCTCTGAACATTTGGATCTAAGAGGGGTGATGTTCTTATTATAGCATACAGGAGTCACCGAGGAAATTAAAGAATTCCCACATGAGTCTTCTGAAAGCTGCTTCGGTGATGTAAAGGTATGTTTCTCTCCATCATCAGCACACTTGTCATAATCCTCAACTTTGTCAAATGCTGGACTGGACACAAGGTAGTGTCCACTCATCTTTGAAATAGCATGTCCCTCATCTGCTGTGTCTTGATGACATTCACAGTCATTCTTCACTTCTCTCAAACTACAAGTAGCACCGTCTCTGACATGAGTGTCCAAGTCCCAGCCACTTGAACGTTGTTCTCCAAGTGTCCCATTCGGATCAATGTGAGTGTCAACAGTGCGGTGTAAGTCGCCATACTGTTTCTTCCATTTTGAGAATATGCACTTGGTCATTTTCTTGACTGATGCCACTGGACAGGATTTGAGCAGTAGGAATAAGACTTTGGCAATGCCAGTTTCATGAATCTGTTCTACAGTAATTTGAAGTCCTTCAAAATTCTTCAGCAGAGACAAAATACTGTCATAGTTACCTTCTCGGTGCAGCTTTTCAATTTGTTGCGTATAATGAATAATTTCCTTTGTGTCCATCATTAAAAACAACTTGAAGGAAAAATGACTAAATTCATAATCATTAGTGGCTTCCCTGCTATAAATTTACAAAAACTGATACACGCACACTAACATAAGTAAAATCTTTGCACGTGAATTATACTTTGATAATTTTTACTTAAGCAGTTAACTATTACTAGTAATATGCTTGGAACTACGTACTGTATAAGGAAACCGGTGTAAAAGCGAATGCTCTTTCAGCCAAGTGACATTACACTGAATCCATGCTGCCTCATTATTCTTAAAAATCATTTGTAGCAAGGGGTAAACGTGTAAATACATTTGTAAATAGCGTTTATATTTTCTGATTTTATTATGCAAACAGTCCTAGTCGATATCACTGCGGTTCCCTTTAAAAGCATTTAGAGCTCTCAAATAACTTGCTCATGCTTGACTTAAGTCGACAACACGAACTAAAACTACAAAAACTAGCCAGATACACACGATAAAACTATTATTTTAGAATAATGCATCACGAAAGACGCAACAACGCCACTAGAGGACGTACCGAATACAGTACAAGCAGATAGATGCCACCCTGCCTTTAATGCAAAAACGGGGATTTAATTAAAACAAATCGTCTCTTCCGCATTCATAGTCGGTCCTTTGTGACCCGGAAGTAGAAAGTCACGATGCCGAATCCAATACCGTAGTGTACTTATGATTGACATATTTGATTACTTATGTATTGTATTACATATACCAGGCTATTATTGGAAGTCATTGGATTTTTCGTGTGATTTTCTTGTTATTCAAGACTGACCTTTAAGCTGCCCTTGAGTTATGAGGGTTAAAATTGCTTTAATCGTGTTAGGTCACCAAATTAAACATTAAAGCTTTTGTTAAATCTAGAAAACAGATCCTGAAAAACATTTTCGAGCTGATCTCTCCCACTGAACTAACTCCTTTTAAGAGAATGCTTAAGTCCCACAAGTCCCACACATATGGCACCTCTCACTGCACCACCAAGAGTTTGGAGGGGGAATTAAGCAGGTTCCATCCAAATGGTGAATTAAATTGATTGGTTCTGCAGCAGACTGATTTGAATTTGTTATATATGATAAACAGTATGTTTTAATTAACCATCTACTCAATTGAATAAAAGTGCAAATTAACCAGTTTTTTTTTTTTAAACAAACATTTTATTACAATTCAGTAGAAAAAGAGGAATAGATAGGCTATGCAAAAGTGAAATGCTAGTATAATCAGTCAAACCAAGCAAATAGATAATTATAATTATGTTAAACTCTACAATGGCTGTAATATTGTTATTTTTTTCTGTGTATTCTCTTACAGTAAACCATGTTATGTTATAGTAAGTGACTGCTGTATTGCATATTTTTTTTAAATAAGAGACACCTATTATTTTATCATTATCTGTCAGAAACCTGGGTAATGATCTGTAACAGGCACTTCTTAGCTTTAAATGAAACCTTGACCCAGGAGAAGCATCCTGAAGAGGGATGGACTTTAATAATATACCTGCAGCTTATTCTGGTTCACCATTAATGCGACTTAAATAGAGATATTGTTATGATGTCCGTTTAGTAAACTTGCAAGGAAACTCACTCGAGACAGTAAAATGCTTGAAACGACAAACTTGTAAAACATAACATCTTGTCTGTGAAAGAGAGATGTGCTGCCTTATAGCCTGCACTCATCCTTACTGTGCATCCTGGTTCCTGCTTATCATATAAAACCATAAGGAAAACCTGAGGATTTGAAATGAAGTCCATCAAAGACCAGCAGACCCTTGGGCCATAATGAGGTGCCACTAAATGTCTTTGCACTCTTGTTAATTGTAAGTACAATTGTCTCTCAGTCTCACAGTTACTTCAGATAGGAAATCTGTATCTTAGGGATGGATGAGGTACATGGCAGTTTACAAATCATCAGGGTCACCTGCCTGGCAGGCCCCAGAGGTTATCACAACATTGTCCAACCCGATCTCTCCCGCAACTCCACGCTCTGCCTCAAAGATGATCTGCAGAAAAGAAAACATGACAATGACAAATAAAAATACTTACAAACAAGCTGTTAAATGCATAGCCTTGAAGTTCAGCAAACATGAGCTTGATCCTAATGAACTCAGTCCCAAGAAATGTTACTAAGGGTGAATGAATGATTATTGAAGGATAACCAATGACCAAGGGTGTCACTGTGTTTTCAATGTTAGGGAGGACAGGGACTGAATCAAATCCTCTCACATTGTCCTGTATGACATCATATGTATACCAATGTATAGGCTACCTGTTCAATATCGACTGTACACATTCATTTTTCCATATGCAACTGAAATCGTTGACTAAAAGTTTTTCCCCCTCGATCACTAGGTTAGATGAGAATGTTATTCTCCTGACACATTTATTCATATTTTTAAAAGCAAAATCCCGGAAAATATTGGGTGGGTCAAACACCGCTGTTTTGAATATTGGGTGGAATGTGTCCTGCCCTTCCCCTCCATGGGTAACGCCTATTCCAATGACATCATGTTTGTGATGCACCTCCACCTTTCCCATACCCATCGTGGGGGATTCTCCTCCCAGGCCACGGTCAGGAGCTCCATCTGCCAGGTCTGGTTGTGGCTGGCTTGTTGCTCCCATACAGGGTAACTGTTGTTGTGAAGCAGTACCCGCAGTACACCGGCCTGATCGCCCATCACCCGGAAGCTGAATGTGAGGCAGAATCCAGCTTGCTGCATACGATCAGTGAGAAGCAACTTCAGCCTGGCCAGGTGCTTCCTTTCCTCAAGAAGGCCACTCACTGCCATGTAATACTGCTGTCCTGTGATCACAGACATGAACATCAAGACTCATGGTGCCTGTATAACACAGAAGTACCTTAATCCATGTCCCCTGTACAACCCTCCGTTGGATAAGCATTTCTGGAAGATGGTTGGATATGTATAACAGAGGTTACCATCACTGTGGTAGACGACACTCCAGTCAAAGTCATCCTCCTGGTCCTGCAGCCATTCACATGCTCCATGGTCAAAGCTGCAGTCCATGATAAACTCTGCAAGGCACAGTCCTGCTTCACTTGGGAGTGTTTGTTTTCACATTTCACCTCAATCAAGCACCAGAACATACGTTCAGAAGCTCAGTAGCAGTGGGACTAATCTCATTTACCCTCCTGCCCGGGAGTAATGGGGATCTCTCTCATTGCCACCGCCGGACCGAATACAGACTGGAACTCCTCTGAGACTGGAAAGTACGAGAAAACACAATTTTTCTGTATTTATTTTTTAGAGAATGTCTTTAGATAAAAGACCTTGTTGAGGGTCCAGACACATAGGTACTGTATAAGGACCCTGAGTAGTAGAATTCATCTCCTGAGGCTACAGACATGTCAGAACCTGTCAGATATGTCCTGTAAAGATTAAAACCACTGGTTTGCATAAATACCTCAAGTCTATTACACACAAGCTGTATACAGGGTAATAGCTGCTACAGGTATTAATATGCTGCTGTATTAGCTGGTGAGAAAAATATGGCTTACAGTCTCAGTAATCATATAAAAATATGTATAAATGTACATATAAATAAGTCAGGTAAACAACAGTACAGAACAGGAATCACGTAAGGCTGATCACACAAAACTCATTTCATATGCTTTAACATTCCCATCGGATTGTTTTTTTCAGTGAACGTGGCGAGCTACCAAAATGCCAGACTGTTACAATGAGCCCTGTCTGTGTTATAGGACAATGAAATGTGGATGAAAAGTGATTTTCCAGCACTGTGGTTGTGGTTCAGCTTAATGTTACAGCGTAAATGACAGTGTTGTAACATGAGGTGTTTTCAGAGCAAAGAGCCACTGATGACATCCATCCATCCATCCATCCATCCATCCATCTCCTGTACAGAGTCACAGAATTTCACATACACAGACACAAACGAAAACACAAAGACACACAGATACACTGTATGTACAGAGTATATATGTGTGTCTGTGTCTGTCTGAAATTCTGTCTGTGACCCTGTATAGAACATGGATGAAAGGGGAATTTCCTGAAGATCTGGCTGTATTATTTAAGAATAAACCACATGCATGATGCCAGCATTCCTCCAGTTATTAAAAAAAGAAGTGAGATGAAATCACCATATGTTGAAGCAAACCTTAGCGCACCTGAGAGAACAGCTAAACATATCGGGGTTGTGTTTCATGTGCACTTATGATAAAGCAAATAAACCTTGAATGCTAAACTGACATGGCTAGCAGCCACTTGAGCTATTTCTTTGGAGCCAAAAGCAAAACAAGACAGAATTAAAAATGATGCAATGGCCCTAATCCGCCAGTCAGCACGCAGGGTGCCAGCAGTAAGATTTGTCAATCCGGGGGGGCGGGGTGGTGGTTTACTATTCCATTTTTCCTATGGCCTAGAATAACCTATGCATTAATCTGCCCCTGGCTGTAGGTCAGCTAGTTTCACATCTGTCACATCTAAGATGGCATAAGACAGGAGAGGGAGCAGACATTCTATCCTCATAAGCCCAGCTAAGGGCTTCGTGTTGCCAGTGAGAGGGAGTCATGTGTGATGGCTCTGAAGAAAGCTCAGATTCAGGGCTGTCCCACTGTGTGCCTGCATGCATAAGAGACCCAGAGTTTAGATCTAGACAAGGATCTCTAACATGACTTCATAACCTAAGCTCTTAATTACAGAACAGGACAGTCAAAATATTCAATACACATTTGGGTGTTTTCCTGCCTAAAATTATACTTGAAAACCACTTAAGGATATTTCTAGTTTTTATGTCATATTTATCAATATTCTCTCTTTGGAATCCTTTTAATCAGAGAGCATCAGGTTGGTGTCGGTGTGTATTTATTATGACTGGAGGACACCCAGTGCTGCAGTAGAGAGGAATTAGGCTGAGACAGGAGGACTCACAGAAAACGTCTCCTCTGGGTCGCAGCTGCTCTCTCTCCATCTGCTTCTGCTGCCTGTCTTCCTCATCCTTTTTCTTTTCTCCTTTCTCATGGTGAATGTCGTCCAGCTCCTGGGGCTCTATTGGATTTCCACCCTCCTGTTTGACCTCTGGCTGTTGCACCTCGCCGGGCATGGTCACACTGGGCTTGAGGATCGCATTCTTCACTAACTTGCTACCTCCCAAGATCCTTGGAAATTTAATGGTTGGATCTCGGATGGCTACAGGATTTAGGATACAGATATGGAAAGTGTATTGCTACTGATAGAGAAAATATTGGGCATACTTTAACTGAGTTCAACCTTGTTTCATAATGATATTTAGAAAAATCCTATTACTGCATCATAGATATTAAACCTCCTTTAATATATTAGTTAGAAATGCATGATATATCGGTTCACATATCAGTATCAGCCAATGTTCATTAAAAATCAAGACATTCACATCAGTCCTATTTGTCAATTTTGATCGATATTGCTACACTGATATTTAGACTTTATTCAATATTCAAATTTAGCAGCACTAGAGCTGAAGACATAACTACTAAAATAATGGAGATGCCTGCATGGAACTAACAGCCGTTTACCGTAGTGGAAGACGAGGGATTTCATTGGCTCCTTCATCACTTGAAACCTCACTACAGTCTCCCAAGTCAGTGCTACTTCACTAATGTCTCCCAAGTCAGTGCTACTTCACTACAGTCTCCCAAGTCGGTGCTACTTCACTAATGTCTCCCAAGTCAGTGCTACTTCACTAATGTCTCCCAAGTCAGTGCTACTTCACTACAGTCTCCCAAGTCGGTGCTA
>JAODJU010000001.1:37077708-37119990 GCA_026776725.1 Gnathonemus echidnorhynchus
CCCCCCCCCCCCATGGGGACCGGAGCCGACTCAGGACATGGTAATGCCCATAGGAGTGACGCTGTGACTCGCTATGCACTGTGGATACTTGAGGAGGTGTTATAACAGTCCAACTGGAGGGAAAGAGAGATCAAAACGTCTTTGGTCTTTGTGCAGGAGAACCTGAAACTGAACAGCAAGCATGGAAAAGAAAAAAAAATCCTCACGGCTAGCAGCAGGCAGAATTACATCCTGTCATTTTCTAACAATTAAAAGTCTAAAGTCTTACAGGCGTTGTGTTTATCTTCTGGGCAGAGCCCAGACATTGTATCTTGACCAAACTGTGCACATGGACTTCTTGACTTGACCCAAAACCCCTTGTTTGTCTGGGTGGCATTAAAGCTGTGGTCTGAAAGCTCAGAGATGAAGGTTCAATTTGATCCTGAGGACAAGAGGATTGCCATAGTGATCGGAATGCTATATGCTGAGAGAGGCGGACAGTGACACCAGCAGTCAGGGTGACTCTCTGGGGGCCGTTTGTGAAGCGTATGGCGCCCTGTGTATCAGTGGGCGTGGCCTGAAACTCTGCAGCTTTTGCTGTATGGGCAAACAGGTGGGGTCTCACCCACCTGGTACTTTTGTACATGACGCAGGCCATCGCCTGGGCATTTTGAAACAGTATAACCTACAAAGCTCCGCATTCACACATAGAGCACACGGGGAATTTCTCTGCTCTGAAAGTCAAAACAGATTAAAAACACATTTTACTGCCTTGTGCAACAGAGTAGGACTGGTGTTGGTCACATGGTATCCACTTGTTTCTAGGTTCGGAGAACACCATGAAAAATATGCCAGTCACGTGTGGACGTTTACAAAGTACATACAACATGTGTTTCATACATTATTCCTAAGAGTCATATATAATTAATTTAATCCATTGTTGTTTTAATTATGTGGGTGAATAAACTAATCCTCAAGTCCTGGGAAGTGTTTCCTTCTTTACAGACCTGTGATTGGCAGCATCCTGTTATAGCATCACCGAAATTGTGTAAGAACATGGAAAAATAACGAAAGAAACAATCAACCATGCATTGGACTGAAAAAAATACTGGATGCAGTGTTCAGGGTCAATCAGCACAGTGGGGGCAGGGCATGAATACCTTGGCAAATGCAAGGCGCTCAGGACTTTACAGGGGCCCTCAAGTACATGAAACTATATAACAGGGGGATACAGTGACATTTTCTCAGGGGGTCTATTATTTCTAGCTACACCCCAGTAGTCAATAAACAAACATGAAATCCAAGGACCCTCTGAAGCACAACAGTACAAAAAAAACTTGTGATTAAACGTGGCTAACCTCAGAGAAAACAAGTAATGTGTCCAACATCCCAGCCGTGTGCCCATCAGAATGGCAACCATAACAGTCACACTTAGTACAGTGTTTGGGTTATAACTGGATGAAATAATGTTTAGGCTCTCGGGAAAGTATTGATTGGAAAATTTTAAAAGAATTTCTGGACAGGATGATAAGCCTGTGATGGAAAATTTCCTTTCTTTGTACAAAAACGAGGCCACGGTCTGCACAAACTGTAACAGAATTCTTCAAGTGTTTATTTGGCTGATCTTCTGTAATAGTTTCCTGCAGGTAATTACACAAGAATGCCAGATATTCTACATTTGTGTCATTTAGGGATGGCAAACTATTCATAAGCTTTGACTCCCTTCTCCTGGTGACATTATCCAATCTGAATCAGTCGGGATTTGTCTAATTAATTGGGTGAGCTGTAAGTAAAGTACTTAAAGTAACTAAACTAAAAAGGAAGTGAGATGCGTTCCAGTAAATTAGAGGGAAGAATATTTTGAATAGCGAGAAAGTTCCACCATTCATATTGTGCATTTTTAAATGGTAATGCAGTTTAAATTTCATGTTTGTTAAAGAAACAGCAAGCAGTTTTAAATTAAATTTGCAGTGTTCTGGCTGACGGTATGATTACCACCGCGATTTGCACTCCAATCCCTTTAATGTCAGAGGGAGAGCTGGGTATAAGTGTCATCAGCTATGCTGACAGCACTGACTGGTGAGGGGTTAGTGCTTCACCCCGTTGTCCTTGAATGAGGGGGTGGATGTAAAATAACATACATTCCTGTCCACTTAGGCAGCCAGAAGGCAACAATGATCAGTGTGCCTCAGTGCATTTTTTACATTTCTGGATTTAAAGTGACGTTTAAGCACATTAACAGGAACAGGACACTACTCCTGGTGTAAGGCGATTCTCCGTTAGTGAGGGAATCTAACGTAAGTTCTTCCTGTTAAGAAACAGCAATGTCTCCTCAGGGATTTCTGAGTCTCTCTTCTTCCAGCATTCTTGCAGAAGTATTTTAATTCTGCCAAAGATGCTTATTGAGAAAGATCATAAATTACTGCAGGAACTTTTTTGGATGCACAAAGCTTAAATTTCTTCAGACGGCATGAATGAGTGCAGCACACAGCATGGGCTCCTGGTGAAGAGGGGCAGATGATTCTGCTTTACGGGATGCAGGATGGGCTGTGTGGTGGCTCAGTGGGTAGTCCTGCGGCCTCAGATCTCCAGACTTATGGCTTTGAAATCCCCCCCCCGCCTTGTGTATGAAGTTTCTAGCTGTGTTTGTGTGGGTCTTTCAGAGTCATCCATTTCCTTCCTAGAGGCCATGAATGGGCATTATGTCCAGCGAGCCCCTGTGCTTTGACACACAGAGCTAATGGTTATAGAACACAGGTTAAATCAAGTCACCTTATTGTCTTTTTATACATGAAACAAAATCGTGATTCTATGGAGCATCAAATAGCTAGTACAAGATTAGTTCAGCAATAAATACTAGAGGGGGATAAATAAAACAATTAAAGTAGTGAAACAATACACAATAGTACACAACAATACAAAACAACAATGACATGTGCAAGTAATACAGGTAAACAGCGGTGCATGAGAGAGGCATGGAGTGTAGATTTGGAGTGTGTTGGAATAGGAGAGATCTAGCCACCCTTTCCAAGCCAGTGGCTCTTTTTCATTGACGTATCTCCTGAAGAAAACATGGGGTGGTAACTGGCTGGGTGGCAGCTAGAGGAACATGAAGAGGCTGGGCCAGGCGACGTCCAAGGTGCAATGAAAACATTCATATGATCCAGTTTCTACTTCGCTGTGGGGAGAGGAAGCGGGCCATTACAGAGGAAGAGGAATAGAGTGGAAAAAAAACAGAAGTAGCAGCACAGAACTTTCCAGACAGACATGGTTTCTGTAGGAAGTTATAGTGAGATATAAGTATGTAAGTAAAAGGCTTAAAGGTCAAGGACATTGTTGACAAATAAATGGAGATGAATAATTAAATTGCTCAACTGCTACGCGTTTTCTCACAGTCTCCAACTGGTAACTTTTTTCTTTCAAAAACATGCAGTTTAATGTTTCCATCCCTCGCATACACAAATAGATATTCTCTGGAGTGCTTTTTTAAGGGTACAGAACTATATTGTGTTACAAATGCTAAGCCAGCTATTTCACGTTTTACGAGCGAGAACCGAACAGTCTCATTATCAGTCAGTTCCCATATCTTGGTGCATGTGTGTCTTCACCACAAACAGCGTTCAGGTCAGTCATGTCCTCTAGGCTCCACATCTGGGATTTGTTAGTCCAGGAACGGCAGCGATGCCGATTCTCCAAAAGGCTCTTATCAACTGAGCGGAACCTCCTGGGTGATGTGAGTGTGCATCATTCGCCTGGGCTCTGATCTGAAGAGCTGAAAGCCAGAGAAGGGAGATCACTTCATTCAGATGGACTCGGCGCCCCGCTGCCTCATTAGCTGTTCATAACTGTGATGCTCTGTGAGGCAGCACAATGAGAAGGAGGTGACCTCTGCAACAGTGAAGTGTCAAGAGCGTAAGGATTCATCATGCTTCTTCAGGCATGTTTAATGTGCAATTATTTATGAGTGCCAGGGGGAAAGGATGCAGTGCTGTCTTGTCAGATGGCATTGACATCAAACCCAGAGCGGTATATGCTCCTGTGGTTTACTCGAACTAACCTGCATGCTTGCAATCTTTCATGAATGCGTTGCTTTTTGGCAGGGGCTCGGACAGGCACCATCTTGTAGACTTCTCCAGCCTTAGCTAGGTAGCACCCATTTTTTCTGTGGCCCGGTTAGTTGGATGTGATATGCATCTTTTATCCCGAGAAAGAGGCCTAAGGTGTGAAGCTTAAGGTGAGGAGTTCTAACCCCTGCATGACCATGGAAGGTAGTGCTGGGCATGGTCCTCTTTTCAGTGTAGCCTGGAAAATCTCTTGCTCAGTAACCACATCCGTTCAACTCGAGGGAAGTACAACACCACTGAGCGCTCCTTTTACTGAAGAGAGATAGTGAAAGGTCTCCCCCCAGAGACAAACAACAAACAGTCATGCACAAACTATGCTGTGTACAGGCTCAGGAACATGAGACAAGTCCTGACAATGACCAACTCTACCCTAGTTACTCAATGGCTGTTCACACTTGTGAATTGCATATTTACCAACAGTTTTGTACAAGATAATGCCTTATCTCCTACTAAGACTTGTAATGGCCTGACCTACGAAGGCAAAGCTACACCCAGCCTTCAAATGCCACAATTGGCTTAAGCAGAACAGCATGTTAAGCAAAGGCCCACAACTGTCGTAAGGTCCATCTGAGTAACATCATGCAGACGAAATTTAAGGGTGAAGAACCCTTGTTTAGAAGGAAGTCCATTACGATGGGTAAACAAGAGAGTGTACTATGAAAGATAGCTAAATTTGCTTGAGCCATACACCAATATAGAGTAGACAGTGGCCTCAGGTAGGTTTATACATGCATGCATAGAATGTGGATCAAACAGCATTTTTGCAAAATCAACCACAACTACTATTTGCATATAAAACTTTAGGGGAACCAATGAAACCAATGCAGTTGTACTGCTGATATTTTACTGTTATTATATAGATGACAGGGTAAAAAGATAAGACAGTAAAAAGGGTAAAAAGATGACAGGGTAAAAAGACAGTAAATGTGTAGAATACACAGGGTACATGGCTTTATGTGAAGTATTCACTGAATAACTAAAAGCTAAGTCAAATGTAGCAAGACTTGGTTAATATCACTTGCCTGTAATCCCAACATGCTAACAGGGTTTCACAAACACATCACACCCGGCTAAGGATTCTCAGGCATGAAATATTGAACAGTGCATTTGGCCTTAATAGGAAACAGCATTTGCACCAAAGTCCAAAATGCAGAACTTAGACGTTTTCAGCCACAGTCACTTACGACTGTGTTCTCTAAAAATATTTCTTGTACTGTATTTAATCAAATGAATTGTTTAAAAAGCATTTGAATAATATGACAAAAGTCCTTTATAAGATAAGCAGTTTGAACATTTGAACGTATTGTTTTAGGTATTATGTAATGTCCAATTAAATATTATGTTATAGTATAAATGCCTATATAGAAAATGTACTTATAATGTGACATTATAATGTTATTAACCATCTTTTGCCCAGCATGTAGAACACCTCTTAGAGTAACAGCCAATAGACAGAAGCGGAATAACCGAATAGCTGTGTGTGGGTGGAAACCTACTAGGGGCACATCTCAACAAGGAGAAGCATGTCTGGCCCTGCCTCAGGCCCCGTTCTGGAAGAGCACAAGTCTAAGATAGTGCTGTGACGTTTTCCAATTGTCGTCTATTAACATTTTCATCCAAATAGAGTTAATAAACCTTTAATGGTGCTTTTGGATAATGGATAATTAGGGTCATTACAGAATTGGACAAATGACCTAAAGGCAGCAGGTTTGAGGCTCAGCTAAAAGCGCGCTGAGCCATAATTACATTTAACGATGCAGCAGTTGTGTAAAAGCCTCGGACAGGTTGGTGCATGCATCAGTATTGCTTGTGTAAACCTGCCAGTGCAGAAGTGCGACCTGAAGACCAGCTGCCCCTGCTTCTGCTCTCCATCCCTTCCTCTGCTGCCCCACTTTCAGAGCTGCAGTGGCGTTGCATTACAAGGTGAGGGACTCCCTCTGTCAACAGTGTCCTCGGAAGCCAATGGAAGAACGAGGATGAGAATGTGCTGGAAGGCTGGTAATTTGCTTCCATGGGCCCATTTGAATTCCACAGGTACATCAAGGGCCCTTGAGTTGCACAAGCGGCAGAGGGCCAGTCTAGACTCTTCTCCTGCCTGATGCATTCCTCAGCTTGGTCTCAGTGCATGAAAAACCCTGCCTGTTTGTTGACCGCCCCTTCCTGCACCATGTATTAACCCCTTTGTAATTATAATGTGTGTTATAGACTTCTGCAGCTGCTGGGTTGAGTTCTCACTCAAGGTTTTCACCCAAGGGGTGATGTCGTGGACTAAGGTCCCAATGTAACCTGGGCCTTGTCTTTGACTTTAATTTGAATTTTTATTCTTTGAGTCATCGCTCCCTCACAGCAGAAAAACTGGAACCATTAAGCTGCTCATTTTATTTGTAAGGAAGGATACTGGATCGTCATATTTCACCTCAATTATAGCTTGTTCTGAAACTGAAGTTGCAGGAAAAAAACAATGACTAAATAGGGAATGTGGAGACAGGCACAGTGGATAAAGCTGAGTGCGTATTGAGTGTGTGGACAGCAATGGCATGTGGGCTCAGCAGACGCCAGACTGTCTGTCACTGTTTTTGTGCTATCAGGCATGAGCAGGAGGTCACAGGTACAAGGGATGGTGCCAGCCTCCAGCAAGCAAGCCACTCTTCACGGACAGGGTCTGTCCTCACGCTGATAGGGAGTGTCCGCGTCCAGAGCCCCCCTATGGAACCAGTTAAACCTCACAGGGTTAAATGTCAGGTTCTGGAGGGTCTGCTTCCCAAACAGAGGGGACTTTGGTACTCTGTGGCTTAACGCCAGAACAGACTTCTCATCTGACAGGAGCCTTTCCAAGTCTAATCCTCACCCACGGCTCCCTGCCTCATCCATGGCTGTTACACCTGGATGAGCACAAGTGGTATTATGGGATGTCATACCATCGGGGTGTCTGATGATGGTATGTTCAGTGAGCTTTTGTTATTTAAGAGATACTTCTGTCCAAAATGATGTATGATTGAGAAGGCAGGGTCTGTCAGTCCCTGGAATAATTGAGAGTTAAGGGCCTTGCTCAGGGGCCCAGTGGTGAAATCCTTCTCTTGACTTTGGGATTCGAACCCATGACCTTCCACTCATAGCCACAGCCTCCTACACTGCTGGGCCACATCACCCCTTGTCTAGATATCAATCATTTGACAAATCGACAGGCAACAATTTCTCTTTCGGTTTTGGAACTGAAACAGAAAAAAAGAAAAAATAAGTAATATTTATGCAGTTAAGATAAAAAATAATAACAGAATTCAGAGGTTCCTGGCTCAGTGACCCCAAGAAAGGATAAACAACTGTAGAAGATAGATGAATGGACCTATCAATGAAGTAACAGAATCCATCTACGTATCTCAAGACCCAGCAGAGTTTGGAAAATTGAGTGGCCACTTATAGAGGTAACAGAGGTAAATTTAGCACTAGAGCCGAGTTCAAACTGCAGGATAGAACTGAGGAATGTGTCTACAGGGCATTCAGTGATAAGGCTAGGACCTGCAGCGCACTAAAAGAGAATCTGATTACTTCAGTAAGCCAGGCATGTAAGAATGCTCACACAAAGCCAGTGTGTGTTCAAACACTGTATTGTTTGGCTTATACTGGGGGTCCTGGGGGCACGTTTTCCTCACTTTAGTGATATGACATCAGCAACCGGTCCTTGTAACGCCTCCAAAAGTGAATTATCCTACTCTGTGTAACCGCAATCCAGTGGAAAGGCGAATTCCACTACAGAAAAGGCATGTTTTTTTTCCAAAGCCTAATATGGTCATGCTCTGTGTGGTCACATGATCCTGACAGACCTCTCTGTGAAAAAATCTCTACTCACACATTCCTTTAGGGGCTTTTTGTACATGCCCAGATGGGATAGAAAATGTCTCACCTTAAATGGATTTTTGGATGGACCCGACGTACATGGTGCAGAGCTTTTGGTAGAAACTGAACAGCCAGCTATTTTAAACAATTGCAATCTTAATTCCATCAGATAGGAATACTTATATGCATTTTTGTGTTGTTGTGTGAGTAGAAAACAGTGTACTCTTTTTCTCACTTAGAATACGTTCTTATAAAAAATAACCTCTCCCTGATAAATTCATCTGGGAGTCTGATTTTCCGAATTGTCTTTACTTTTCTGAATACTTCTCTTTGCTGTCGGTTGACCTTTTTTGGCCGTTTTCCCCTCAGTACAGTGATAGTCCTATTTCTGTAACACCAAACAAACCTTACAAAATAATTAAATAACATAGTGCATCTAAAAATAACAAATCTGTCACTGTAATTATAATAAAATAGCATAAAGCATTATGAGGGGTAATATTAGTTTTACGTTTGTTTCAAAAACTGAATATGCTTCAGAGTCTCATATACAAGGTTTCAAAATAAATGTCTCATATCCTAGGTTTCATTATGACATATTTAAATTTGCTCTGTTTTCAAATGTATTTATCTTACAGTGATATTCCCTTCCTTTAAGACTAATCGATGAAGGAAAGGCTTTAAATCTGGACTCAGAAAAACAACAAAAAGGGAGTTTGTGTGTTAGCCGGGAAGTGTATTACAGACTTAACAAAAAAAATAAAAGTAAACCACACAGTTTGGTTAAAAAAATATCCCCAGTCGAACCTATTCTGTGTCATTAATGTGCAGTTGAACCCAAACAATGACAAAAATACCTGGCATTCATTCGTCATGTGCTGCAGCTGCAGTGGGCTGTCCCCCCATTGGCCAGCTGTCGTCCTCAGCTTTTGTGCCTTCCAATCAAACAATGGCAGCAGCCGTTTTCCCACCACAGCCATGCTAATGAGCTTGAAGAAGAATGGCCCGCTCCCTGCCAGCCTTGCAGAGAAGGAGTCAGGCGACAGAACTGAAAAGCCTTCGTGTCCTGCACCAATACACCATGCCATGCCACTCCACAGCCTCCCCGTCTGCTATAGCCGGCACAGTCAGCTGGGAAGAACCATGTCCTCAGGGAAGAACCATGTCCTCAGGGAAGCCCCACATCCTCAGGGAAGCCCAATGTCCTCAGGGAAGAACCATGTCCTCTAAGAAGCCCTGTGTCCTCAAGGAAAACCCCATGTCCTTAGGGAAGCCCCATGTCCTCAGGGAAGCCCCACATCCTCAGGGAAGCCCCATGTCTTCAGGGAAGCCCCATGTCCTCAGGGAAGCCCCACATCCTCAGGGAAGAACCACATCCTCAGGGAAGCCCCATGTTCTCAGGGAAGCCCCACATCCTCAGGGAAGTCCCGTGTCCTCAAGGAAACCTGTGTCCTACAGAAAGTCCCCTTTACTCAGGGATGCCCCATGTCCTCAGTGAAGCCTGTATTATCTGAGGGCTTTTCTCTTGAAAGGATGTGAAGCCCATCCTGAGCCAGTCCTCTGTCATCAAGGTCCCCACTCCCAAAGACCCACAGAAACTAATCCATGCCATTACAGACCATAATGATTATTACAGAAAGGCCTTCTTTCTTTTCTGCTTTCCCCACATCGTTGAATCGAGTCCTCCAGAATTTTCTCCTCCAATCTGGAAGGCCCTTTTGAAGTGTCTCTTACTGGACTCCAGCACCAACATCATGCTATATCTGGGATCGGGAGATTAATCCTTCCTCCTTTGCTTTTTTACGCTCCGCCCTGTGTGTGGTCGTGGTTTTGGAAATGCTGGGTCTCTCTTCCTTTTGGGTGCAGGAGAGGACATTCTCTGAGGTGTCACTTAGTCACTGACTTCCATTTCACTACAGTGAAATACACTATGTTATACACATGGCTAATTACCCCACTACCTGAATTACCAAGGACAGCACTAACAGTCTGAATCTGGTCAGCTTCGCTACCTGTGCCTTACCTCCGAACAGAGAGGGTAAGGAATGTATAAAACATTGCTATTCAGTTTCTATTTTCAGCTGATGAAAAAAAAATGACAGAAAACACAAATAAGTGTATAGCAATGTAAAGCACCAAATAATTCAAGCAATGCACCGTGAATACATGTGACCTTGATAAAATTAGAAAGGTGTACCAGAGAAGCAGCAGAAAGGAGAAAGATAGACAGCAGGGCTGGTTTGCTGGGGGGGCTCACCTGGAGGTGCAAATTGGATGTAGCATGTCTTTTATTATCACATGTTCACGCCCTACACTGCTACAGCAAGGAGATGAGTCAGCCACATGCACGGGTGATTCCCCAAGAGGTCTTCCTGCAAAAATGCGCTGTCCATCTGATCTCTGAGGTTGATATCAGCGATCATTGCAGGGCATTCAGTACTGTGAGTGACTGCCCTATTAAAAGGATCCCTGAGTCAACGCATCATATAGCGGTTATGTAAAGTCAGTCACAGCAAAACACGTGCCAAGATAAATATATTTAAATAAAAATACGTGTCCTTTTTTAAAAATTGCTGCTGTGATTTTACATTCATGAATAGATCTCCCATCCCCCCATCTGGATCCATTCCCTAAAATGAAAGCTGTCCTCTTAGTGACCTCTGCTCTTGCTCAGAAAAAGCAAAAAAATGCTACCTAGTCAGTGACTATGAAAATATATTTGAAGAATGATTAAGGTTGACTTCACTGCCATGTTTATGAGAATGGAAGCAAACAACATGGCCTCTGCTAAATCATTTGGCTAAAAGTAATCAAATCTGGGTGTAGCAGAAAACACCTTTCATTGTTTTTAGAGGTAGTGATGAAATCAAAGCCAATTGTCTTTAGGCCTCCGGACCTAAAATACTATTATATGATTCTGAGGCTTGAAAAACACAAAACCATTACAAAGCTTGGATGGAAGTTATGTTGCTAGGAGCAAATCTATTCAGTCAAACTGTATGACAGCTATCATGCTTGTAGCACTGATTGCATGGAATTACTCTCATTCTAAATTCACTTTCCACAATACAGCCCTGTTAGCCTCTTAGCACACTTAGGGTACGTCCGCACTGATACGTTTTCATTTAGTAATACAAAATTTTTAATCTTCCGATTTAGCGTTGTATCCGCACTACTGCTGATCTTTTTTCCCCAGAAGTGGAGAAAAATTATAGCGCCGTCTGACAACTAATCTTTCTGTAAATGCATTAGTGCGGGCGCTCATAAACATAACAATTTTGTTTCGCCTACATTAGTGAGCTCCAATTGGTTCATACTTAGCTTGTGACCTTTTCCTGATTGGCTCTCTTTGTTTTGATATCTCTTTTCCTAATTGGTTATTCTTCACAGGGATGAAGAATGTTTATCCTTAGTTTTCACATGAAAGATCGGATGTACAGGACTTTCGCTACCTGCCAAATGTTCTTTTGCTTACTTTTATGCAGTTAAATCGTGTTTTGTGTACATTGTTTGCTGCTTACAACTATTGCAAAGCTCAAAAGGAGACTGTACCTGAGCCAAGTTTAAGTGCAGTTCTAGCTTATGATAAACACATCCAGCCACTGAACCTTAGAGTAAGACAAAACTGCAGTGAAGCTGAGGGGAAGAGAGTCAGACATGTAGTGACTACATTTCTGGATCCCTGTGCTGTTCCTGTGATAATTCCTTTAATGTAAAGCTTTTTAAAAAAATATATGTGCATTTACTTTAAACATATGATTGCGTATGAGATTAATCGGCAGTCAAGCATTTATAAAAACTGAACTATTACTATAATCACACTCAAAATAAATGATTCAAAATATATACTTTGCCACTTTGAGAATTATAAAAAAAAATTGGTTGGTCAAAAAACATTTAAATGACATGCTGTGCTTCAGCTACAACAAGCAAATAAAATATAGTATTATAAAAAGCATTGGTTAGATGTGCAAATGAAAAATGTCAGAAATAAATACATTAACAACCACTCTTATATACAATATATACGGTTACACAAATGCTAAAGCTAATTATTTGAGCTATGTCATTGGCCTTTTACAGTAGTGTGAACGCAGACGTTTCACTGCTAGTGATAACGTTTTCAATGTTTTCAATGCTAGTGATAATGGTATTGTGGATGCAGATCTTTTCTTTTGGAAAAAAAAATAAATAAAAACACGCATTGGTGCAGATGTAGCCTTACTAAGAGAGGGAATTAACTGTTTATGGGCTAGGGATCAGAGAGTAAAGTACAAAGTTTAATACATTATTGAAATATTCCAGTGGAGATGAACTCTTCTCTTTCAGATAGGACGTAGATTTGGGTATGGATGGTAGGGACATGTCCCTACCAATATTGAAGGATTACCTTGTATGTTTAAAAGGGTGGAGGATTTGGGGCTGATGCAAGCCCTACCAATGTTGAAACCAAACCTACGCCTTTGACTGAAAGACAAAGATGCTTACTAGAAGTTGAGACGCTTGCTAACATGCACATACATCTTATGCAAACAATAGAAATTCCCTTTATCAGAGGTTTTATTCTAAAATACTGGGCTGGAATACTAAGCCTTAAACCTAACTAGTTCCTTTTTACAGCACATCCTAAACCATTGTGAAATTTTTCTGTTACTCATATTCCAAGGTGGTGGCTGTCAAGGACTGCAAATCAGCCCACTTATGAAGTGTTTTGTAACCCCGGACACTGGATGAGCACAGATTGTCTACAGCAGGTCATCCAGGGTATGGATTGGCCTAAAGAGCATGCTATCCTGTGTTTATATATCGAGACAGAGAGTTACGGAGGGGAGCACGAGCTGTCCTTTGTTACCAGCCTCTGCCTTGTGTTAATTGTATAAAATGGCAGATTGCCTTGGTTGTTTTGGGTTGAGAGGGTCACCAATCTGGATGCACCTAATTAACAGAGTTTATAAGACATCTTCTGTCCTGAATCCTTGTCCTGCCTGTGGCCTCCCTGCCCCCCTACATGCCTGACAAATGTCTCCCACACTGATGCTTCCATTATTTATAGCCATATTGATATAAATCTTGACAGAGTGCTCTTTATCTCTTTAGGAAACAGGCCTCTTCTTGCTTTCGATTCAGAATCATGAATCTTGTGCCTTGGCTTGCCAGCATTAGTCAGTGATAACAATGGAGATTTGCCTGGCTTTCGATGGATTTCTTCAGTTATGTATGTAACTATTCAATTTTCTCCTTCATAAGTTTGACATTAAGAAAAGTCTGACTTTAGCTGCTAATTTCCCCTCAGCTCTCTGCTTGCATCCAGATATAATCTTTCTATCATATTCTGACTAATGTCAGTGCTTCCCTTTAAAAACTGCACATCATTTCTTAAATATCACTTCTATAGTTTTAATATATAATTAACAGACATAACAGACATTACGTAACATTCCATATTCATTGCTTGAAACATTGTGATACATACTTTTCAATCTGGTTTTTATGAATAATTACAAAATGGTATAGAACAGCGAATGGATCGTAATGACATCAAACCCAAACCCACAGAAACACAGTGGTCTGATGAAACAAAACAAAATCCAAAGAAAAATCTATGTAAAAACCTATAAAAATGCCAAAATGTAAGTAAAATAGATAATACCTTCACAACACTGGATCATTTTGCAAGTTATTAGATCCTTAAGTGCTATTTTATACAAACAGCATATACATTTCTTAAGTGCCTTAGATCTTTATCTCTCTTAATGGGATTGAGAAAAGGAACCAATGAATGAAAAGCCAGAGTAAGGAAAAAGTGAGATCATTAGTCCTCACACTGCATTTGTTGTCATGCTGAGATGTGCACGGTCATGGTACTTTGGCTTTGGAACACCCCCCCCCCGTTGCAGTTCTCAGCCATGAAAGACCCATGTGACTTTAAAGGAGAGAGGAGAAGTGAGTCAGTTCCTCTGCACCTGCAGCCATAGATACTCGAGAAGAATACGGAAGCTGTACAGGACCACCCATCGGCTCAGCCAGGAGTCCGTTAGCTTATCCCAGAGACTTCCAGAATGTGACACAGAAGGACAACATTTAGAAGACTCATCACACATCTTAGCAATGAGCACGGTTCTGATGCAGTGGCCTTCTCACCCCACATGATCTTGCCTGACATCTCTTTGCAATTTTGGAACACAATCTACATTTAGGGCGATGTTCTACGCAGGGCAGTATTTAATTAAGCCAGTTAGCTGGCAGATGGAAATGAGATTAGTGGCCCTCCCTGACCAATCTAAATGCATCACCTTCAGTTTTCCGCACCCATAGACAAAATCAGGGACTAATTCAATCTGTGTTTTCAGTGTATCTCAGCACTCGGTAAATGAAAGTCACACTCTACACCCTTTGGATAGACACTGCCCTCCCCAAACAGCTTGCCGTGCAGTGCACTTGTAGCGTGTCTGCTCAGTTGCATGATAAGAGGTGTGATAACTGTTCCCAAGAAACAGGTGGGGCTGCTTCTCTTGCTGGTTGGAGGTAAAATCCCACTGCAAGAGCCATTGTCTGTTGTTTTCAGCTGTGAAAATAAACAGCAGAAAATGCTGTCTTCATTGTCGATCCAGGGCAGATTTTTGGATGAAAATGCACAAAATCAGACTGATGTCATATGTTTACTGATTTAGGAGAGTAAATCCCATCAGTAAACTAATGCCAAAGCAAGTTGTCATTTGAGTTTATCTCTGACTTTATCGCTCATATTCTAGATCAGGGATGCATACTTTCAGAAAGAATGTCATGCTTTTCATGACAGTAAATGACTACATACTCACAACTTAATTATATATCTTGGCAGTCAATGCTACCAAATGGATAAGTTTAGAAAGATATAGATTTGGTGTTTGTATCCAACATTATTCTGAAAAGGAAGTTGGTACCCGAGGGAATATCTCACCCTCCTCAGCTTAATTCACTGGTATTTCCTCTTTGGTTTCAGTTCAGAATTGCGAACCCACATTGTCAAGAGTGCAGATTTGTCCTCACGGTTCGTGAAAAATGATGGGGGAAGGAGGGACACACACAAGGTTACCGTGGGGTTCATTTAGTTTTTATTTTGATTCCGTATCTCAATGCTTCACTGGTTGAGTTGTCCTTGAAAACATGCACACGAACAGAACAGCTCCCAGAGATCTGTCCTATTTCATGCAATTCTGAAGCTCGTGGTTATTGAATTATTAACATACAAGAGTATGCCTGTTTTTGGATTTCATTTTGTATTCCATGGAAAAGAATTTTCCTGGAAAGAATGATCTGATTTTTAAAATGTTTAAATGCATGCCAGTGTGTTGCTAAAATGGACACCAACAGACTGAAACAACAATTTATGATACACATGAATCACGAAATCTTTGACCTAGTTATATAAAGATAAAGGTCATAAAAACAACATTTGTCTATATTGTTTAAAAACACAGCATGTTCCCCTGGTTGCTACTCATCTTACGGGTTTGAATTGCATAACAGATTATCAGGAGCATAGTAAGCTCAATGTTTTGCAAGCTGGTGATGAAATGTATACTACTCAATCAAACTAGAGAAACAGATGAAAATGACCAGCGGTTACAGACATAAGAGAGGGTAGTGTGAAGTTCCCTGTTATGCTACTGAACCACACAATCATCCATGCTACATCTTATAAAGACTGTAAAGCTCAGTTGTAGAGGAGCTTTGAGAGTCTGGGTTCAGAAAGTTCTCATCAATTAAAAAGGTGCCATTAACTCTTAACACCCAGGCATTCTCTTAAGCAAATGAAGACCATCTGTGAACTACCAAAAATTCAGGTGAATGCCCCGGAAATAGCGTTATGTGATGGTCATCAGTAATGTAAGACAACTTAATGAATTTATTTATTGGGGGCTTGAATGAATCCAAATTTCACACAGAGAAAACCCTTGTACATTGTGGCTGACGGTTCCTCACCAATTAGCTGAAATTTTCTGAAACATTATATAGACGATCCTCTACTTACGAATGAGTTATGTTCCGAATGGCCATTCATAACTTGAAATGTTCGTAAGTAAAGTAAATCATGTCAATGTTCGTAAGTAAATCATTTTAAGGGTATGTGCAAGTACAAAGAACTAGGATGCTGGGAGTACGCACGCTACGTTGTTGCGCAGAGGGAGCAGCAGCTAGAAGTCGTACTAGGTGGAATTGGCACTCAGAAAAAAAAAATTATGCTGAGGACAGGAAACGGGAGCCCAACAAACACAATTTGGACTTACAGTCCTCTTTGTTCATATGTCTTAAAGTTCGTAAGTAGAGGAGCGTCTGTATTCTAAATAATTATGAGGGAGCTCTGCTTATATTCACTAAGACATGTCAACAAAAGTGGATCAACAACAGTCAGATACCATTTAATAGCCTGGGGTCTTTACATATTTATTTTTAAACATTTAAAAAATGTTTAAACAGCATCTGACTCTAAGTGGAATTTGGTCAAATCAAATGGATTTCTGCTTGACCCAGTAACTGCTATTCACAAGAGGTTCCGAATCACTTTTTTGTGGAAAGCCAGGGTTTTGGGGATATTTGCATTTGGATAAATGGAAGAAGTATTTTCCTTAGGAGTTTTCAGGGGACAGACTGGACCCCATTATAGCTGGTGATTACTTGCCAAATGTTCAAAGAGGTCACAGCTCTTAATTCTGTGGAAGAGCATTTTCTATGTATAAATGCATCATAATAACAACAGGAAGGAAAAAAAAGTCTCCCAGTGCAACATTGAGAAATGTACTAGATCAATGCCCCTTTTGACAGAGGCAGCTCTAATGCAGTCATTGTTAGCTCTCATGCTGTGTGACCCCAGGGCTAAAACACAGGACATCCACTGATGTCCAGCAATGCAAAGAACATTCTGGAAAATCTCCATGAACAACTCAATGTTACAAAATATACTCTCTCCTCGTAAAACAGTGGTAAATAAAGCTATAGAGTAAATTGTCCCATTTGCACGGTAATATGGGTTTACCTTTTACGTTTTCATAATGCAGTAGCTTTGAAAAATGAATGTGGGACCTGTCTGAGAACTGTTTGTCGATAAGCAGCAACAAATTCACACAGACAGGAAGCATAATCAGCACAACTTAACCCACTTCCTGAGGCTGACACAATCAACGCTTTTCATGCTACTCACAGGAGGGCAGTCCCTTTGTTGTTTCACAGAGAGGCTGCTGGTTTCGTAAGACTCGTAAGACTACGTTGATCTGTCAGGTGGTCTCCTTAACCTAAAATAGCTTGACAGTATATAACAAATCTTGCAGCGATCACACTTGGTTCGCTAAGCCTCTAAATGAATAGTTTACTATTTTATAGTTACAGCTCAGTGCATGGGTCAGTTTTAACTTAAGCTGTCGACATACGTGCTGAAGTAGTCACCATTCTTATCTTATCCGTCAGGCTAATGTGCCTTGCACTGCGTAACACTGAAAAATACTTCCGTTTGCACGCCCGTGTCACGCCGTTCCACTGTTTTGTTTCAGGAGGGCTTGGCAGACGTGGCCTTGTTTTTATGGGCTTGCTGTACATCTCGCAGTTTTCTCCATGCTGAGTGTGCACGCAGCACGCAGCCTAATTTAAGACAGTTTCTGCAGCGGGAGGAGGACAGTGGGAGGGGGACAGTGGGAGGAGGACAGTGTACCTCCTGAATTCAGTATGGAGTTTCACTGGGTCACTTCTAGTTGTTGATAATGCTTATTTCGTCAATGGAAGCACAGCACTGTCTTGCTGGGCAGTTACTGCTTTTCAAGGATGCTGATTAGACAGTAAAGGGTCTCCATCAGCGTCCATGGGCTTTTATGTTTGGTGGAAATTAAACGGAAGAGCGCGGAGAAAGCTTCCCGATTCAGTCGAGAAGACCTGGGTGCTGCTCTCACAGCACCATTCACAAAATGCAGAAGCTGAAATTTTCACTGCTGTTTTAGATGGACTCCTTTTGTATGGTCATGTGGCATCGAGGTCTTTTGTTATATTGCTGAATCTATAAATTTTTCAGGTCTGATTCTGCCTCAGCATTTAAAAACATTATCACATTGTGCACAGAGAAAATAATATAAATTATTCAGAGGAGCTCTGAATGCTTAAATTAGAGGAGGAGAGATGAGGGGCATTAGAGGAAAGTAGAAGCTGGATAAAGTGATCACTGTGTGTGCTACTGTGCCTGTAATCTCGCTTCATCTCTCTCCTCCCAGGTTAGGCCGTTGCAGGGTGCCACCATGGCAACACGCAAGCTTACTTTAGAAGCAGAATTTCTCCATGACAACCCTCACAGCAACCTGTCCTGTATCGGGAGCTCTCCATCTGCTTTCTCCTGTCGCATAATCCACCTGAAAATGCTTAAATAAAAATCAGAGGAGGGAGAGATAATCAGCCTTTCCAGTCCTCAGTGTCGGAGAAAGCACCTTTAACAAGAGAGAGATGGGGGCTGTGAGTTTGAGGACGATCAAATGATGTAATGATGCACACCACGGTTACCTCCATGGGTGGGGACGTTGATGTCAGCTCCGCTCTCAGCTGTCAGCGGCTTCTGTGCCAGTACCAAGGTTTTGGGGGCAGGCCAAAAGACACGAATGGTACACCTTTCATGGGGTGGGGCTTTTTGGCAGAGCATGTGGGAAGGGGGGGGGTAGAATATGTGCATATTTGGAGCAGTGTTATTGATCTATTTTCTTATTTAGCTTTTATCCAAAGTGACATACAGTTGTGAAAGTAGGGTCAGCCAGTCACTGGAGCAGTTGGGGGGTAAGGACCTTGCTCAAGGGACCAATGGTAGATAAGCAAATATGGTCATAATATGGATTAATAATGGACTATAACATACCGTAACATAGACTAACAATTAGGTCATGAGGTAGCCAGTGTAAAGGAGGATTATCTAATAGGTCTGAGCAATGATCACAGCTGTGTTTTTTAAAGTTGTGCTGAGTTTGTAGTAGAGTAATTAAACCTGAAGCATGTGAATACATGTTTAAATTTTATGTTAACTGTAACATGGGGCCTTACACCTTGAGGACTGTGGATTTGACTCCCACACCCATCTCTGTATTTATGGAGTTTCTAAAGGTCTCCCCTGAATAATTGTCTCTGAAATGCAATGAGTGAATGTTTGCCTGTGAAGGACTGGAGTGTCTGAGCTCCCTGACACAGACTCTCGGCTGACAATCCCCCTGCACTGGACACACAGTTTAAAAGGTTAAAAATGCTGTCAGAGAACAGCAGGGAAGTAGTGCTCAATAAGAAATAAATCACTGTGCATTATTTGAAAAACAATCTATCCAAAGTGCATTGTTTACATTTTTCCTGCTTGAAGCACTGGCTGTGAGATATCTTTGTTCCCCTGCTACCCAAAGCAGCCTCGATGAATGTCCGTCAAAACACTGGCAGATGGCTCCGTCAGCGTCGTGCGCCAAGTGAGCCTCACAGTCGCCTCTCACTACAGTGTTCAATGGGATCTCTCTCACTCACCACGGCTCTGTCTGTTAGTGACCACAATGCCTTGGTACTGTAAAGTGGGACACCAGAGTCTTGCTGTTGGAGAATAATTGCTGCATGAAATCAGCACAAAATCGGCCATAAAGGCAACGCTTCTGGTAGATGTTGCATTCAGCTTAGGGGACCTTATGGTCTGGGGGACGGAATGAGACAACATTTTAGCATTTGGTGACAGATTTCACACTAGACAGGACTTTCACAGAGCATCTGCTCATTAGAGTGAAAAGGCACATGCTAATTCAGTGGCTAATGAAGCTCCCCTTGTTTCAAAAGGGCCGTGATGCTGAAGAGTAAATATAACCCAAGAACATGGTAAAGAAATACCCGGTGTTCACAGCTGCTGCTGTAGGGGAGGACAGATTGCTGGCCCAGTAAAAATATCATTCTGTTGCTTGAAGGTCAAAGCATAGTAAAAGAAGACCAGGATTAGTCCAAGATGAATCCACTGTGGTCACTTATGTGTACTGCTGAGTTAATTTATCCGAAATTGCCATCTGTTGATATGCCCCATTTTTTAATGATGGTTAAAACCAGGTATTGGCTTTGTATCATCCTCACATCTGATGGTCTACAGCTCAGTTATTCATCAGGATCCATAAAAATGCAGGATAATGCAGGAATATCAAACATTTTTTACAATAACAATAGTGATAGGTAGAACTAGATAGAATATATTGCCATCTATTTATTTCTAAGATATGCATTAATTGTCATGAAAGTGACTAGACACAGCACTGTGTTGGAACGAGGCACGTAGCTGGCAGAGCAAAGGCTGGAAGCCAAACAGCATGAGGAGGACATCGGCTTTGGCATCCCTCCCTGATCTGGCCACACCTGCAGGGCCACAGGAAGGGGAAGTGCCTCGGGAAGCTGCTGTGACTCGGTCAAAAGGTGAAGAGCACATTAGGGTCAGGAAGCTGTGCTCCCGTCGAGTCCCCAAGAGAGCAGGTGGTTCCCATAAGCAGGACACTGTGCCCTGGATCGTAGTCATTGTAACAACAGCAGAGATTGCATTAGAACCTCTAAGGCTGGATTGCACCAACATAGATGAAATTAATCCAGTGCCTGTACTACGAAGCGGGGTTACTGGCTTATCGGGGTAACTTGTTGGATTTAAGGTAGTCTGGGCAAAATGTAAGTGAATGAAAATTAAGTCCATTTAAACTGTGGTACCTTAAATCTGACAAGTTACCCCGAAAAGCCAGCAACCCCGCCTCGTAGTACAGGCCACTGGTTTACACTTAATCTAGGGTTAAACTTCATATATAACCTCATATGAAACTACACTGCCACACTAGTGGCGGACAAAATTTTGTTAGTTATTGAGGGATTGATGGTGATCAGAATGGGGCACAGCCTGTTATTTATATTTTACTTATATGACCCGAGCCATGTTCGTGATTCTTATTAAATTTGGCCAGCAGAACGATCTTTTGTTTTCCACAGAATAAAAAACGGTGTAATGTGCTGGCAAGTTTTATTTTTTTAAATAAAAGCATATTGGTTAGTGATCGAATTATCCGATGAAGAAATATGGAGATGCAAGCGAAAATGTATTAATTAATGCATTAAATGTAATAGGGGTACAAAAATAATTCTGTCTGCACAGTTTTTGCTCGCTACATCTCTTCTGCACTAACGCATAACTTCCATGTTAGCGCCAGTGCTTATGGTCACCCAACAGGTAAGCTATGGCAGTGTGAAAGCACCCATTTCTGCAGACTGTGGTTTTGTGAACTCCAAAAAGTTCCCTGTCAACCATCTGGAGATGCAAAGCTGCTAGGAGCTGGAGAAGGGGAGGTACAGCAGAGTTCCTCTCACTTCCATGCATGATATCTGGTCCGATCTTCCCACTGAGGTATATGACACTCTTTCGTAAATCGATACTGCTGAGAAAACTCACTATTGCTTTAAAAAAATTCAGTTGGGTTTAACCTGTCTCGAATTTTCCTACATGGGACTCTTTACTCTGATCCCACCCAGCAAAGAAATGTAGCGATGTTGTTAATAAAACTGAAATAGACCTAACATAAACCTCCTCGAGGGGTGGTTTAAATATGACTGCTAATCCAGCTTTGTATTAGGTTTAAATTCACTGGTGCAAGAGACTTGAATTTAATCTATGTTTAAGTGAAAATTAACCTGAGATTACCAAAGGTTTAGGTTTAACCAGGATTAATTGTAAACTAAATTTAAACTAGGTTTAAAGTTTGGTTCAACAGTATTACAAGATAGATCTTGATTTAATCCAGTTTAAAAGTTAAACCTTGTTGGTGCAATCCAGCTTCAGAGATACTTAACCTTCCCTTGTGATTAAATCTCAAACTGAACACTGAGCACGACCACGGCCATAGCTGCAGAAAGTAAGTAGGATCCCAACGTCGAAGCTTTGAATCGAGCGGACATCAGAGAGTATTTGTTATGTCCAATTCAGAAACTGTCTAGCCACAATGTGCGGTCAGGGGGGCGCATTGATTATACCCACAGGCTGACTTATATGCACAGAAATAGTATAACTGCTCTGTGCACAGATCTGCATGGAAATGCAGTGTTTCTTTGCACCTGTGTCCTTCATATGGCCTTTTTCCCACTGACACTCCATTTTAGCTTCCATGGGTTCTATACATTCAAAAGAGATTTCATGCATGAACTCATAAAAACACTTTGCTTACGCGTTATATGGACAAAAGCATTGGGACACCTGGCCATTACACTCACAGGAACTTTTATGACGTCCCATTCTAAATCCGTAGGCTGCAATATGGAGTTGGCCCCTCATTTGCAGCTATACTTCTGGGAAAGCTTTCTACAAGACCTTGGTGTGTGTCTGTGGGAATCTTTGCCTATTCATCTAGAAGAGTGTTTCTGAGGTCAGGCACTGATGTTGGACGTAAAGGCCTGGTTTGCAGTCTCTGTTTTAGTTCATCTCAAAGGTGTTCACACCAAACTCACCCAACCATGTCTTTATGGACCTTGCTTTGTGCACTGGGGCAGAGTCATGTTGGAACAGAAAAGGGCCTTCCCCAAAGTTTTCCACAAAGTTGGAAACATAGAATTGTTCAAACTGTCTTGGTAGTCTGAAGCATTAACAGTTCCCTTCACTGGAACTAAGGGGCCTAGCCCAACCCATGAAAAACATCCCTGTACCATTATCCCTTCTCCACCAAACTGGAGATGCATTGTGCAAGGCAGGTAATCTGGCATCTGCCAAGCACAGACTCATCCATCAGACTGAATTACTTTGCTAAAATTACTTTGTTACTGTACTTAAGTACATTTTTCAAATATCTGCACTTTACTTAAAAGTAGATTTATTATGGACACTTTTGACTTTTATTCTACTACATCTAACAGCAAATATTTATACTTTCTTCTCTAGTACATTTTTACGTTGCATTACATTTTACAATCACATTGCCGTTTATTTTAAATAGCATGGGTACAGGGAAAGGTAGCGATGGGACGGATAATACCAAGATCTCAGATTATCTTGTCAAGGTAAAGCCCAGCAACTCGAAGTAGCAAGTAAGTGTCAGAGGTTTTGAATCCTGTCAGAAAACCTTTGGGCATTGTGTTTTTTTTGTGGTTGTAGTGATTTCTTGCTATACAGTTTATACTACATAGAACACCCTTTGAATCATTATGGAAAGTGGCTCTGGAAATGGCAAGAAATGATTCCCGGATGTTTGTGATCAGGCTGACTTATTGGCAAATTGTGAATAGCATGTTGATAATGTCATGACAAAATCCTGTGGCCATTAGCTGGAACGTCTGTAATATGAAATGACATGTTTTTTTAATCACATATTGCGCAGCCATACACACATATATCAGTGCTAAACTATTGTTAAACTGTGATTGATAGCTTAGATGTGCTTATCAGCATTAATCATTATAGCTGGTTAATTATGTAAACCTCATTTCAGTTAACACAATGGAACATGACATTTCTCTTATGAACTAGCATTTCATGTTAGAAATGTTTAGACTGGAAAATACAACATTCTCATACCTGAACTTTGTATTTAACGAAATACACTCACAGTAGACATTAAATTTACTGTAGGCTTAATGCCATGTTATGCAGTTGCATCAGGGACTACAAGTTCAAATATTTCTGCTTTAATACTTTAAGTACTTATTTCTAGTCAAGTACATACTTTTACTTGACTAGAAAGGCCAATGGGGTGCTACAATTTTTACTAGAGTACAGTTTTGCCTATTTATTTGTACTTAAATTGTCAACAGAGGGTCGTCCACTTTCACACACTATGTGCCTCAGCACTGTGTTACTTTATTTACTTTGTGACTGAGTTTCTGTTGTTCCTAAATGGTTACACTTTGCAGTAATAGCACTTACAGTTGACCGTGGAATATCTAGCAGTGAAACATTTTCACAAACTGACTTATTGCAAAGGTGGCCTCCTATTACTGCATCACTGAGCTCTTCAAAATGACCCATTCTCTCACAAATGTTTGTAAACCTTACTTCATGGCTAGGTGCTTGATTTTATTCAGCTGTGGCAATGGGTCTGAATGAAACACCTGAATTCAACAGTTAAGAGGTATGCCCCAATACTTTTGTCCATATAGTATTCTGCTGACACTTTGTGTGATGGAGAACAAGGAAAGAATTCTGCGATTGTGATTTTTAGCTTCAGTATGAGATATTTATAGCCATGTTTGCCTGGAAACAACTGATGCTCCGCTGTGAGTTGAAGTAATGCTGCATCATTATGTTGTAGGTGCAGAAAGCCTATAATCAGCCACTGGCTTAAGCTGTACTCTGGGTCATGCCTGTTTTTAGAAAGCCAAACGTCTGCTTTGAGCTGCCTGCTTGTGGTTATTCAGATCCCTCAACATCTCTTTATGTCACCAAGACATACAATCTAAGGTGCTTAGGCTCATATACAGTCTACTATGAAAGGTTAAGAAACCTTTAAGACTCAGCAGGACTTCTGTCTGTCCGAATGAAAGTTCACTCTTGCATTGCTTAGGAATGAGCAGCCTTTGCCACATGCTATGGGCTAGTTGAGTAGTCCAGACAAACAAGGCAAGAATGTGCAGAGAAACTGACTGGATTTTAGCATTGCAAAGAGTACATCTATATGCTTACTCTCCCACAAGAACCACAACTTCAGTTTATCTGCTCGGGCCTATTTAAACACATCTGTGTTCCTACACACCCAAAGAGACTAATCATATTCAGACCTTACACACTGACATGACACCTGAATACACACAAGGCCTGGAAGCCATCTTGACGGCACAGTTGAATTGCCAATAATTGATTGTTCAGGGCATGAATAATAGCTGTAGTTATTGTAAAGCAGTGACGAATGAATGCATGTACCCACTCATATCTATAATATTGTCTTCAATGCACATAGTTAACATAATACCAACCATTATTAAACACAGACAGAACAATCCCCACAGGACCTAACTGTATCTGCTATCTTCCCACCCAGTACTCACAGTCATTGAGTGAGGAGGCCCTTCCCATTACTCTGCACTTGGCAACTGGAACCGCTGAGGCCCAAGACTACCCCTCATTACTCCTAGAAGCATGTTAGATAAGTCAGGAATGCACACATGGGTGTCACAATGCACTCGGGCTGGTATGAAAAGCTAAATATACTAGAATAATTAACACTTCACCCCTTGAGGGCAACACTAGATTCACAAGAGACACTGGTGATGGAAATGGGGCTATTAATCCCGTCTCTATACAAAACGGTCCGTCAGACATTTTCCTCCAGCTAATCACAGGAACAGGGTGCGCTTCTATCATTGTACAGAAAACTGCAACAAGCTGATTGATGCTGATGTGCTGATTTTAATGAGTGGAATTTAATGAATCGGCACTTTACTTGCATTCAGACAAATACAAGAACAGGTATATTAGAATGCTTCATTCAATGACTCAAATACCCCCATCTTACTCTCCTTTGGGGGGACACACACAAATATTCAGTTTAAAGCAAAGTTTGGAGTTGGAGTGAGGGGTTACCTGGCTCCTCTGGGGGGGTTAAGGGCCTTGTTCAAGGACCCAACAGACATGTGACTGTTCTAATCAGAATGGGACTTGATCAAGCGATTTTCCTATCATATGCACAGAGGCCTAACCTACTGATTATGTCTCGGAAGCCTCAAATCACAGAATTTTAATTTTTTCCATAAGAGCAACTTTAACCCCCCCCACCCCCCCATTGCATCTCAGGTCAGACATTTGAGGGTGAGTTTAGTGCCTCCTAGAAAAAGGCACATTGCAGGGAAGCGACTGTGAGATGCAGAGTGATTGGTGAGAATGAGCATTACCCTCAACTGATGAATATGATACAGAATAATTCAGGATAATTTAGACTTTTTGGTCTTTGAAGAACAAGTCAAAGCCAGGAGTGGCTCTCCTGCCAGTGGTGTCATTGACTTCACATTGACACAAGTGGCCCTATCATGCTTGTTTATGCTGGTTATGAACATACAGCATGCAGATGGTACCACACAGCTCAAAGGGGAATATAAAATTGTGTAAGATAATGAAGGGCAGCATATCAGCGACACATTGTAAAATGTTGTTATTGTATTCATGTTTTTTGGAATCTAGATTCTGCTTCCAGTTCCTTTAAAACTCCTTTAAAATGTTTCTTTCATCCATTTTCCAGACCTGCTTTGGAGGCTATGCTAGGACACACAGGGGCCACCCTGCATGGAATGCCAGGTCACCTAAGGGGCCAAACTCACACAACATCAAACAAGTCCGGCAATTCTCATAACCACATTGTGTGACTGCGGAGGACAGTAGTATGGAGAGGGTGAACATACAAAGTCCACACGTACAGTAGATAGCCCAGGGTGGGGTTTGAACCCTGTGTGTGTGAGGGCTGGGGTGGCTATTGTATCATCTGATTAGCTACGGTGCCCCCCGCCACTGATCTTTTCTCTGCTGCCCATCTAATGAATTCATACTTTGTTTAAGGGAATTAGATTTTTTCATACTCCTTCTAGGTTGTAACAAATGTTGTTGATAGATTGTCTGATGACTCACGTATCTGGTACCGCTGGCTATGCAGGGCATCAAGCCATCAAAGGCTAACTAAAGTGCCTGGGCCCATCTGGTCCTGATCGCCTTCACACGGCGCACTGACATACACCGGCAGTCGGTTACATAACATGCTGAAACATGCACGGTGACATCAGAAGGATGAAGCGTCCAGCCCCCCTCCCCCTCCCAATGTGCCGCACTCCCTGAGCTGGGGAACGGCCCTCATTACACTTATGCAGGCCTTTAAAAGCCCGACTAACGATCACTTCCGTGCATTTGTGGCTGATTGGATAAAGGGGGTGCCCTCACTTTAGCAAAAAGCAATGGAGCCACCATGTAGGAAAGAGACAACAGGCGTGAGCTCTGACATCATATCCGAACCCAAAACAGAAACTAATTGTGTATGACAGATGCCGATGGCCTAGGACCACAGCACAATTTTCAATACACTGGAAGGAGAGAGCAGCCTCTCTGCTTGATTGCCCTACTGAGAGGGCAGGGTCGACAGACACCAGCTGATCCTCTGTTTCTCCATGGCCCACACAGCACTGGCCAAGCGGGGTCTCACTTCAGCACATAGTTAATAACAGACTGTAAAGCCGACCTTAAAACAATGTCAGAGAAGTGCAGTATTTTTAATTAAATCCCTGTAGACACAATAACTGGAAATGAGTCAGCTTTGAATACAAGGCTATTGGCAATAAATGGGATTCAGAAATTCCATACATCTGTCACACATAAAGACCGCACTGAACTTTGAATTTGTAAAACTTCTCTTTGAGGTGTTAACTTTTGAAAAAAGAAGGGTGAACTGCTAAAGTGTGATGGCTGACAGCTAGCTAACCTTCTTTGTGGATGCTAAGGGATAATCTGCCAGGTATTATAACCAGGGTTTCTGATGTCTCCATAGTAATCCTGAACTAGATAGAGCACACAGGATCCATTTGGCTGAAATGGGAGATTTAGATGAAATCCTCGCAGTTTTCCGTGAGCAGATATGCTAACATGGGTATGACACAGCAAGGGCCAGATCCTCAATCATGGCTTCTGATAACGACAAGAAAAACGTCAGCTTGGTTTCTCTTCCTACAAGATGGCTGAGCGGAACAGGCAGCGTAAGGAGGCCTGGCTAATCCCGTGGGGGAACAGGGCGTGGCATGCCGGCCCGCGGGTTTGGCCATGCCAGGGCCTTGACCCATTGTGCCAGAGTTACCCGACCTTGTGAAGTATCTGGAAGCATCAGAGCTGCAGAGCAGAAAGACAATGGTTGAGCACCGCTGGGAGGAAGGAAGCCCTGTAGAGGCGGTTTCTGGGGGTGTGTGGCCCCCACTCTGGTCAGGACGGCCCAGCTCACAGTTCATCACAGGACACCTATGGTCCCTCATCCCAAAACAGTGCTGGGAAAACAAGATGATCAAATCCAGAGCCCAGCCATTCATTTCAATGAATTAAGTGCATATATTGTAAATAAGAATGTAAGCAGGAAAAAAACACCAATAATGCCCAAAGTTTGGCTGAATGGTTGTTGACCTCCCCACAATTCCAGAGTACTCTGATCTTTTACACTAAATAAAAATAGACAATGGTACCGTAATGGTTGACATAAAGCACACATGAATCAAACAATAGCATATTGTCTGTTGATTTCAACATGGAGAATGACAGGAACAGGCAAAACTTAAGTAGTATAGTTTCTGTTTATTACTACTGAATGCTGGGAATGTAACAAACAGACAGACTTTCTGTTTAATGCATCTGAGGTACAGGTATGAGATAGGTGATCTGAGCAAAGAACAACTTCTGCATACGTCTGTTTGTACGAACTCAGAAGAACAAAGGACTACTGGTTGGCCATTGCAGACCTGCTATACAACACGTATGTTTATAGCGATATGGAAAGCAAAATGAGGCCACTGAGGCTGGCCGCACTTCTTTTTATATAACTGGAAATCTCACAGACGGCTTAATGTGCTCCCGTGTGTAACCAGCTTATCAACAATCCACTTATCCTTAGGTATTTGCTTCACGAGTGTGGTTACACTGAAATTTACACTGACAAAAATGTGAGGTTTTGATAACCGCCCAGGAAATAACAAAACAGATAAGTGCATGACTGGCATCCCATCCAGGGTGTGCCCTGGGCATGTGCTCTGCGCTTCCTGGGCTCCAGCCCCGGACCAGGATGAGTAATGAATGTATTTACTTACATGCATTACACATATAAATAAAATAAATAATTACCGGGTCATACTATAATACTACACTCGATACTGATCATATGCAAGAAGATATTTGGTTAAATGTCAGAAGAGAGTTTCCCGAAGTTTGAGAAAAATGATTATAATTCATTACGTCCTCAATGTAAACCACAGGTCCCAGTTTGGAGCAATGTAGTGTGAATTATCAGTTGCATTAACCAATATTTATTAATATTATTAAACGAATGCCTCAGAAGGCTAAAGAATTCGACTCCATCAAGAAACGAAAACCTAAAAGAGCATTAAAGTGGGCAGGAAAAAAAACATTAAAATGGGCAGGAATGTGCCTGCAATCTCAATTTAATAATTCATATTCCTCCAATTCCATTCCTCATTTGAGCATGATATTAATAATCTATCAGCATTGCCAATCTTCAGTCACTTGCTTCAACTTGGAGAAGACAAGATGGCGACATGGGGCTGACACGTCAGGAAGAGCTTGAACTTTACTTTGCATTATCTCATTAACGCCTTTATCCTACTAACTCAATTTCCTGTTATTTTGTGTTTTTTCCTATTTCAAATATGAATAAATATGGGGCATTTTTAATGCAGCCATTTTTCTTTGTTCCTCCAGTGCCTGGAAGACCAAGAGCAAATCACCAGTCCTTAATCCATTAATAAATGACTTGATTTTAGTGATTTTAGTGGACAGTTGACCTCATAAAAGCCAAAGTAGCTTGAGACATCTGAAACCATTTTGCAATATCCTCCTAGGTTGCAGATACACGATGTTAAGATTTTCACATAGTAAAATTCTGTCTCTCTCCTTTCAAGAAAACTGCAATCGAGTGCACCCATGGAGTGTGGAAGCCTCTGGACCTTTTTGTCGCTAGAATTTACAGCTGACACATTGCAGAGAAACCTGGAAGTTAGCCTATAGACCAGAAGTAGCTTCTACAATTGGCCATTTTATAAACCACTTAGAACTACGTTGTTCATGCTTTCTAAAAGATAAAACTCACTTCCTCAAATATACTTCCCAAGAATACTCTATAATTTTCTTTGTACTTCTGCAGTACCGTTTCAGAAACATAACAATGTATATATACATTGGCTTCCGGAGAAAATATATTGCAGTTAATTAGCATTTCCCAATGGATAAAGGTCATTTACGTACTGAATTGCTTTAATAATGGCAGAGGCATTTGCTAAAACGCAACAAAAATGAGTCCTCTCAATATTTACAAAGTAAAGAAATCATTTAGGGTGGTGAGGAAAGAAATTCAAATAAAAAACAACCAAAGTACAGTACTGGTGCAAATAACCAAGTTTTTTATTAAAACTTTTTGGTTTCCATTATTCTTGATAGTGAGTGCCAAAGTAACATAACTGCTGAGTCTTATTATACTCCAGAAAAGGACAACAAGGTACTGTACTGAGACAAATTCAAAGAAGAAATTTGCTGAATTTCCAGTAACTTCTTGTCACACCAAGAGAACTCCAATCAGATCGAAGCACAATAACACAACAAAATATTTCCACATCATACACTGTCAAATGGGCACGATTTTGTTTAAACGGATGGCAAGTGTCCGTGCAGACGGACTGGCACGTAGCAATGGATCCTTTGTCTTCTCTTCCTTGTTTCTGAGTGTGCAATCAAAAATAAAATCCACTGACTGAACCACATTCATGCGTGTTAATTTTATCTGCATATCAAACAAAAAAAGTTGCAAATTCCAAGAATTAAACAATGGTTAAAAAAAAAAAAAACTAAATTCAGCGTGGAAATTGGATTGAGAGCATTTTGGAGGTTGCCGGAAGCCTTGCTAGGTGGAAGCATGGCTCCCTGGAGGTTTTGGGCACACCCTCGCTCTTTCCCCCATGGTCGTGTGGAGGTGTGTGCAGAAGACACCAAGACCGAATCGGACCCAAATGAAAGCAGGCCAAGACATAAGCAAGGGTGCCAGGACCTCCAAACAGACTGCTAGTCAGTAGTTTTCATTCATCGTTGCTTTAAAAATGGGATAAACTGCTTTTTTTTTTTTTTTTTTTGCTTTTACCAAAGTTATACAGCTAAAATAAGTGAAAAAGAAGGCAATGCTTGTGGAATGTACAGTGCATGGTGACCACTCGGTCTTCACGATGACTCGGCCTGCTTCTCCTGTTCGATGGCTGCAAGAAACAAAGCAAGGCGTTAGCTTCTCCAGAAAACCATCATCAAAGCCTTCAAAACACGCAGTTATGCACATATGAAAAGATTTTTTTAAACGCATAAAAGTCCTTAAAGTCTACCACACCGAAATAATAGAATTTCTAGCAACTTCTGCGGCAGGAACAAAGGGAAAGTCTAAGATCATAAAATTTGCTATTAAGTGTATTGTGCAATCTTACTTTCTTTCGAAGGCAAGGGATTTTTCTCCTGAGTCTCGGTCTTTTTCAGCTTACTCTTGTCAAAGCTGGTGACCTCTTCCAGGTTCGGTTTGTCAGACATACTTGCTGAGTATCTAATCAAGCGTTTTAAATACACAAAAGATTAACATTAAACAGGTCCGATCGTCTCCGCAATCTCCAAGTGCACGACAGTCTATGAGATTTGCATCATATGAGCAATATATGGACGAAGAGGGACAAAAGAACAGGGGACAAAAGAATGATTGTATTTCTAAGATACAGAGATAATTTACATAACAATTCAAGTTCACATGCTGGGAAAGAAAACCTGCGGCGAATGAGAGTATGGCAAATGCGTCTATTTCTTTAATTGTAGATTAAAAAATAACGGGGGAAAAAAATCTTAACAAATTTCATTAAAGACTCAATTCGCATGCATGGATGAAAAATAAAAAGAAAAAATCTCCTTCAAAGTTGAGTGCTTCCTGTAAACAAAAAGACTGTCTCGCAGTCTAAGGAACCACCGCCCAGCTCAGCAGACAGCCAGGTTTCTAACGGGAATCCTATTGTACACCATATTGCTCCAAGACACGGGCAAATATACTCTTCAATGTAATGTTTACGATTAATTTTCACAGCAAAATACTTATCACCATCTTTACCTTTAAGTACATATATATCTTTTATTCCAATCGGTTGTTTTATTGTCGTCCTTGTGAAAATCGATGACCATACCACATTTTATAGCAAAAAATCTAATACATCTATGTGAGACTCCACTATCTAATGCCCATATATGAATATATCATCGTGCATGTGTTTTATAATATATATATTTATATATCCTTTATGACTCACCAAGTTCGATGCACCAAGATACAGATTCTTCTCAGACGTCTTGCTGCAGCAGACTGAGACGCCTCGCTCGCGCTAACGGAATATACTGTGTGATATGCAAATGAGATGCGTTACGTCACCCAGACACTCCAGGAAAGACTAAAGGAAAGTCTATATTTTAAAGCCTCAAGTCATTTTGCGAGCTGAAATCATACTCATATATGTTTAACCACATATGTTTATATAACCCAATAATCTTTTATCTGTTTACATACTTTTAGAGAAAAAAAACCGCTCGTTTCCTTAAAAGTGTTATTGACGACATCTTGTGGGGGCTGATGGTAAACTGATTATATCTATGTATGTGGTATATGTATTATACATACAGGTCCAGACAAAAGTAGCACTTAGAGTCACATGCTTCATTCTGGTGCTATTTGAACGTGTGATTCTCTCCCAGATACCAAATAAGGCAACTGTTATAATATTCATTTTTAATGGAGACGTCTTTTTAAAGGAAAAGTACCACTGGCGACATGGAAGAGAGGGCGAACATTTAACTGATATCTCAGAAGCGTGTGATTAATGATTCTGAAGTTCTTTCCCCATTTGTTGACGACACGTCCTTGTGATCAGGGAGTGGAGGATCTGATAGCCTAGATATCTGCACAGTCACTGTTATGCCATCTGAACAATCCTCTTTTATCTCAGGGCAATGACAAGACTGCGATTAGAAAATGGTTGATTGCTGTCCACGTATATGTAGTCATTCTGTCTGGAAGCTGTAGGCATTTTTCTGGCTAACTTCCTGTGTACTTTCCACTTGGACAGCAGAGACTACACTCTCCTCTTCGTTTTGCTCAGCACAGAGCAAACTGTGACGATTACAAAGCTTCTCAAGTTCCAATCGGTAGGGCTTTAAGTTTACAAAGTACCACAGACAGAAATTAAAGCTATAGTAGTAGCTTTACTTCAGTTGTTAAGTGCAAGCAATGGAACTCAAACCATCTGCTTTCATGACAGAGGTACAGCAAAGAGACGTCATCTGAGGACCATAATAGACCAACTTTAAAAATATTTAACATACTCAAAAGTGTCTTTTAAAGTTCTGTTTGCTCTGGAGAATCCATTCTCTCACACATATTTTTATATGATTTTAAAGTCATACATCAGACTGTGTGCATTGCATGTATAACTTCACATGGTCACAAATTGCATAAATTAAAAGAGAAAAGAAATTAATATATAGGTTGCTGCAGTTGCGTGCAGCTGTTTTTAATTTCTGCTATTTCTGACACAAATAGAGATGTGTTAGAAATCAGAAGGGCCAGACTTTATTAAATTCACAGCTAGCACATATTATCAGTTAACATCAGAGTTAATATCTCCTGTCAGTAATGCTTGAATTTCTAGTTCATTGAAGGGCTGCACTGCCTAAATCATACACAAAGTTAGCTTAATAAACTTTGAAGGAGATTTGTTGTTTATTTTTCATCCATGCACAGAAATCGAGTTCTTTTTTATTAAATCTATTATTGTTTCCGTTATATTTTTTTTGTTTATTCAGATTTGTTAATTCTACAAAGGTAGTAGTAAAATAGTAAAACTAATGTCAATGTGGAGCTAATACAACTGCAGTCAAGCTAGAAGATATAGAATTTGTGAGATATTTATATATTTGTGTATGTGAGAGTACATTACAACTGCTAGGCATTTGATGGGCTACACTTTAATATTTTGCTGACACCTAGTGGACAAATCTTAGGATGACATTAATCCTTTTGTCCAGAAGGTCAAATTAATGTACGTTTCACAGGAGTGGCAAACAGCAGTTCTGCTTTCAGTGGTGGTTACAATCTGAAGCACAATTAACAAGAAAGAAAAAGTAAAATTACAGGCAATCAAAACCATTAGCTATGTTGTTGGGGAAAATTGCCTCTGGTAGGATAACCTAACTTGGTTCGAGGTGAGCAGCCAGACAAAGTGCGATTCAAACACCACTATGAAGGAAAAAGTTTGTATCACGTAACCTTGCCCAGATTAGGAAAAGTGAGGCCCCGCCCTGGAACCAGGCCTGGAGGGGAGCTCGCGGGCGAGTGTCTGGTAGTCAGGTCTTTATCCATGGGGCTTGGCTGGACAAAGCCCAATAGGTCTGCCCTCCTGTGAGCTCACCACCTGCTGGAGGGAAGTTGTGGGAGTATTGTGCATTGTAGATTGGGAAGAAGTTGAAAGGGCCTTGGTGGACTGATCATAGGATACCAAAACTGGCTGTAGGGACATGGAATATAACTTCTCAGGTGAGAAAGGAGCTTCAGCTAGAGCGGGAGGTAGAGAAATATCACCTAGATATAGTCAGGCTCACCTCAATGCACAGTGTGGGGTCTGGAACGTGGATAATGACTGTTGAACCTTGAGAGGTATGATAGGGAGGAATCGCCAGGACTATGAGAACCCGAGCAATGCTCTGTTTCTGGCCTTCTTTGCTAATCACAATTTGTCCATAACGAGCATCATGTTCAAGCGTAAGGATGTTCATAAATGCACCTGGCACTAGAGCAACTTAGGTCACAGCTCGATGATCGATTTTGTAACTGTATCGTCAGATCTGCAACTGTATGCCATGTAGACATTTGGGTGAAGGTGAATAGTGGAGCTGAGCTGTCAACTAATCACCACCTAGTGGTGAATTGGTTTAGATGGCAGGGGTCAACTCAGGCCACCAGTAGAACTTCTCTTGCACTCTGATTGAGGCAGCTGAGATTGAGCTTGAATGAGCAATGTACCGTGCCTCCTTTGATAGGACGGCTGTGCAAACGTGTGACTGTAAGGCAGCTTATAGTCACGGCAGTGATCCCCAAACCCAGTAGTGGTAGGAGCTGTCAGGCTGAAGAACGAGGCCTTCCAAGACTGGCTAGCTTGTGGAACCTCAGATCCAGGAGGAACACTGCGGATTCCATCCTAGTGGTGGAATACTGGACCAGCTCCTTACCTTTACAAGGATACTGGAGGGTTCTTGGAGCTTGTGTTTTGTGGACCTGGAAATATAACTATATCCCTTGAGAGGTCTTTTGGGGGGTGCTTCTGGAGTATGGGGCTGTCGACAGAAAGTCAGACTTATTCCAAGTGTGTCGGACTATGCCAGGGTTGGCCTTTTCGTGATTCTGTTCATTACTGTTATAGGCAGTATTTCCAGACGCAGCCAAGAGGGTCCAATTCAGGGACCTCAGGATCACGTCTTTGCTTTTTGCAGATGATGTGGCTCTGTTGACTTCATTGGGCCTTGACCTGCTGTGTGCACTGAGGCAATTTGCAGCTGAGTGTCAAGCGACCGAGATGAGAATCAGCACCTCCAGTCTTGGAGGTCATGGTTCTCAATAAGAAAAGGGTGGATGGCTTCCTCTAGGTTGGGGATGAGTTATTCCCTCAAGCAGACGAGTTAAGTTTCTGAGGGTTTGGTTCATGAGTGAGGAATAAATGGAACCGGAGATCGACAGGCAGACTGGTGTAGTGTCAGCAGTTATCTGGTCTGTCATGGTAAAAAGAGAGCTGAGCCAGAAGGAAAAGCTATTGATTTACCAGTCGATCTACATTCCTACCCTCGCGTATGGTCACAAGCTATGAGCAGTATCTGAAAGAATGAGATTGCAGATACAAGCAGCATAAATGAGCTTCCACTGCAGATTGTTTGGACTCAGAGATAGGGTGAGGAGCTTGGACGTTTGGGGTCGGGGGGGGGGGCTCAAAGTAGAGCTGCTGCTCCTCCATATCATAAGAAGCCAGCTGAAGTGGTTTGGGCGTTGATCTAGGATGCTTTCTGGATGCTTTCCTGGAGAAGTACTTTGGGTGTGTTCAACCAGGAGGAGACCCCAGGGCAGACCGAGGACATGCTGGAGTCATTATATCTCTTGGTTAGCCTAAGAACACCTTGATCCCCCTGGAGGAGCTGCAGGAGGTGGCTGGGCAGGAGTTCTGTACATCCCTGCTCAGACTGCTGCTGCTGCTGTGATCCTGACCCAGATGAGTGTCAGAAAATGGATCTATGTAAATCCATTAGCTGGTTCAAATCTGTTTGGATTTTGACAAAAAGCTGAACACGTGTAATTGGGAGATGCAGACACAGTGGTAAAACAAATCTTAAATGAAGATTACTAAACCGATATTCATTCATAATGGCAATTACTATTTATATCTACCTTATGGTGTAACAGCATATTGGACATGGACTCATAACCTAGAAACTGCCATTTCAGATTCCTGAAGATGCCCATTTGCATTACTCTTAAACTGCCTGTGTTCAGCGAAGAACCAAAATGTTTACCGCACTGGCAGAACAGTCCTACACAGCAAATATTCTCAGATGACCCTCTATTCAGATGCTTTAACTCCAGTTCTCTAGATTCTTTCTAAATTAAATTTTTGTGCCTCAAGATCTGAAAACCACTTACAGCAGAATGTGGAGCGAAGAGAAGCCCTCCCAGCTGCCCATTTTCCTTCCAATGATAATAAAATGTTTTGCCAGTAATGGCTACAATAATGATACTGCCAGCCAATCAGAACAAAGACCAGTGACTCAGGTGATCTTTGCAGGATTCTTTCTGTAGTATTAGGATCAGAATATGCTTAGGGATGATTAACAGGAAGTGCAGTTAAAACTATGCTTTACAGCACACTTCCCTATTACCCCGGAGAGAAAATAACAGACTCTTCACATCTTCTCACAATGAACAATCAATTGTTTAAGTCCACATTTTGCACACTTCCCCTTAAGTCACATGAGATTACTATGTCTTAATATTCACATTTTGACACTTAAGGTTAGTAGTACGCTGTTCTTCCCATTCGTACATTCGTATACCTGTTCACCTCAGGTCCACGGTGCTAAATATTTTAATAGTCTGCTGTCTGTGGTAGTCCACATTTTTTTCATGCTAATTTATATTTTATTTTTCATCTACTGCATTGTCAGAGTTTAGTTCCACTACATACCATCCATGTATACAAATGGGCTAAGGGGAAAGTTCACTTTATTAGTAACAAACCAAAACTACCATTAAGCAAAAGTATAAAAACATATGTTAGCAAAATTTCATAGTATATCTCAATATGACATGTGAATGTTTTCTGCACTCACCACCTTAAAATTTACCCTTTACATTTTTGAGTGGTGAAGCCCATGAACGAGCTAGACATTAAGAAAATTAGTTCCTAAATTTACTTTTATTAAACTGAAAAGGGGGCTAAGGTTCTAATCAAGGCTTAGAAACTGTTCATATGTCACATCAGCATTATTAATTGTAAAGCCTCCACACAAGTTAAAAGGGGAAGGAAACAATATTTAATGTTTATAAGCCATTATGTCAGTCATACTTACAGTAAAAGTCTGATTCCTCAAACTAGACCAACACAAACATTACCTGCCTGCTTTTGAAAGTGCAAGATCATTTGATGGGAATCCATGTGGTGTCAAACCAAAGTGTGAGGAATAATAAAGAGAAAAAGACAATCTGATACCAAACTACAGATAACACTGCATTTATTATGTGGTTTATGACATTTCATAATCGAAGGTGACAGAAAGCATGTTAGAAGGAGCATTTGGGTTTTAAAAAAGCAAAAAACAGAATGTGTTTTTGGTTCAAAAATAAAAGCTTTTTATAAAATCAGACTTAGGATAATTGTTAATTCATGTTAATACAAACATGCTTCTTCCATACAGTTCAGATGAAGAGTTTTAAAGTCTTGTTCAATCATACTTCTGGAAAGTCTCTAAGTCTGATAGATGTTAGTTGCTTTCGTTGGGAGGGTAGGGTGGTATATAAATCCACTTTTACTGGAATGTTTCATTCATAGCACAATGATACAAACGGTACAAATAATCACCTAAGAGATACAATTCCTGTTGGAGCTATTATTTGTATATAAATAGAAAAAACAAGACCCTTGAATTGATATGCCAGTAAAAACGGACTCAGCCATTTGGTATGGTCCAGCCAGAGAGCTCTCCACCCACTGAAGCATTGCTACAGGCACAGGGTGACTAGGCCTTGGGTTGGGAATGCATGTGGTGTGTCCCTCCTTCACAAGGGGACGTGACTGAAGAGGTAGGAGACGGACTCCCCATTGTGTGTCCTTCTGATGGCTTCGGCCAGTATCATGGATATATCGATGACCTACGGGGGGGGCAATTGCAATGATCATGTCATGTGTACACTTCCTTGATCCCACTCATTGCTCAACAGTAAATAGAAGGGAACGTCCCTCCAAATCTGAAGTACTAAGTTGGGCCCTTCCTGTGGCTCTAAATGGGTACCTGGATCTTCGGACACTGCTTCATTTTCTCCTCCTGTGGGATGGTATTGGTCACCACCACGGCCTCGAAGGGTGCATTGTTGATCCGCGATATGGCGGGGCCGGAGAAGATGCCGTGAGTCAAGATGGCATACACCTTGACGGCTCCGGCGGAGATCAGTCTGGAAGGGAGCAAACACACCAAGACGGTCAACCCAAGGTGCTTCTGGGCAGTACTGATCAATAATGTCATGCTTCTCAGGAGGGATGTGGGAGGAAATCAACATCTTAGACCCAAACAGGGAGCCCCCTGTACTTCTGGAGAGAGGCACCAAGCTCAGGGCAACCCCCAAACTGGATAGGTGGTTGTGTAAAATGGATTTATTTCTGCATCTCGTTTGGCGTATAAATGTTTGATGTCACTGCAACATCCTGTTTAGAAGGACCCGGGTGTGCCGAATTGTATTTCTTTTTTTTTTTTTGGCAAAATGAATTGCTCTGAAACAATCTTGTACTTGTACCATCAAGGTTTGAGACTAAAAGAGAATCAGTATAGATTGATGTGTCCTCAATCAAACTTTAAATCACGTGGCATGATTCTGCTTGCTACAGCAAGAAAAAAAAAAAACTGACATTCAACTCAACATAACCATTCATCACAGTGGAATTTGTAAATGGCTTGTAATACTAAAATGATTTCCAAAAAGGTGATTATCATTGTGGTGTCATCTGCTTCATTCATAAATACAAAGAGTGGCCTTCCAAACATGGTCATACATGTTACAAACCAGCCACACTCTGATGGTGACTAAGATGGAGTAATGAAGCAGGGTTGACTTCACACACAAAGATTACTATTAAGATTAACTTTATTGATCCCAGGGGAAATTCTAGTGCATACAGCTCAAGAACACAGGCGAACACACACATAGTGCTAAACAGACAAGGTTCAAAGACAGTACACATAGTGCAAGCAAAGTAAATGCAGTGCAAACAGATAAAAATACACAAATAAATGAAATATTCTGAAAAAGATAACGTGATACTAAAAATAAATATTTCAAGATTAGAATAATAATAGTTTGAAACTACAGGAGAACGTACAATCTTACGCATCTCTAGAGTTATCGGCACCGATCCATAGCTAATCAGACGGATCAGGTATTGGCCATGTGTCACCGAACCACATTCGATACTTATTTACTTTTTGGCAGTCTGTAAAACGATAGCTTCTATTTCTTGTTAAGTTAATTTGTACAACCAACCAATCACACGACCGCTCTTTCCCATTTTGGATGAGTTTTCTGCAGCACTCAAGCTGAAAACTAACACTGCTACTCGGTTTTCTGCCTGCTGTGACATCATGTGCATACCCTTCGCATTCGGAGCGTAAAAACATCAGATTAGAGGGCGACAAAGTATTTTACGCTTTTAACAACTAGTAGCACAGTGATTTGCAATCTTTGTAAAAACTAAATTTTTGAAAGGTGGAAAATTCCACTAAAAGTGCATGCAATTCTGCGAGACAGCACAAGTAATGTGAAAAAAAAACAATGGGTGATTTGGGAGTCGCTAACCTTTTCTCTTTGTACTGACTTTTAAAAAAAATACTACTATTACCAACAACAAGAACAACACAGAATAATAAATTACAGTAAAAAGAGCTCTGTGTATCGGAATTGGATCAGGACTGAAAAATGTGGGTCGGCTCCTCCCTACACGTCCCCCACATGCATATAGCAGACGACTTCAGATAAGGACTCACTTGTCTGCAGCATGGCAGATGGTACCGCAGGTGTCGGCCATGTCATCAACCATGATGGCCACACGATCCTTCACATCCCCGACTAGAACCATGCGGTCAACCTCATTGGCCTTCTTCCGCTCCTTGTGGATTAGGGCAAACTCCACATTCAGGCGATCGGCGATTGATGTGACTCTATGGGAAAGATGTAACGTGGGAACAAAGGGCTGAGTCAATAATTTTGTGGTAAATTCTTAAAACTTCACAGACGTGTGCAACAGAAGCCTAATATTTACTGGTCATAGGGTTTGTGAACATGTGCACTTTATGAAGAAACAGTAACCACATTTTCTGACAGTTAAGAATTCGTTGAACATAAGTGCAAAAAATCGTACATTAACAACCTTCAAAAACACCATATTGTGAAACTGAGGTTGCCATTTACCAATAACAAAAGGCTTCAGGTACCCAAGGTTTGAAGACCCCCTAATACACCCTCAGCCCTGGGGTACCCCAAAAAAAGAGCTAACGGACTTATGGTTAGCGCTAACCCAGCTGGGTTTTGTTACATTACAAGTCCCCATATGAACAGACAGCATATAATGGTGTGCTTGCTTTTCAGAGATAAGACATCTAAGGCATGGGACACTCAGGAGTGGATTACTGTCAGCTGCAGTTTCATCTCAGAAGTGGTACGGCTTGCTACAACACATTCAACACATAATGTAGATGATCTTTTGTTTCTTTTATTTTCCATATAAAAAAGAAGAAAAAAAAGAATCACCCCACCATGTTCTGGGAAGCAACTACTCTGACCTGAGCTACCCAGGTTCTTAGACAGACGCAACCTCTGGCAACAAGAATCCAGTTTTATGTAAAGCAGGCGATGTAATCACGTGCACACAGACAAAATCATAACAATAAAATCACAGAGTAATATTATACGAATCACATGTACAACCTGTACAAACAGGAGATACAGTGACAGAAGGGGGGTGGACCATATCCAATAAACTCTTTAGACATTGACATGAATAAGAAGCCAGTCTGACCACTTTTTGGAGGGAGGATGCGACTGTACATGGTACATGCCCCGTAGGGCCAGAATAAACATGCAGAACTGACAGCTCCAAGGTGCAACGACTTACCAAGCCTAACCTTACTTCACAAATGGTTTACAGGAGACTGCCAGCTAGCTAGTATTCTACAGTTACCAATAGTTTACGTGTGGCCCACACTACAAGCACCATTCCAAAATGTGTCTTAGGCAAATGTCAAAGACAGAATTAAATATGAATACAGTAACTCTGAGGATCAAACCCCTTCATAAAAACCACACATTAAATGTTTTGGCAGTGGCACAGCAGACGTACCGCTTTGCTCCACCTGCATCAGGTGACACGATAATGCAGTTCTTCCACTCCGGAATGTTCTCCCTGATCCACTGGAGAACCGCAGGCTCTGCATACAAATTGTCCACAGCAATGTCGAAGAAGCCCTGTGGATGGCAGGCATGGCAATGAAGCCACAGGTCATGTGACAACTGACTTCTAGTAAACAAAAATACTAGTACATTAAATACTGTAAGCTCTTTAACAAATATTATATAATAAATATTTTTGCACAGTACTGTGCAAAAGTCTTAGGCAGTCCAAAGAAATGTTTAAAGCTGTTTATTTGGGTAGCAAGTGTACTTTGGCTTAGAACAAAAAACACAATTTAACATTAGAACATATGCAAATTAAGAGTAACAATAAAAACTAGTAATAATTTCTTCTGTTTTCTAAAAAGTTACTGATATCTAGTTGGATGGCTAGATGAACACCGCTTCAGTTCCCAAACCTCTCCTCAGGGGCACCTCAGCCGTTCCATGATTTTGTTAAATTTCACCAACAGCTCAATTAAATAATTAAATAACTTGGTTTAAAAAGTCAGTGACAGATTGACTCGTTGTATGGGATGTGCTAGTGGCCAAGTCAAAAAATACATGGCTGCACTGGATGGTTGCTGCAAATACTGTGGTGATTTTAGCAGAGGTTCTGAAATGGCTGAGCTGACACACTTTGACAGGCATAATAATATAGTTTTACACCAACACGAGGACAATTTAAACATCATTTTCTTTGCCTGCCTAAGACTTTTGCACAGTTCTGTGTGTGTGTTTTATATATATACACACATACACACACACACACACACACACACACAGTGGTACCTCAGTTCTTGAACTCACTAGAACTCGAATTTCTTGAAAGTCGAACAAACCAGTTTGACCTAGAACTCGATCTGAATATCAGAAGT
>JAODJU010000001.1:37128944-37140235 GCA_026776725.1 Gnathonemus echidnorhynchus
GGGACACCCCTCCAAATCATTGAATTTGGGTGTTACAATCACTTCCATGGCCACAGGTATAATCAAGCACCAAGGCATGCAGACTGCTTCTACAAACATTTGTGAAAGAATGGGTTGCTCTCAGGAGCTCAGTGAATTCAAGCTTGGTACCATGATAGGATGCCACCTGTACAATAACTCCATTTATGAAATTTCCTCACTACTAAATATTCCACGTTCAACTTTTAGTGGTATTTTAACAAAGTTGAAGCAATTATGAACAGCAGCAACACAGCCATGAAGTGGTCGGCCACATAAAATCACAGAGCGGGGAAAATGTATGCAGAGGTGCACAGTGTGCAGAAGTTGCCAGCTGTCTGCAGAGTCAATAACTACAGACCTCCGAACTTCATGTGGCCTTCAGATTAGCTCAAGAACAGTGCATAGATAACTTCATAGAATGGGTTTCTTTGGCCAAGCAACTGCATCCAAGCCTTACATCGCCGCCACTGGACTCTAGAGCCGTGGAGATGTTCTCTGGAGTGAAAAATCATGCTTCTCTGTCTGGATTTGGGTACGGCAGTCGCCAGGAGAACGGTACTTGCCTGACTGCATTGTGCCAAGTTTGGTGGAGGGGGGATTATGGTGTGGGGTTGTTTTTCAGGGGTTGGGCTTGGCCCCTTAGTTCCAGTGAAAGGAACTCTTAATGCTGCAGCATTCAAAGCCATTTTGGACAATTTCATGCTCTCATCTTTGTGGGAACAGTTTGGGGATGGCCCCTTCCTGATCTAACATGACTGGTCACCAGTGCACAAAGCAAGGTCCATAAGGACATGGATGACCAAGTCTGGTGTGGAGGAACCTGACTGGCCTGCACAAAGCCCTGACCTCAACCTGATAGAATACTTTTGGGATGAATTTAAACAGAAACTGGGAGTCAGGCCTTCTCGTCCAACATCAGTGCCTGACCTCACAAATGTTCTCCGGGAAGAATGGTCAAAAATTCCCATAAACACACTCATAAACCTTGTGGACAGCCTTCCCAGAAGTGTAATGAAAAGAGTTGAAGCTGTTATAGCTGCAAAGGGTGGGCCAGCTCCATATTAAAGCCTGGATCTAATGTAATGTTATGTATTTTTCTTAATCTAATGTATTAAGAATGGGATGTCATTAAAGTTCATGTATGTGTAGTCAGGCCGGTGTCCCATTACTTTTGTTAATATAGTGTATATTAAAGAAAGGGAATCCTGTCTGTATGAACAGTTCACAGCCTTAATCCACATGATTTCAGTTTTGTAGCTGTTAAATTACCTTGTTATCCTGGTCAATTAATCTCAGTTGGGCTTCACTGATGTACTGATTTGGTGTCAGTCTGAATACGTTGTTTTGGGATAAATCAGAGTAATTTCTGTTACTGTGATATGTACATTTAATGTTTCTTTGCTAACAGTAGTGTTGTACAGTATATAGGAAAGAGTTGGCATGATTTTTCACTAGATTAAGTGTCCTTTGAACAAAGAGAGACACTTCATCCATCTTTGGACACTTAAAGTCAGTGAACATCCATCTTCTGGTGTAATGCTGGACATCCGTGCCTGTAAGTACTGTTTGGCATTACTTACTATAAAACTGCTACTTACCTGTATTTTGGTTTGCACAAACCAAAAGACCAGTTCAAATGCTCAACAACAAATGTAAATGAATACTGTAGCTGTTATGCAATAATTATTTGAATGGATGTATATAATATCCTCACTGACACACAGTTCATCCATCCATCCATCCATCCATCCATCCATCCATCCATCCATTCCTTCATCCAAACAATAAAGACAGCATGGACAGTATTCAGTGCCTTGAGTGTTTTAATGTGTAAGCAACATGATAGAAAGAGAATTTCTATTTCAATGCTCATTTGTCTATTATGATCTCTCATATAAGATTGTACAGTTAAGAAGATATGTGTCATAGCCTGTGGAATGTATCTGACAGCACACTTGTATCAGTGAAAACACAGTGTGTGTGTCATTGTTTACAGTTAATACAAAAAATATATATATATCATTTTATTAATGATCTGTATGAATAAAAGTTTTCTAGGGTCTTTTTCAAGTAATTGACTTAGTGCGGTCTTTACATCATTTTGCATTTGTTAAAAAAATCATAAATTCATTTTAAATAATTTTTAAATTTTATAATACAAAGCAGTATTATATGCACAAATAAGACCATCTTGAGTAAATGTTTCTCTTCTGTCATTTTCCTTCTTGTACTAAGGAAGTATAATGAAAAAATCATACAAGAAGGTGCATGAAGGATTATACTAGTTTACCTTCTTTCAGTTTGTCTTGCTCTCTAATGGAGGATGAATACATTTTTCCTTTAATGCCTATATAGTGTTCTATATAATTTAATAATTTATATTATTCATTTACATATAAAACAAAATATTCACAGGGTCAAGTTCGTGCAGTTCACACTGTGGACTGGTATCACCCCACACTGCGGTATATGGCTTGCAAAAGGACACTAAAAAGAGTGTTTACTTATTGAGGAGTGCTTTGAGCGAGCGTGTCAGTGCGTTTATAATGGTGGACATGGAGCTGGAGTGCCGTGCCAGAGCTTTGATGTTGTGGTCATTAGCGGCATTGGCAGAAGCTGCCTCTGCGGCCTTCAGCAGGCATATGTAGTTCATGACAACTTCATCTACTATAGCTACCACCTCACGTTGCTGTACCTCTTCAGCCATGCCCTTCACTAGACACATGCAAGCCTCTGTCAGGCAGCAGAGTACCTGGAAGCTGCATGTCATGGCCAGAACCATCTCCTCTGCACTTTTGTGGGCCAGCGCCATCTTCCTGCAGGTGCTGCCCAGCTCCTTGGACTCCATGGCAAGCAGCTGTACGTACTGGTTCAGGTCGGCCCCTTGGATCTCAGGTAGCATTCCGTCGGCTGTTCCAATGCTGGAGCGCAGCAGGGCAATCAGCTCCTTGGCATCCCTCTGTGCCACCACGAAGCCCGTGGGGAAGCTGTACATTGTGTCCTTCAGGACATTGACACGGGCCAGCCGGGCACTGAAGGTCATGCCATTCAGGTTGATGTCTGGGTAGAGCTGCTCCCCACTTACAGGGGAGGCAATATCCAGCGCCCCTTTGGGGGACGTGATCTGTGGCCCTTTGGGAGACTGAGAGGCGTAATTCTGCAGGGGCGTCCCTCTGTTGTCTTCATCCTCGTCAACCGTGCGTCTCTTTTTGAGGAAGCAATGGCTGAAAGGCCCATGGCATGTCCAGTTGCTGGTGTCCAGTTTTGGCAAAGGTCGGAACTGCTTAGTATCCTTTGGCACGGGAAGCATGAGGGAAGCCCTTCTGCAGGCCTTCCTGCCAGCGGAGGCCGTCGAATGCCAGGTGACTGAGCCCTGGGAGTGATTCTTGCGTAGCCTCCTTGCTCTTTTCTGCAGTTTGGTGATGGGGATTTGGGGAAGCTGAAAGCTCATGCCGCCGGTGGTGGTTTTGGTTTTCTCAAATGCCGGGGCGGCGATGCTGCCTGAGCTCCTCCTTGACATCCAGTGTTTCTTGGGGCCACCCGTGTCGGAATCACATGAGGATAAGCTGGAGGACGGTGCCTGGCTAAGGTTTCTTTTTGGGAAGTCGGTAGACTCCAGTTTTGGCACATTGGAATCTGCGCTAATGTTAGATGGTGGCAGCACGGGCTTGCCTTCGACCTGTTTGGAGACAGAATCTCCTCTTCGTGCCATCTCGAGCTCTGTGCAAGCTACACTAGGGGTAGTAGAAAAACACAGAGAATCATTAAGCATTTCCCTGACAACATGCTGCGATCTGCAATCATCCTTGAACCAGTCCTTCTCGCCAGGTGGCTGATTGCTGTACATGTTTTCCAAGGGCCTACCAATACTCTCGTGCATGTTCCTCTTACACTGGTACAGAATTGGTTCACCATCAGTGCCTTGCTCTAATTTGCCTCCAAGGCCGGAAATTGAGGTTCTCCTCTCGATACAGTACTTAACTTCAAGACTGTTCATGCATCTCTGAGCATGCAAATCGGGACTTTTCTTCAAGTTAGTGGGAAAAGTAGCAGAGTAGTACATTCTGGGACTGGTACCTGCGCTTAAGGCAGCTCCAACAGAGTGTACCAGATTTGTGTTCTCAGAGGGTTCAGTTGAGGGCAGCATGCAGGGGTTTTGTGTGTTGGTGTTATTCTTGAATTTAACTAAATCAAATAATACTGGATTGTGATGGACATGCTTGTTAACCTTCCTTCTTAGGCTAACACATGCGTTCATACCCTGCAGTTTAGCGCTTTCTCGTGCCTGGCTTACAGTTATGCGTATAAAGTGCCTATAAGCCTGACTCCCTGGTATAGTTTTGGGTTTAATAAACTGATCCTTCTTATAGAGATCAGAGAAAAGATTATCCCTTTTGGGTGTACCTGTGGTTTCTTTAATCTTAGGCATCCGATGAGACCCATCTTGCAAAGAGCCAACTGTGGGTTCAGAGGCAGCAGATGCATGTGCATTAGGCAGCATCTTCTGGAGAACTGAAGGATCCATATTTGGATGGAGATCCTTCCCTTGAAGTATGTGGCTTGACATACCGTGGGCCTTCTCCTCGGGTATTGTGAAACCGAGGCCTTTCTTGGTGTCACCAATGCAATGGGGTGAATCCATAGGTGTGGCACAGCTGCTACTCCCCATGTTACACCCAGCATCAAGGGAAGAACACTGTGAGCTCTGCAGAGAATAGCTACCGTCGCTTTGCAAGGATGTCATGCGCTTAGCTAGGTGGTACTCACACAGGCGGCCCACGGGCTGCTCTGATGGGGTCTGTGTTGATTCATGCTGTTCCTCACCTGCTACGTTTGTCGGCTTAGGTTTGTTGAGTTCCTTGTCAAGGGGGATATGCACACTGTCCGGGAGAAGGCTTTCGTCCTTTCGAGTCTCAGAGGCACTGTTTTTATCTGTTTCCTTTTCAGAGTCTTTGAGGCCTAATCTGCCTCGCAGCAAAGCGCGGATACTCACCGACCCAGAGAGGGCAATGTTTGCCATTTTGTTTTCAGAAAACGCCTGCCATCTTTGGCTTTTTTCACGAAACGAGGTGCGTTCGAGGTCAAAGAGGCTCATGCGGTGAGTTTCTCTTGCACTGAAGGTGTTGAATTTCCCCATCTGTTGATGTTCTTCGTTGCCAGGGTCAGGTGCCTTTGACTGCCGCTTCCCAGTGGTATTTGTATCAAAGTGCCTCCTAGAATCTGCCTCACCCAGTTTCCCTTTTCGTTTGCTGTTGCAGGAATTCACCAGTGTACCCATGTGCATTTGACTGAAATAATCCGTCACAGATTTGGTTTCCATAGTTTCAGGCTCCATTTCGATGTCATCTGAGTGAATAATCTGTTTTGAGGGAGCACCTCCCGACTGCTGCTCTTCTTCCTGGTGACCTCGAAAAGTGTTGCTCATTTTCAGGGTGGGGTCTTGATCAGAAATGGGAAACTCTGCTTTTTCTTCAAGGAGAGGCTGATAGCCCTCGGTGGTACCTACGAGTAAGCGTGTGGAGCTTTCTGAATGCTTCTGGGCTGCTGCAAGCTCTGAGTTTTCAGTCATTTCAGATGAGTTTGTCTCATTCCCAGAATCTGAAGACGACTCTGGGCTAAAGGCCCGAGAAATCGCTACACCTGCATACCACAGAGAGACAAACAGCTCATTAATAACCACATGTGAGTCACGTTCGCACATCTTTTTGAAGCGAGACACATTTTTATTTTACAAAAATAATGAGGGCTATCAACTGGAAATGCATTTATACATAAAAATCAAACAAGCAAGACAATGCAAAATGAACAAAAATCAAACAAATGCAGTAAATAATGAGTAACAGGGATGCAAAGAATGAGATGCATATACAAAACAAAAGAACACAGGACAACGGGTTTTTTTGAACACAAAACAGATGTAAATCAGTAGGACCTTGAATGCTATCAATGAATAAATGTCACAATTGTATAAGAACCTGAGCTATTGGCTGATTGTTGGTGTGACTGTTCCTCCGATGCAGCCAGCGCCTCCAGCGCCTGTAAGGTGGAAACGACAGCATCGTCCAGGGCTGCCTCGCTGCCACCTTCCACCTGTGTAGGGACTGCATCAATTAGTGACACTGGAATGTCGTCACTCGCACCCAATCCTTTGGGTTCTGTGATCTGTGCGGCCTGGTGCTCCTCTTCATCTGAGCTGTCCCTGAACCCGGGTGGGGGAGCGGCGATGGCTAGGTTGAGAGAATGCAGGAGAACATCGTTTTCTTCCTCATCGTTGCCCTCTGGTGGAGGGAGGGTGGTTAAGTCAATGATGTCATCACTAGAGCCTGACAGTTTGAGGAACATTGTCTTGTTCATCTCTCCCACCACGCTGTCCTCCTCGCAGCTGACATCATCTTCATCCTCTGCATCGTCTGTGGTTTCCGCATAGCAGATGTCATGGAGCAGGGGCTCCTCGATGCCCTCTGCATTCCCGAAGATTTTTCCATCGCTTATGTTGCTGTAGACTGAGTGGGTGCCATACTGAAACCCTAATCCATCCCTAGATGGATCCATAGTCTTAAAGTCCTCCTCATTTTGGAAGTACATGGATCTGTGTTCATCTAGGATTTCAGGGCTTTCGTCCAATAACCGCTCGTATCCCAGGTTCTGGGGATTGATGCTGTCTAAAGGGGGTTCTCCGAAAATGAAGGACACCTTGGCGCTTCGGGGAGACTCCTGGATGTTGTTTTTAGGGACAGAAAGGAATGGCTGGGTGTGAGAAACTCTGTTCCCTCTCTCCCCCATCTGTGCTGCATGATGTGACTCCTGGATGTCTGTGATATAAATGGGAGAAAGTCCATATTCACTGCCTGCACAGTCCTGAAACTCTGAATCGTTGTTGTACGACTGTTCCTTGTTTATACTGGAGTCTTCACTGCCGCTAAAGGACGTGCTGTATGTCCATTCAGCAGCTTGAAGGTTAATCTTGCGTCTCGGATCTTGGTCTGGAACGTGAAAATAATCTCAATTAAGCAATCTGAACCTTCCTGCTCTGTAAAAATCAATAACTCGGCAGCTAAAAAATTCATAGACTGTTACCCTACCAGAGTCCACGCTCCCTGCGTTACTTCTGTTAGCCACGTTGAAGATTGAGCGTCTCGAGTCCACTAGCAATCTGTAGTATCCAGCTGTCAGGCAGGCTAAATTCATGGCATCACTGGAGTCCATTAAGAGAGTGATGGGCTGTAATGCAGACAGGAGGAGATTAGCATGCAGACACTGCAGGACCTGGGGCACTGTTCTGTAAAGAACACTCAGCATATGATGACCTTGCACACCATGCTCCTGAGATAGCAGGTGTACAGTGATCTGAAAGGGCCACTTTGCAGATGGTGGGTTTTCCATCAGTCGGGCTTCAATAAATTCATGACATGAAAAGTACTAACGGTTACATTAAATGTAACTTAAGATTTTCTTGGATAACAATGCCATGCATGCAAATTACATAACAATAGTAATGCTGTTGGTTCTGTAGCCAATATACAATCTATTCAAAACCAAAAGTAGGGCATCATTTGTGTTTCGATGAGGGCTGACTGTAACATATCTTGGTAAAATATCTTGCTTTGGCTCAGAGCCTGACAGACCTTGACGTCGAGAACATGTAGCTCCACCCTGACGTTCATCTCATCCTCTGTGAACATCTCGATGCGGTTCACATGACTGAAATCGGCCAACAGAGCCACCAGGTTGGTCTTGGTGTTGATCACATGACTGATGCCATACCGGGGACCAACGAGCAGCGTGACCTCGGTATGCTTCTCTCCCTGCTGAGATAGAAGAAAGAACTGTCAGACATCTTGACACAGACTCTTGATTTTATTTAGTGCTGCTGGGAGACTCAGACTTGGAGATCTGCCACAAGTGTCTGCTAGGAAGGGACTGAAGAAATCGCCCAACACTAGAGGAAATTCGAGAGCTCTAATTAACATTTGGGATGATAAAAACAAAAAGTTAGACACTTACAAGTAGGGTGGATTTGAAGACGCGTCCCCCATATAGTCTCAGATCACTGAGGTACTTCAGATACTGCACCTTTGCCTGTAAAGCAGTTAACTGAAAAAGAAATGTCGAGATGTAATATATAAGCATAAATTATATAAGCATTCTGTAAATCTGAGAAAGTGTCAAAAACTGAAAACTTTAGAAACAGCAAAGCCTAAAGAAACACTTAGGTAGAGTTTGTGATGAAAATCTAATGAAGAATGATTGAATATAGATTTAAGTTATTTCCACTAGGGAGCAGCCTTGTCACTTAAGCAGTTTGCAATATCGAAGCAAAATATGTTTGAAATGAGCTTTTTCTCTTGAGAACATATACACATTAAATTTTCAGAGACACTCAGGATTTCTTGTACTAGGTACTTTAAAAAAAAACATGAAATATTACTACTAGTGTACAAGGACATGAATATAGAATGTTAAATATTGAATATAATTCCATTTTGCTTAATTGACTCAGCTGGCATTGCATGAATTGAAGTACATTGATGGGGAATATTTTAAATTGATTGTAATTTTTAAATTCATGTAATTACATGAAGTGGGTTAGAGGCTATGCTGTTCACACAGTGTAAATGTTCCCCTCAAGGTGTTAACACTGTGTGAAAGGTGCTGAAACTTTCATTTGCAGTGTAGGGAATGTGAAGATCTCGGCAGCTGATATCTCAGCGGTAATGTGAAGGAGAGCCCTCAAACTAGCCACATTTTGTCACCAATGTAATGTGATTCTAGAGGCTGAAAATATGATTTCTGTTTGTGTGTGTCAGAGACAGAGAGGGGGAGGGAAAGAAAGAAACAGCAGGAGAGAAGAGAGAGGCTGTAAGGAGGGAGAAAGAAAATCCTTGATTCATGAATAGTTAGCCTCCTGCTAATTTTGCAAAACTCTACAAGCTCACAAGGTCAGCCCAAGAAGGCCCCTCAGTAGGCTGTAGCTGAAGTTTCATTTCTCATGAAACCCTGAGAGCTGTGAGCTTCAGGGCAGCACAACTGAAATCATTACACAATTCACTGGAAGACAAGAGCAAGGAGAGAAAGGAGAGGGAAAAGATTCGGGCAATATGCACGGGCAGGTTTGACTTCCCGGGGCAGACGTGCTGAGCTCACGGATATGATCAGTAGGGGTCTCAGGCAGCATCTCATTTGCCCTGAAACTTGAAATGAATCACTGTTCTCCCCAGATTTCCAAATCCTGCCTTCCATCAGCCCACCCATACACCATCCATCCATACCTTTTTACTGAATGCTCATCTAATCTCATGAGGCAATTTCAGAATGTTCCAGACACAAAGGAATGACCTAACTTCATAATGGAAGCTGCTGTCTAAGGGTAATAGTATACATTTGAAATGTTCTAGCTCATTGTGCTGCTTTAATTTTCGATCACATTAGATACGTCTATTCGTGTATTGTTTGTCCTCCGACGATGAAAACTGTTTTCCAGGCCACTTCATATGAAGCGGAATTGAATTCAGAGAGCAAATTCGGCAGAAGAAAAGAGTAATGGCTACCTTCTTGCCCGGTGGTACGAGATTCTGATTGGTCTTGAGGATGTGTGTCAAGGCTTTCTTGATGTTCTTCTCCTTCATGCTGGACAGCACAGCAGGGGGCAAGAAGAGAGCTAAACCCCATTCCTTCCTAAAGAGCAATGCAGGAATGTTACTAACTGTTAACCTTATTAAACTTGCTTTTATATAAAAGTGACTATTTGGAAGGGTGGGACTTTCCTGTGAGACTCAGGTCACCAACTCTCACAGCTGTGAAATTACTTCCACTCGGGTTTGTGAGTTGAGTGGAAACATAGGAAATCCTTCCTATAATCCGTTGCTCCAATCGCTCAGTGACTGAAATACACCCTCCATGGGGCAATTTAATCACAGAGTCCCCCACTCAAGGATTTTCCAAAGCTTTTAGTGATTTTCCAATGTGACTTCTCTTACATTAGTGTTTGGACTGCAGGTATGCTTTATAGGGAATATTTTTTTACGATAACATAAAACATCAGTTCAAAGGAATACCTATTAATGAACAATCAGTTGGATGGGACAGCTGTACTGTGCATCGTAAATATATTCAGACAGTTTCCAGTCATGGCTTGATGTGACCCAGATATTAAGCTTCAGTACTCAGTGTAAACGTGTCATCGTTTTTTCCATAGAAGAGAAGCCAATGAGCGACTGGATGAACAGACCAAACTCACTCGATATATTTGATGGAGACCTTCTGTGTCTGTTTCGTGGTGACCGTGAGGATGTACATCTGCAGGGCAGCTAGTCTCAGTGCCATATCGTACTTCAGCTCCGGCCCAAAGCGCTCCAGCACCACATCATTGCAGCTCTGATGGGGGGAGGGCAAAGGTCACGTCCTCTTAATTTCATTCTTATTACTTGTGTAATTGCTAGGTTGCCGCTGTAATAGCCACTAATTTCGATGGGAAAATGTTGTCAAATTTGCTGAAAGAACCATAAAATGCCTGAAACAGTGAACATTTTCCATTAAGCATGGATCTTCAGTTTCTGAGTACTTTCTGCCAAATGATACCTGAACATAGAGGTATTCGAAAGCCACTGCGTCCCTTCTTAGAAGGTCGATGGGGTCCTTCGGGACAAAGCTGAGTCTGAAGAAGCATTTCATCTTGTGAGACCCTGGCCGCTGTGTCACCTATTCAAGGGACAATACCATGAAATGAAATGTCACCCATGGGGAGGGCTCAAGTTGTCATGGGATGCACATGGATGCCATCCCTCCTGTGGGAAAAAATGACAAAAACCACCCGCTTTTAAATATACTATCCCTCCTCCCCACCACCTAAATCGTTCTGTGTACTTGTCATTCACCTAATTATAAATCTACCTATATCAGGGGTACCCAACTGGTGGACTCTGGATCGAAACCTGGATCGTGTAATCCTCAACTCCCCCCTTGCCCACACCCATTTGATACACTTTCTCCTCGCAAATTTTATCTCAACCCCACAATCCTGCTTGAAATGTTTTTATAGCTCGACTGCTGCCCATGGGACAAAATTAACAAGGTATTCACTCTAAAAACACATCCATCCTTTGCATGACCTCCTACATGAAGAGGATGAGCGGCCAGTCGCTCACCCCAGTCTGAAATACTAACCCGAGGCAGCATCGCCCCCTACAGGAAGAGGAAGAGCGACCCACGCGCCCCAGTCTGAAATACTAACCCGAGGCACCATCGCCCCTTACAGAAGGAGGAAGGACAAC
>JAODJU010000001.1:37155164-37167799 GCA_026776725.1 Gnathonemus echidnorhynchus
TACACACACACACATATATATATACACACACACACACACATATATATATATATATATACACACACACACACACACACATACTGTATATATATATAGTGGAAACATATCACATGAGTGCAATGTGGGCTGCACTGTGTATCTAACATTAAAGCATGTGACTCAGGTGGGTGTTAGTGCTGCTCAGTGCTCTGCTCATACATGCCTACAAAAAACAGGATACTGACAGACACTGTAGGTATTTTTGTGGCACGTAGCCTAGCGGTTCTGGAAGCCATGTAAGTCAATAAAACTGAGCATGCTGGAAATGGTAGCTACGTGAAACATTCTTCACTCTGCAATGTTATATGTCGATGTTCTTTATTGGACAAGACTCACCGCACGTGTTTGAAGCCAGCACTTGTGACTCGACCCATTTGGTATGTCACTACATAGCAATATGGGGAAATGGTGCTGGTCTGAGCCCTGGGCAACACTGTACTTTTTAGATTTAATGAAGGAAAGCTTGCTGAAGCAGGTAAATGAAGGCAAGCTTGCTGAAGCAGGTACTTTTGTAGGGCTGTTACACTTCTTAAGTAAAACATCTTTGTTGCACTTTAAACTCTGCAAAAACACAATATCAGCTACTATAATTTTATATAACATAATTATATTATGTCGCTTAAAAATATATATTGCCAAGGAACACATAATGTAAGAAAGCTATGCAAAGTTACTGGCATGTTTTGAAAGCTCAGTGAATGGTAAACAAAGTTTGCATTTGCGAAGATTTAAATCATGTTTCTCTCCAATAATCCCATAATCTATTCTCCTATTGTATCTCGTCTTTGAAAACATTCTGTGGGAAGATATAATTAAACAACTGCTGTAAAGAGTTTAAATCACTCAAAGAAGACCATTAAACACATTGGATGCAATTATTCCATTATTCTCCTTGGCTGATAGCTGGAGCTGGAGTTGAACTAGTTTGGAAAATGGAAAACTAACAGACGCTAATTTCTCTTTTCAGTAAATTTTGAGAAAGCTCTTTAAGCTGTTTCATCATGACCCATCAAATAAGTCACTACTAATTATAAAACGTATTCACACTTTACAAAGTTTACACTGGGTTAGAATGATGTAAAATCTAAACTTATTTTTAAAATTATCATTGTCATCTATATGTGACTTTCAGCTTTGGCTCTACCAGAATATTCTTAATATAGAACAAAATGTTAATTATGCATAATTGTGATCAGCTTAAGCCATGATCATTTAATATAACTTGAACACAGGTTCCATGTGTATTAAACATGTACCATTTGAAGGGTCCTTCACATTTGTCATGATGCACTTTACAGTTATATTATTAAAATTATTCTTAAGGAAACCTAGATTATTAATCAATGACATTTAACAGTATGTGTCAAATTGATCCAGCAATATTTTAAGCTGCTTTTCAATCTTCTTGAAATGTGTTTTATCAGTGGAACTTTTTAAGCAAATTAAACCATGGCTTAAAATGTGTTTATTGACTTGTATTACAGTATTAGGTTCCATAATGTCTGTCTCACACAGACGTTTTAAAACTTCCCAGTCTTTACAATGGACGGCATTTGATTGAATAGGTTTGTATATTTGCCATATTGTCTGTCTGCAGAAGGTCATTGAGTTTTTGCAATCCATAAAATTCATACTTCCTTATTTTTGGCTACTGTTAGCTTCCCTGTTTAACACTGCATTACAAGTATGGATTTTTCCACTTCAGCCATTCTAGAGGGAAAAATAAATCCCCCAAATACTTAGATTCCTCCACCACTGCAGAGTCTCTGAAGTAATGAACAATTAAAAGACAGCAGACAGAAAACAATAGATCAGGAATGTGGAATGAACAATGCTTTTATATGCAAGATTGCAGACACACTTTGACAAAAGAGCATCCATAATTCAGGGTGATGTTTTCTGACTCCTTCGTATAAGAGCTCGAGAGCTGCTTCCTGCCATCAGATGAAACACGATGCCCCTCTTAGACATGTTGAAGTCTCCCTGCAGTAACTCCTGGTTCAGGTTTCCTGCCTAGCAACAACACTTAAAACAAAATCACTTGACAAAGACCTATTTCCCTGTTCATTATGAATACAATACCATTTGCCTTGTAAGTACATGTCACCCAACATTCTTCCAAGAATGAGTTGCCCAGACCTGGCAAGGCGCCTCATTCTAGGGGGGATGGGAATGGTAGCATTATAATAATTGATGTATTGCGTGGTGTCAGACTAGTAACCTTTTCTACTGGCTTCTGTGCAATGCATGATCAGAACTATCTTACCAGGATGTCTGAATCCACAACCCACATGTTTATTGGCGTGCTGTTGCATGTGTGTTCGAGAGAAGTGAACGCCAGCAACTGAGATATGTGACTCATTTCAAGGTCAAAGAAACCCTAAACTACTCCAGAATCTAATGTTTACAAGTGAATTTGATCCAAATGGCTTGATTTCAAACTAGTAACGATTGTTAGTGGGACCATTAATGGAATATCAAGATTGGGAGCCCTGGGAGACATAGAGAATCAGGCAAAGTTGGAAGAAAGACAAATGCATGAGTCCTACATGATCTCACAATGAGTACTTTAGCTCATTAACCCCTTATTGGCTCTTTACCTAAATCTTATAATTTAATTATTGCCAAAACTCTGTACCATTCTATTTTTTCCATCAGAATTTTTAGGAAATGCCTTACAGATTCAGTCCTCTATTTAATCTGTTAATCCCTAGAATTACAGCGGAACCCAATCAGCAGAGTTTGTTGAGTAAGAGGATTTGAAAGTGAAATGTATAAAAATACAGTTTGGAACAGATTTTGTGTTGTTAGGTAGAATGGTGTTCATCTGAATATCTTAAACTGCACACATCTGTTCTACTCAAGATGACTCCTTGAGATTGTAGTGTGATTACATTTATCATGTAAATACATTTCAGATTAAGATACTTTGTGGGAACCTTTCAAGGAAGCTGGTTGTAATTAAGAAATGGTTTAAACTAAGGGTCAATTATAAATATATGAAAAATACACTGAAATATAAAATATTAATTAATTAATTTATATAATATAAACATTTCATGTTCTTAAACAACGTGTTTAAAGGAAATTACATTTATTAATCCTGATTAATGTCCAGATGTATAACTAGTTAGTTTTTTCTGTGAGATAATGCGAGCCATAGGGATGTGCAGAATTACCTATACCCTAATAACAAACACGTAACCAACACTTGTCAATCGTGACAGATATGTTACTGTTTCCATGTCAAATTAGCAAAAATAAGCCACTGATTTTGACATCTACTTTATTATTAACCATCTATTGGATAGATCCATACTCACATTTCTGGACGAGTTGCCTTCAAAGACCCATTGAGAATCTGTATACAAGTGCTCAATATCCATTTTTGCTCCTTGCTAAGTCTGCAGCCGAGTATGGTTTTGGGGCTTTAATGTCTTTTTCTTTAATTCAGATTTTAGGGCATAGCGCTTACATGAGGGTTTGCCATCCTGCTATAATACTAAAGTGGGTCTGATCCTCTCTCAGGAAACCGAACCACGTTGGCCAGTATCAATAAATGATGAGCACACTGTTGTTTAGAAGGCTAAATAAGGGATCTCTGGATAGGGCTTCGTCTTCCATGGTTTCAGTACAAGCTGCTCAGGGGTGCAAGAATTTTAAAGACATTTTAATGCTCTTTCTTTTTGTTAAGAGTACAACTATTAATGGTGCTGATGTAACTATAATCTTACATATAAAATCTGATACGTCCGTATGACCTCTCAGGATGAAAACGTCAATCTGGGTGTCAAATTAAGATTCAGTGTGAAATTAACAAACTGATTATTAAATGAACACTCTCAGTGTGAAATTACCAATCGAAGTATTAAATTAGCACTCACAGTGTTAAATTAGCCACTGATTTTCCTGTGTTTGTCATCACGGCATGACAGCATGCTATTCATAAGATGTTTTACTCAAACGATTTAGCTGCTTCATTTCTTTATAAAGTTATTAGAAAAATACAAAACAACACAAGATTGCATTTCCTCTTTTGGCATTTAAATATGCTACTTTTTGATTCAATCCAGTTTTGTTAATCAATTAATTAACAGTTTAGGTGATGTCCCCTGGTGAAAGAACTGTGTTGAAAGTTTAAGATTTAGGGTTTTCAGAAAACCCTTAAGGTAATACACAATTTAGTGAGTAAATTCACCCAAATGCTGTGCTGGCACGTCTCACGTCTATCCGAATGTCATGACCATGTCATAGACGCGTTTCAAACAATGATTATAGGGGTTATACACAGCTTACAATATGCCAGCCACATAAAACGCAGCGTTAGCAACAAGATGACCTTTATTCTGCCAAGAAATTTGTTTAACCTGAAGACAAGAAATATAGGGAAACAATAATGTCAGACACAATATACAACCAGAAACAGTACCGCAATTCCATCAGTTGTTTGCTTCCATATTAGAGTAGCTGTGGCAGCAATAAAATCCATCAGCAAGGAGTTCATGCTCTGTGAAAATTTAGCAGAGACAGAACTATGAGCGTCATTATTCAGTCATTTTTTATTACACCCAATAATAGTGCAATATAATAAATGCAAGCAATTTTGCATACTAACTGTTGCATTAACAATGCTGCTGGTCATCAGTGGATTTTCCTGACTGACATCAACCAGTATGATGAGAAACCAAGGATTGCAAAATACCCCTACAGAAGAACCCAGCTGTTTATTCTTGTACGCCCGTAAGAAAAAGCTCGATGTGTGTGTGCTGCCTTTGATCGATAATCGAGGCCATTCTAACTGCACACGTTCAGCTCACATTCCAGCCATGGCCAGTGACATTTAAGGCATCTGGGATCTACCTGCAGATGCAACAGTAAGAGCCAATCAACCCCACTCTGTATTTATCCCTGTGCCAAGAGCCATTAATATACTGTAGCCTATTAATTCTCATGACACACCTAATATAACTTTACAAACTCAAGTATAATGTAATCAGTGGGCTTAAAAGATCAGGCAGATGTGATTACTGGCATCCTGTCCGGGGTCCCCTGCCTTTGTGCCTTGACCCTGTACTGGATAATAAATTAGAAGATGGATTGATGGATAGATGAAAGTATTACATTTCCTGTCATAATATATAATCATAACTGTATCTCCATGCCAGCTTAAAATATAAACACAAACAAATTGACGAATAGTGAATCATACCCCAATTTATACCACTGTCGTGCTTGGGTGTCTGGCTCTTGTGCCTCGCATCCCTGTGGAGGTTGAAGGTCCCAACTGGGATTCTAACTGACAGCATCAAGGCCCAGATGGCAGACATTTTGATTTTAGTTTTTGTGCAGTGTCTGTGTGCCCTGATCCCTCTAAAAATATCTGCCAAAAGTATCGGTGATAATTATATCCTATAGTATGAGGATATAGGATCGGAAGGGTAGCAGGAGAGGGGAAGAGGATTTAAAAGATGTCTGGAGGACTCTTGTATTCCAGTTATATAAAGAAACAAGCCATAATGATCATGTGCATTTTCAAAATGATTCAGATATGTTTATCTTTAAAGATATACAGCTATAACACATTGATATTTCATGTCTGTTTAGTTACAGGATGTGTTCTTTTGATGTGGATAGATAAAATGGAGTCTGGCTTTTCCATCTGGAGCAATGAGATCAGTGCATCGTGTCGCTGAAAACTCCCCGATCAGCGATGAATCAAAGGAAGCGCAGCAGAGCACCATGCTGGCTGCCGCTCTTAGAAAACAGGGTTAACAAAAAATAAATACGAAATGTAAGCATACAAGATGTCCGGGGGTTACTCTGTGTGACTTATCAAGGTCTTCAGTGTTATTATTTGGCCTTCTGGATCTTGCATGCCTCTCAGGCCTTAAGTGAGCCACTTACTAAACCCGATACCAAAGGCCCGTTTGTCTGTGGCATACAAACTGTTGACAGTCCTCATGCGCATGAGAGACACGGGCTCTGTGTCACTCAGCTGAGCCTTGACATAACAGGAAGTGACACGTTATGTCTGGATTTGTAAACATGAAGAGCTATAAAGGCCCATCTGATGGGGGACCCCCCCCACCAACTCCCCACCCCACCATCCCCTCTAGAAATTCTACCCCACAAAAGGGATGGAGGCTCTTCACATCCTTCTGGAAATGTAATCTGGACAGCTAACAAGCTCACATCCCAGGGGAGGACCAGCTCTAGAAGCGCTCACTTACTGATGGAAATCAATTCCGACGTTCATACAGTGACACCTACGGTCAGGCAGAGGTCGCCTGAGAGCACGCCTCCTGCTGGAAGGCATGCCGCTCTGAGGGACTTGAAAAAAATGGCGCTGTCGTAATTCCAGGCAGCTACCTGATACTGCAGCTTCACTCTGCATTATCTTGAACCTTCACCTGCCATGACTATGACTAACTGACATTTCACTAAAATGGAAGTTATTTGTGAGTTAGCCTAATATTTAAATTATGATTTGTGGAATATTGAATGCTACAGTATGGGATGGATATTATTGGATGGTTCCTGTTTTAAGTGAAATACCACCCTTGATTAAGAGCTTGATTTTCAGCCACTGCAATCTCCTTTATTATAAAAAGAATGACACCCTTACTGCGATACAGACACATCACTAAATATTCATTCATCACTGTGTATCAGTTGCCCTTAGAGTGCAGTCTCATCAACTGGCCCATGCTTCCTAGGATAGGCTACACTTTGACTATGACCCTGTATCGGGTAAGTAATTATGGAAGATGGCTGAATGCATATTACTTATGAAGTCCTGAAACAAACATGGCCCATTACAAGCTTTCTAGCCCATCTGACCCAGGCTGCTCTCGGCATCTGCAGTGATACCTGGAAAGCCACTGTTATTCCAGCCCAGTGCATCACAGATTCTGCTACACATCCTCCCTTTGCCAGTTTGCCCTTAACTCAATCACATGCATGCAGGAACAGGGCCTGCGGGTTATCGTCAGTCAACTACACAGAGAAACATAAAATGCTGCACTGACGTTTTTTAAGGTCAAACGTTACATTTTCCTTTCACTCATGTCTTGGCTCAGCAGCTTGAGAATCACAGACCTTTAACACTTAAATTTACTGTCATGTTAATCACAAAATAACAATGCTTGACAACAATTTCTTTATATGGCAACACAGTGATTTTAGTGCTACAAATGGCTCATAGTTTTATCATTATTTTATGTACTTTTAGAATGAAAGGTGCATGCTATCGAAAATAGCACACCTCCTAGTCCCAGTAAATATATATTTCAACAAAAAAAAACTGACAGCATGAACGTTGTACCAGCATAGGCATTCCTCCAATGATAGGACGTCTATGAAGTCATGTGACCCTGACAAGGCACTCCATTCAGTTTCTTCTCATCTGTATATAATATGTATCAATTGATACTTTGGAGAAATGATTACACAAAAACACCAGAATCATGAGTTACAAATCTAGATGGAGTTTGATGCCTGAATTTCTCTGACAAGCACTTAGCTGTTTTAAAGGGACGTGTTGTTGCTGGGGCAGGGACCATTTTGCACAGTAGACTTACAGCAAGGGACGTGCCCCCCTCCCCCACTCCGCCCCAGTGGAATGCAGTCATCATCTCCTTTAGTGGATGAGACCAGCACTAAACATACTCTGCTGAGATACTGGCCCTCAGGCACGACTCTCATAGAGGAATGCTCTCATCAGAAAACACCGAAGCTCTCAGGCTTGAGAGGACAAAGCATCTGCTCTCCTGAAGCACATCTTTTCTAGCTTGGAGCCCGAGTTCCCAGAAAACCTGGTTTGCAATGATAAAGAAATAGTGCTACTTCCTAGTAAAACGGTAAAAAGAAACCTTAAAAGGTAAAAAAGCACCTTATTTTATACCCTAATGAATAATTAGGCTAATTATTTTCCTTTCCAGTTGAAATATCCATAGAAATGCTGAAGGAATCTGACCTGACTTACAAGAAGAAATCTGGGAAACGTGGTTAAAACGTGTTTTTTTTATTAGATATTTTTGTTTTAATGTGTATGTTAATATATGATCTTTTTTCGGAGTGATTTCCATGTTTCTTTTCTATCGTCTGTCATATGATACTAGACTACAGTCTGCATTTACAATAGTTTTTTTTTTATCCTACAAGCATACTAATAGTCTTTTTTCCAAGATGCTGCAAAGTGCCTGTGTTGTGACCTCACTCCCATATACAGCTCTGGTGGGAGTGAAGGCTAGTACAACTGCCCGTGAAGTCTATCCCAGCACCAGGGGCAAGTCTTAATGGTCCGGAGCCCAGTTGTAACCCTTAAATGTTCTCTTTTTCCATCATAGCTAAGGTTGTCCACTGAGCATCTTAAATGCTGTACTGTGTTCATGTTCTTCCATCACTCTGCATTTTAAGCCATTTTTTGGGATGCTAACTCTGTACTTCTTTGTGATATCTTCTGCTTGACCAACTAATTTTGATATTGACCTGTTAAAAACTAGATATTAGGGTGTTCAGCGTATACCCATGCCAGGCAAGACGGAGGTGTTGAAGTCATACGGTTTCACAAAGTCTGCTTCTAAAAGAAAACTTGTGATATTCACCAATCAGGGCATGAAACATTTACTTGTCAGTGAATTTTAACAAAGCATCTTTTGTTGAAATTGTTTCAAAGGAGACCAGTACTACTTCAGAAGCAGATCTGCAAGTTCATTCATTCATTCATTCATCCATTCATTCATTCATCCATCCATCAGTCCATCTTTGAGCTGCTTATTTTGATCATTGTCATGGGGGGGGGGGGGGGGGGGGGCCTTTCACAGGCAACACAGGGCTTAGGGAAACCAGTTCATGGCAGGGGGACACACACATTAGTGCTTGACTGCCTGTCTTTGGACTGTGTCAGGAAACCCATGAGACACGGAAGGAACATGCAAAATAAAACCAATTTTTGGACAGGGATGGGGGTAAGTAACTGGAATTTTAAAAGACTGCTCTTTGACCAGCATGTTTTGTTGTGCCACAGCTCTCCATCAGAAAATCAGAATGTGCTTTCAAAACACACGAGATTATTTGGAAGCCTTTGATATAAATGGATCATTAAATGTGACACTGTAAGTCTGGGCATCTGGGTTTGCAAAATACAAACTAATCACCTTAAAACAACTCTCTAACGTGATCAGACATTTCCTTTTAAGTTCCAGTAATAGGAATCTTGCCATTATATGACCTGGTTGGAAGTAAGACTGCTGGAGATTCTATATTAAACTGACCAATATGGCCAGAGAGTGCATCTCTCAGTGTTTAAATGAGCTGCAACAGAGGGGTAATTAATGCTCATTACATGAAAACGCTTACTACTACAGAAAAAAAAACAGATGCAGATTAGGATGAACGCCTTCTAAACAACCTTAGATAGCACGCAGCTATTCCTTGGGCTATATACGTATATGATTAGAAACCATTGCTTCTCATAGTGCTTTAGGCTAATAGTTAATTGAGCAAGAATACAATGGAAAGGTTTCATTACACAGTGTGAACTTTCTCTCTGTGATAACACCATCCAAGGCTGTGCTGTGGGAGTTGCTGCTGCCTCACACCTCCAAGGACGGCAGTTCAAATCTTGTCTCTGCTCTGTCTATATGGAATTTGCATGTTCATGTTCTCCTTGTGTTTTGCAGGTACTCCAGGTTCCTCCCACAATACAAAGACATGCAGTTAGGCTACCTGACATCACTAAATTGCCCATTATGTTTGTAAGTTGCCCTCTGATGGAGTAGCATTCAATCCAGGATGCGAGTTGCTGCCTAGGACACCACAACCCTGCATAGTGGATAGTGCTTAGAAGATGGATAGGTGGACAGTTGGAAGATGGATAGGTGGTTATTTTTCATATTGCAACATAAAAGGTCTGTGGCAGAATTCATTAAAACATTCCATAACTTCATTTCTTTTCCTGGACAGCTTGGCAGCACGGTTCCCAATGAACTGTAATATTTGAATTGACAGTGACATGATGCAAAGTTTAGCAGCTTCTCATCGTTGATTACTTTGTTCTGAGGGCAGACAGATCCATTCATTAAAATAATTATTTAGCTTGTGTGCTTGTATTTCTACCAATGATGCTTGTCAGGCTGTTCAGCTGCTCTGACGTGATGAATGGGTCTCTTGGTCATAATGCTCACAGACAGAAAAGCTCAGTGCTGCAGTAGCAGGGGGTCAAAAGTGGTTTAAAGACAAAATAAATAAATAAATCAAAATCCACTCTACAGAACAACTGACTTCAGTTTCAGCTAACAGTATGTATACAAAGATTAAGGTCAATTTACTCATTATACTCACTCAGTTATCCTTAAAAATAGTTGCCAAGCTAATTCTGGTTATAAATTGATTAGAAATTGTACTTAAAGATGAAATACTAAATCAGTTTTTGAAAACCGTATAATGTTTCACATATTAAAACTATATAAATTGTTGATATTGCTGAAGAAATCACCCTGAATTATTTATAACAAGGAATATTTAACATCTAAAGCTAAAATCAAAGAACCTATTACATGGAAAACTTACCTGTTATTATTACAGTTGTTTCTTACAATCATGCTTGTGTTGGTGCTACCATAACTGCCCTTATACTGAGCACTAAAAACATTAAATATAACACACAGAGGTAAAGTCACTGGCATTTTAGCTCAAAAAGTCAGCTTGCAAATCAGTTAAAACAGTTCAGAAAAATAATGTCTGTAATTTTACTGTATCTGTGTTGTTATAATTATTAGCTTACTATATCTGTATTATTTTTTATCCATAGATGCATCTCACCTCAAGCCCACCTTGGCTCATGTTAACATTACGATGGTTTAACACAACAGCTGTGTACCAGCTTGCATATTAGCATAGCACACACTTAAATGCTCTCCAGTTTGCAGTCCTCCAAGTGTGTTATGAAATGAGCCTATAACAAGGGTTGATTGTTAACCTACTTCACTGCATCATTATTATGCATTTTACAAGATTCAGGATATAGGTTAACTTCCCACATCTAATGCTGACAGTTGGTTAAATCCACCATCTAATAAATGTATATACCTATTTATCCAGAGCAGAACAGGAATAGAGGCTTGTTAAGCCTGATTTATAATTCTGTGTAGAATCTAAGCCGTCATTACGGCATAGGTATGGTGTAGCCACAAGCCAATCACAGTTGTTGGAATCTGCAACATCATGACCTACAGTTACATTTCTGAGTGAGGCTACAAGGTAGGGTACGCAGCTATGCCGTACCTACGCCATACGAATGGCGTAGATTCTATGCCAAACTATAAATTAGGCTTAAGGAAGCATGAGGCACAGATTAGGCACACATTGAGAGACATTAATTGGCCTAACCATATGTTTTTGAACTTCTGGAGAATAGCTAGAAAAAAACACATGGAAATAAAGAGAAAATGTACAAATGCCACAGGCTTAGAGCTGGGGGACTCAAACAACTACCCTATAGTTGTGAGACCTCAATTTTCTCCACTGAGTGAGTAGGCCTACACTGCTCCATTGATTAAATATACGATTTAAATTAAAAACCAGAATTTTTATAATTATTACAAAAATTAGATAAACAATTAGTTGCTATTCAACACATATTTAATTAATGCTTTTCAAAATACACAATTCTTATCGGTAACTAATCTGTTCAAGAAATCAGTTGCTGTAAAGACAATAACTAATGCATTTTAATTAATACTTTTCCATCCATTTTATTAAGTAGTTTGGATAATATTTTATGTAGGCATACAGTTTCAGCTGCCAAGTTTTCCCAGATTTGGTGCTTAGTCCTACTCACTAAGCCCATTGTTCGGTATGATAGTGTGCAAGGTATCACACGCTAGTAAAGTGTTCAGGCAATGTCTGTTCTTATTGCTATGACCATATGCCTCCAGATCATCAACACTTTATCTTCACACTGGGAGAACCCCAGGTATAAAACACGCCTTTAGAGGCTTGTAATGGACTATGAACGTACCCTGCACTCAGTACTCTGAGCAATATAATAGCGAATAAAATGAAATACCTGACAATAAATACAATGCCTTGTGCCCCCTTGAAAGCTTAAATAAAAGTCTGCTACTAAATCGCTTAATCTTTATATAAACACACACACACACACACACATATGCGGGTCTGGGCACTTGTGATTTTTTAATATAAAAGTAGGCATTGCAGTTACTGAATAATCTGCCCTGTGGTAATTAACTGAGGGCTGCTGTGATCTGAAATGAAATCCCCCAGGAAGATTATTTTTACCTAAATCAAGTAAGGAATCAACAATGAAAAGGCTGCATGAAGTGAAAGGTCGAATAAAAGAATATCCATCCATCTCTTCATTTGTCTTCCATAACTGCTTATTCAGTTTAGAATAGCACCGAGGTCATAGCCTATCCCAGTCAGCATAATGCATGAGGGAGAAGATGCTCTGGATGGGATGCAAGGCCATCACAGAAGTATATATTCGTGCATGCATATATATATATATATATATATATATATATATATATATATATACACGCACACACACACACACACACACACACACACAC
>JAODJU010000001.1:37186111-37215073 GCA_026776725.1 Gnathonemus echidnorhynchus
TTTTTTCATAGCAGTCACCGATTTTTATAAAATAGAGTTTTCCCTTATGGGGACCAGGAAACCGGTCCCCATAAGGGGAAAAAAATTGATATTTATCACGTTATGGGGACATTGTGTCCCCATAAGGATAGGTAAACCCGCTTGCACACACACACACACACACACACACACACAGACTAGGTATCTATATTTTTGTGGGGACAAAATATATATAAACATATATAAACTTATATACGTAAACATAATCCACACACTTGCACGCAAATTAACTAGACATTACTGAGATAACTACTTAAAGGCTCCACAAACTACTACTCCACAAATAACTACTCCACAAAAAAGCTTACTTGTAGATCAAAAAAGACCAGTTTAATACAAACCACAAAATGATATAGCATAGCCACAACTGGTCAATCCACACTGACTCATCAAATCACAGAAGGCAGAAAACTGTCTGTCTCCAACTTTGGCGCTGTTTCTATCTGAGACACGTGAAGAGAACGCTTAACTTCACCGTAGCACTAAATGACAGACAATGAGATTCTGGGTGTCACATTTCAGATACCTGATAGCAACACTCATGTCCACAGACCATCTCTCATCCGCTCTGGGAGGCTTGGATTGAAAGTAATAAGCAATTTACCCATAATGCAGAAGTAAAAAAAAAAAAAATCAATATTCTTGTGGAAAGCAGCTGAGGTCACAGTGTTGGGGCCTAGACAGTTCAGCCTGTATTCAACAAGAAGCCCTGCTCTCTATTGTGGGCTGCTGGATCACCTAACTTTTCCTGCAGAAGGAAATGTTTGGATGCTATATAGGATGCATTACACCTACAGCATCTACTGTAGATACCCAGGTCTGTTAATAAAATCCAAAATACTCCAAATCAATTTTATATAATACCTATCCTGGATGCTATAGGTGCAAGCCAGGGAGTAAACCAGGACAGGGTACCAACCAGTTAACCTCAGCATGTATTTCTCTGAGTACCCAGAGAAAACCCCACCATGACACTGGAAGAACATGCAAGCTCCACACACATAGAACCCTGGTGGAGACCTGAACCCATGTTTCAGAGGTGTGAGGCAGCAGTTTTAACCACTGCTTCAACAATGTCATCCCAAAGTAGCAACAACATGCATTCAAATTAGCATGAGTGTCTTAGCATCCCATCAGAATGTGGGTCAAGTTTAATATATTCTCATTTTCTCATTTTCTAATTCTTCAGGAAGTGTTTCTACGGTCCTGTATGCAAGTATGCTATAAGTATGATACAAAGAAGAGTGTGCTGATTACTGAGACTTTGCACATCTAGGGGGCACATAGTCTAAGTACTTGCAGGTTACTATAAGCCAGCTGCATCAATCATTGGGAGGGAAACAGCATCTGTCACACTAATCATTAATTACAGTTCTATAAATGCAGAAATAGACTTTAGTTCCACATGGTAATGTTGTCTCTCAGAGGGCCGCTTTCAGAGATGCTGGGTGACACTCGGTAGGCAAAGAGATTCCTACAGTGATCTTCTGATAAAGAGCCTAACACTACAGGTTGTTTTCATCTCACTCTTATGTTTGACGTCTGTCCTAAAGAAACTGGTGTAGTGGAGGACTGGGAGGGTGAGAGGCAGCACAATTCCAGTGGCAGGCCAATGATGAAATTAGCAGTAAGTGCAGACTGAGATCAATACATTTTTATTCAGTTATATTCCAGAGTTCATCCCACTAGCAATTTGACACCATTGAGCTTTACTCCTAAACCAGGGACACTTTCATAAGTGCTTGATTATGTGCTTGTCTAAGATCTCAATTGCCTGAGTTCTCACCATCATCCAATTTCCGAATCAGAGATATATGTTTAGTGTGATGATACCACTCAAAACCACTGGCACCTGGTCTTCGCCTGGAGATGGCGTCCTCCCAGGGGTTACAACAAGATATTTTATCAATACAAATTACTTCCAGAAAGGAGGAAACTGGGTAATAGCTGAGAACAGTCTGGGACTTCACTCGTACTTTCATTATTCATGGTGTGTAATTTCTGTTATAAATGTCACTGAGAGACCCATTAACACGCAGGCGTATTTGTGTGGTCGCGGTGCATCATGTACTGGCAGACAGATGCAGGGTAAACATAGGCCTTCAGAAACCGTTTCAGTGAGACACACTGTACTGGAACCTGTTTTTCAGTCTGGAGCCTCACAGTACAGGTTTAGGTTCGATTCTGTCTTGGGTACCAGCTAGTTACACCCCATAATAGGGGACACAATCACACCTTTTTCAGGAGTATGTGGTGGCCTCAGTTTGCTATATACTCAGTGCAGTTAATCCTGTGTAAACAGCTGATATGTGAGAAATAGCTTTCAGGTATTATTAACCCTATGACGTTCAGAGGCAGACATCTGCTCTATTTGTGCGGTATTTGAAGGAATGGGACTCTACAAGGATGCTAAGAGCAAAAGCCAATAGAAAAATGCTATCATTGCTTAATTTGCATGAAAAACAGCATGGTAATGAGGCAGCCAATATACAGAGAAATGCTCTTCCATTCACGGTGTCCTGGTGAGAATCTGCACGGAGCCAAACGCTGGGAAACAGCAGGAAAACAATAACAATGATCTCTCACAGAGCACTGAGGCTGACATCAGAGGGCGGTTTTATTTGGAATTAAGTGTTAATCATGGCTGTAGTGTCCTTCGAGGCCTCAGCCTTAAACTTCCTTAATTAAGTAATACGTGTAAAAATGATCAGCAATTTAGAAAAATCGAATCAAATATAACTCTTTGTAACCCTAGGAAAAGATTTATTCCTTCTTTTTCAAAAAAAAAAATATGGCAGAGTTAGGTGACAAGTCATATTTCTTCCTGGAAAACTGAAAGTGCATCAGGGAGAGCTGTGCGAGAATTGATTCTCTCTTTTATTGCTCTGTCATTCTCATTCTCTCACCCATACACACATACACAAATATAAGAGCATTTTTCTGAGATATATGCTTTTTTAATGTCTGTATTTTAACTGTGGTAGAGAAGATGCTGGAATAGTGAACAATATTTATTTTCAGTCACATAGAAATGTCACTTTTTTGCCAGTGACATGAAGTCCTTGGGTGACAAACTTCAAGTAGCAGAGAATTTCGGAACTTCTTGTTCTAGGAGCCTCTCACAAAGTGTAACACAGCAGCAGCAGCTGTCTATTTGATTTCTCTCTCTTGGATCTGCATTTTGTAAGGTCACTGATCAGGGCCTATTCCCAGCAAAATGATGTTGTGTCATGTAATTCTTTATTACGATTTATGAAACCCATCATAATTCAGCACAGGACAGCGGTTCACTTGGTAGCACCATAGCCTGGAGTTTGCACGCTTTTCTCAGAAATTCCCTGTCGCCAAACTGAACCACAATTGCTTCAGTTTTTGGTCAATGCATGTGACATCCTATTCAGCTATACAGCTTCACAGTGCAAACCAGAAGAATCGAGGTAAAACTGAATGCAGAGATTGGGATGTTTTAATGTTTATCGCTGACAAGAACAAACATTTTTAGCACAAGATTTTTGAAAAGAATCTATTTCAGATGTTTGGTATTTGATATATTTATTTCAATAATACAAAAATCCCATAAGGCTGTTCTCCATCCCCATGCATAAATTGTAACTTTCAGCTGTATATTGCTTTGGATGAAAGTGTCTGATAAATGAGGTAAATAAAATCGTTCATTATAGAATCCATACAGGATCTAATTAAGTTGGTATGCAGCACTTCCCTGCAGCCACATGATTCACTTTATCCCTTAATCACTAATGTAATCATTTTTCTGATTTGATTGTCCATGAGATAAGCAGGCTTTTGCTTGTGTTTGGCTACTGCACCCAGGACTGTCATTTCATTTCATAATGTGTCCCAAATAATTTTAAAAAAGAAACAATACCTTCTGATGAGTGCTAATGAGCATTGGTATATACACGGATTACTATTTGCTACATTGTCAAACAAAATTCCAATTTTCGTTTGAAGGTATAATTGTAATTGTACTTGGTGTTTTTTTGTAATTTAAGGTATAGAAATGGACTCTGAGGAACATTTTTGTACCATTGGTGATTTTGTCCCATTGTACCATTAATTAAATGATGTGTGTACTGTCACGTTCAGCGCCGGCGAGGGAGCAGGGAAGCAGGCGAGGATAGCCGTGAATGCAGGCAAAACGGGGTTTATTGTCGGACACAGAGGGAACGAGCACTAGACATAACATTACAATGACGGATCTGGGGAATACGGACTGAGACACGGACTAAATACACAAAACAGAGCAACAGGAACAAAGCACAGGTGTTGACCATCGGGGAATCACACAAGGTAACGAGGTGGGCGTGGCACACATGGGGATCGTACGGAGCTGGACGTGACATGTACCTTGGGGAACAAAAATTCTTTCTGATAGTGTATTCATGATGTCAGCAGAAGTGGGGGTGTCGTTAACTCTGGTTTTTCATTTAACTTGATAAATTATGATTTCAGAGAATGGCTACTCAGTTAGGTTGACCCCATTGTTTCCAGGAAACAGTGGATGCATTCCCATAAGAAGGGGTAGATTAATTGATGCTCGTATCTATAAGGCTACCATATGGGTTAAGCATGGCCCAACAGTGAGTCTAAGCCTGAAGAGGCAGCCGGCTGTAACTAAGCAATATGCATGGGAAATGACCTCCCTTACCTGTGCTCTTAATCCTGTCCACACTATAACCTTCTACTGAATGCCCCATAAATAATACTGCTGAATTTTCCACATTCATTATTACATTGTAAAGCATATTTTAAAGACAAATCTGATTAGACTATTGATTGTAACAACCGGTTGACTTTAATTTCCTTGTTTTACTACTTCTTCTCAAACTGCCTTTGACTCTGTGTGTGTGTGTGTGTGTGTATATATATATATATATATATATATTTGGTAGGTAACTTACAGGAGAGAGAGGATATATTCTTTATGTTTAGAACTACAGAGAAAAACCACAGAAGTTTAAACCTCTGGGATGATCTAGGTGTTTTTCCAGCAAAATCTTTAAAGATTATTATTGCAGTACTGCATGTAAGTTGCATGTGTAATTTATAACCTAACAGCAAAAACGAAACAGTTATTTTTGAAGAGGACTAATAAGACCCATTACATTCTCACATTCTTGGAGGTGCAAAAATCCAAACGCAAATCTCTTCATATGTAGGTTTTTAATTAGTACTTTCAGTCATAAAAAAAAATCCATGTGAGCAGGGAGTCAGAAGTACTTGCCAGAGAGAAGCAAATATCTTGTGTCAGCTGAGATGGTCGATTAATGGCTGCTTTTGGCCGTGACGCTGGCGGATGACCTTTCGATAACCAGACTGTGGTCGATACATGGGCACTGCAGAAAATACCTTTACAGTTCTGCGTGCTGGCTGAGGGCCACACCACACAGCTCAGAAGCGACAGGCCAGAGTTATTTGAGGCCTACTGTGCCATAGAGTATGGTCTGACATGTCACATATCAGATCTGAGTGATCTTTTCACTACTATATCACAAGAAAAAAAGCCTTTTGAGGTTAAGAAACACTAGACAGCAACAGTGGCGGATACAGAAAGCGGCCAATTGGTCGGCCTGAATTAAATTTGGATGGGACTGAGTGAAGCTCATTACCACACATTTTCTTAAACAGGCTGCAATATTTACAATATGGTGACCTCAACAATCCTACAGTCACGCCGCGGTGTCCTACCTACGAGCATACGAGCAGGGGGAAACTCACATTTATAGGCATGAGTTAGTGTGATGTCAGTCAACGAAGAGAGGAAGCTTTGAATATTATTATTAATACATAATTCTAGTAATCCAGTGTAATTATTGAAAATTAAAATAAAGAACTGTATTTTAAAACAATATTTATTTTCATTTATCTGAATTGGTGAGCCCAGATGTCATTCTGGGGGGGCCTGGGCTTGCATATATTTACTGACCTTGTGCACCTTCTAAAGGCTATTTTAGACAGTAACGAGTGAAAGGTAGTAGTGCACCTTGACCTCCTCTAGCTACATGGGCAGCCTGTGGCATGGCTAAGCTGTAGTGCAACTCTCCTTCAGATAATGTAACGGAGCATCAATCATAGCAAACCAACAACACCACCAGCTTATAGGTCTAATCATGGGAGTAACTCTTACTCAGATATACGTCCAAAAAGGCCTCTTCTGCTGCTCTCCAGGCAGGACACCAGTTCTGCATGTATTTTCTTTTTACTGTCTGCCCACTTTCTTTGTTTACTTGGATCATTAATAAGGGTGATGCAATCAACACAAAATCATTACTACATGAAGTCTGTCCTTTAAGCATATTATTATTCCGGAAATTATGTATGTTTACAAAGTAAGTATCAATTTGTGGTTAAGGAGCAAGGAAATGGCAAGTCCCATAAATGGCCCTTTTATTTAATGATACTATAAGGAAACATGATTACAGAAGGTTACTTCCCAATTGGAGATCCATTCAGTCAAAGCCTCCCATGGATCAAGGACAATTTTTGATGGGATAATAAGTATGAGCTCATTACCCTCCTGACAAGGTCGACATAAAACTTCCTAGATTGCTACATGTCATCTTAGTCTATATATCGATGACTGTCTCTGATGTCAAATCTGTGCACTCATTTAGTTTAATGTTGAAAGTTAACATCAGCTTGATAAATATAATATTAGAAATGATCAAGACTGAGGAATTTCGTGGCATGATATGATCGTTTAATTTTTTTAAAAGTTATTAAGAAATGAGAGCGGTAAACAAAATCGATGAAGTTGAAATGGGTAAATGGCATTCATTAAATTTATATTAAGAACCAAATTGCACATAACTAAAAATGATGCCCTTATCAAGGCTTTTTACAGGAAGTAATGGAATTAACTGTTATAAAATCTCTGTTAAATTATCAAATTGGAGCTGCTTAACAGTAAATTCCCGGACTGTACTTAGGAGCATATATGTTGGAGTATATAGTTTGTTTGCTGCTGCATTCAAGTTATTGGAATGATGTATTGTGTAAAACCGACAATATCTACAACCAATTTTTTATTTAGCTAATCAAAGTATCGCAAAAACCTTATCTTAACTGGTCATGAAATGGTGAACACTGCATTGTGGGTCAAATAGATCATCACAATAAAACGCAAGCCATGGGAAATGGGGCTGAACAGAAGAGGCCGGTGAAAACCATGCCACTGACATGAAATCATCCCACACATATTTAATGAAGCTCATCTGAAACCCAAGAGAGAAACTGAAGCTAATATACAACGGGATACTGCACACAGAAGTCGTTTGTTAGGTAACACTTCTATGAATGTCATGTCCGTAAGAGTCATTATAATGCATTCATAAAGCATTAGAAACATGGCTATAAATATTATATAAAAATGTATAATACAGTATAGCCATGTTTATTATGCATTATGAACGCTTTATGAAGCTCTCATCTATAACGCAATATAAATACCTTAATAATGCAATACAAAGTATTAGTGCTGCAACTATATAATGACTATTTTTCTATGGATTAATCTATCAACTATTTTACCAATTGTTTGATAAATTTAAATGATCAATTTTCCTTTAGGAAAATCAAATTGACTGTTTAAATTTATTTTGACAACAAACTGTTTATCATTGCAGGGCTTTAGATAATGGACACCGGCATTTTGGCACTATACGAACATTATTTTCACCCATAGTTCGATAACGAGATTAACAGTATGCATAAAATATTGATGAGAAGCATACTGTGAAGCCCAAAAATTAGTAAGCATAATAAATTCAGCATATCCTGATTCTTAATAAATTCGGTTATCGGAGCACGCCACGTTCTGGTATGGCGATTTTGCCTATTCTGGCGGCCCGTCATCCAGAATTGCGCCTATTTTCTTTTCAGGTGCTTGTGCATAGCGCTAGTGCCGCTGTAGTGTGCTATTGAAACTTTGCACAGTGTAAAACCTCATTTTTGTCTTGTGATAATTTGAACTACTCCCATAATTACATAGTGAAATTAAAGGAAAACATATTATAATGAACTGAAGCATTTTAGAAACCATAAAGGTAATTTCATTAAAATAATGAATGCGTTGATTTAAAATAACTACATCGACCAATTCTGGCAGCCCTACAAAACATCCTTAATTCTTATACCTACCATTATAATGCATTATTAAGGTATTTCTAGTGCATTACAGCTTTGAGCTTCATTCGACCATATGAAGTATTATAATAAACATTACGCCTTATGACTGTCAAAAGAAGATGCTATAATGCTTTATTAATTCTTATGCCGAGCATTATAAGGTATCTATAATGCAATACAGATGTAAAATGTAACCGTTCGTCTTATTACTATAAACCATAAACGAGAGAACTCAGAAGAGCCACAAGAACACATGAGGAACAGCTCCAAGCAGCCCCTGCTGGGAGGAGGACATTGAACAGCTAGAACCAGGAAACTGGCCGTGTTCTTCACCATCATGACCCTGGCACACATGCGAGTCAATCAATCCTTGCCGGAAAAACTGAAGGGCTCAGGTAGAGGGAGAGGGATGCAGGACACAGGAGATGATTGTAGTGAAGCGTCAATAGGAGGCCCGCGGGTGCTTCATACTGTAGTGTGCCTCGGAGATGGACACATATGCAGACTCAGGGAAGAAGTCCTCATGGAACTCTGCTAAAAACCTGCGATGACAGACAAGCAAGCAAAGGTCAACAATAGAGCCACTGTCCCGTTTCCTTTGCTCTATAATTATCTTAAGGCACATTTTAAAATCCCCCTTTAAGCGGTACAAAGCACTATTTGTAGGTACCCTACAAATTTAAATGTTTATGTTCAATTTCAATATTATTCAAGCACGTAGCAGCTAAATAGCTAATTCTATACGCACACATAGACCCAGGCATCCACTGCAAATTCAGAAAAAGCTGCAAGCTTAATGAAATACTATCCCACAGCACAAGAAAGACGACACAAGACAATCATGTAGATTCATGGCAGGATGGGGAAAAATCTTCTTTGACTGTGGTGGGAAAGCCGTAAACATCTACATTTTATAAAACAGAACACAGCTTAGGTCTGGAAGCTAGGTCAGCTTGGTGAAATCAGACAGTACCTGACAGGGCTCTGTGATCCTGAAGCCTCATTCCTCCCTTATAGTAAAAACATAACATGGAGGCCATCAGTGGCAACAGAAGTATTTCTCCAGATTCCCTACTGGCCACTGGGAATCCTGTTTATATATGAATATTCCATTATGTTCCATATAACATTCAGGTACCATCTACCATCCCCAGTATTTGAACACTACATATGTATAAAAATAAGCGTACATGTAATTGATCGATTAATAATGGATTCTTTCTGTTCTGGTACAAATCTGTCTGCTCTTTAACATTCTGAGGCATACGGGATGGGGGGGGAATGGGGAGAGGCCAGTCTGACATTAGTCCAACCCCCTGGGGGATATGCTGATGATCTGACAGATTCTTTCCACAGGGATGAGGGAAGCCACCCCAGCCACAGATTCTCCACGCGCCTGCTGTCGGGCAGGCAGCACAGGAGCATCCAGACCCGCACCAGCACGTTCAGGGACAGTTTCTACCTGCAAGCCAGCAGGCTACTGAACTGCTGAAATACTAATCACTGAACATTTTGTACATCCCTACCTTTAACTCTGTTATTTCTCTGACCTGTGAACTACAGTCACTTTAAGCTTACCTTTTGTACATATGCAAGAGTGTATATGTACAGGTACATGTGCACACTACATTTTTTTGTACTTCAGTCTTTTACAAGAACTTGCAAATCACTGTGTACAGTACTATGCACCTTATTACTTGACTATTATTTACTCCTATTTTGCTAATTTACTTTATTCTACTATTCTAGTGTTTTTTTGTTACTGTTAAGTGTTATCTTATTTTGCAAACTCAAGGGGGCTCTGAGTCCAAGAAATTTCATTACAGGTGATGATGCTCCATTGTTATCTGTATATGACAATAAACTTAAAACTTGAAGGGACATTTCCAGCATTTACAAGCCATTCTGTAATCTGAAGTAACCTGCTCACATCTTAGTATTTACTATTTCCAAATCTTTACAACTAATCTAACCTCTCTAGCTCTTAATCGTACACAGATAATTATTCTCTTAACCACAGCAGTGATGATTGCACCATGCCTGTGCTGTTGAATGCAGCAGATTGCTCCAAGGACGCACGCTCCCAGGAATGAACCTCTCTGTTACACACTACTACAGATACAGTAACTGATTTACCTGTTAATTTCAGAGTTATGGTGAGGTGAGAGAAAAGCCTTTGTCACTCATGCATGCATAAGGACATGTAGACAGACAAGCAGGCAGCCCTGAGATGAGATTAACCCAGGTCACCCCTTCATAACGATATGTACTCAGTACAGAGCGCTCAGCCAATCAGCTTCACCCAGCAATCGCCCCTGGAAGCAGCAAATGTCTCACTGGGAGATGCTGAAGGATGGGGGAGGGATTTAGAGAACACACAGGGAAGGCATCACTGACGCATGATGGTGCTTCAGTGCCCACTAGTGGCTTTGGATGGGAAAAAAAAAAAAAAACAGGACATAATGCCAACTGTGGATCACTGAACAGGATTTAAAGATTAGTTCTCATAACAGTGCTTGCATAACCCTGGCCCCAATCTTCCTATTTTTTTATAAACTGAGATAAAACAGAAGGGGACAAACTATATAGAAAATAGACATTTGTGGAATTTGAAAATCCCTGTTTAACTGTGCATCTTGTCCCACGAACTCAATACCGATAATAATAGTATATTTCAATTAAACCTAATCATCCATGAGATTTTAGCTGGTAGACCCTTTGTTTCCTTGGTGATTTGGGGGATGGGGTGTGCAGACATGAATGGAGGGTCAAATGGACGTCATGGCAAGCAGGAACAGGAAGGTACCTGAGGAACAGCTCTAGATGCTTCACCAGGGCCCTCAGGTTCTTGTCAGGAATGTGCATCTTACCCAAGATCTCTGGGAGCTTCACTGCACCACATAAACAAAGTACCTTTAGATGTTTTCAATTGAGTACCTGATTTGTATCATTGGTTATGCTAAGAGGGATGACGACTTTGGGCCTACAGAAAGGAAAAATGGCACAATTCCCATCATTTTAAAAGCACAAAATGAGAGCAAAGTTTAGCGTGCAAAACTGTGGCTGGAGGGGACACTGGGTCCATTTCTCACCGAAGAGGCGAAGCAGATGCTGGGATCCGTACATGCAGGATGGGGGAGGGGGGCGGTCCCTCTGGGGGTAGTCATCGGGGGTCAGCCTCCAGCTCAGGACCTGAGGGCGGCAGGCGGGCAGGCGGGAGTCACAATGGGGTGGAAACATACAGTAAAGCCGCTTATGGGTTGACAGAGAAATTATGGGTACCGTACCTTTAACACAAAAGCTCAACAAAATAAAGCTTACTGGACCTTGTAATAGACAGAACGCGGCATTTAGATCACACCTCATTTAGGCCGCTGTTCCCTCGGCCCTCCAAGCCACCGAACACGCAGCTGCCCTCTTTCCTAGGGGGCGCTGTTACAGGAGAGGATGAGCCGCTGTGGGCAGGGACTTCTGGGGGAATACAACATGGCAGTCACGTACTGGACAAATGTATCTCCAGAGCATAGCATTCCGTTAGCGTACAGAGATTTATCTGGGGGTCGTTTAGTTTGGTATTTACTTGTAATCCCTACCATGTGTGAAGCACAGCAGCTCAGACCATAAACAGGATCTAAGCCAAAAGAACTGGGGGAGTTAAGCACATACTATACATGCCACAAATCACACAAACCACAGGGAAAACTACTGGAAAAACTCAATGAAGAGTAATTTAAACTATTATAAATATGGGATCACAGGCCTGTTAATAAATTACCCAAGGTAGACATGGAAATAGAAGGTGGAATTGGATCATTGGATCATTGGATCAAAAAGTTGCTATAGTTGAGGGATGGATGAATGGATGAATGGATAGATGGATGAATGGATGGATGGATGGTGCCAGGTGCGTACTCTTGTCCAGGCCTAGGAGAGCCCTGGCTTTTGGCTGTGGGGAGGCTCCGCTCTCGGACGCCCGGTCCCCCCCCGGGGCGTGGTGACGCGCCGAACGCCGTAAGGACTGCAACACATCTGGGTCGGCACGGCGACGCTTCGCTGTTGGGGGCTGGTTGAGAGGGGGGCGGCTTTCTGGGGACGTGTGGGGGCTGGGGGAGCAGTCTCGCAATGTCCTTCGGTACAACGAGAGAAAGAGAAACCAGGAAGATTCCCAGGTATTCACATGGGGCAACTTCTCCTGCTTGAGTAGGTCTGACTAAGAATGAGCTCAATCCAAGAACGAATCCATCGCTCAACATAAAGCCAAGTGACTGACTTTAAATCAGGCAATGACCAGTATTACCTGTAGGTGGAGTCATGTCCATATTGCAGTTTTTCTAAATTGCTTTGGAGCATTTCTCAAATGACAATTAACATTTGCAAAACAACAACTGTAATCCCCACACCATAACATCACTTCTGCACAGCAGAATATCATTTGTCATTGTGTCATAGAAATTTCCAGATTAATGTAAATAATTTTGTTCAATTGCCATCATCTGGCACAGTTTTCAGTTGTTCTAGTTTTGTTGATCAAAGCAAATTATATAGTTTCCCTTCGTAATAATTTTACACCCAAAATTATATATGAATGCGATCATCATATTAGCCACCCCATGCGAAACAGTTGCGGACATGTCGCTTATTAGCGAGGCTAACTGCTGCTTACAGCCGCTCATAAACAGAAACAGAAAGCTGTCAAAATTATTTTAAAATATATTCCACAAATTGCAGTAGTAATACAGCAGTTCTCTGTTTTTGGTTCCCACAGCACATGATTTTTTCGTCCTTTTGTCGTTGCTTTATTACCATTTTGCTGTTTTTATGTTATAAAGTGCTATGAGACTTTATTTACTACAGTACTGTGTCTTGTCATGCCACTAGGTCATATGTGCATGCCAGTGCCTTGTAATGTTGACACTGGTGTCTTAGACCTGAAGTAGTATCAGTTTGCTAAATAAAAATGATCAGTCAGTAACAATGAGAAAGTGGGAACGGACTATCATTGAGAACTGTAGAGCTCAGCAGCAGACTTACACTGACATTTTGACATATCTAAGCATTGTGACTCTCATGGTTAAAACGATGCTGATTGTTCTTTTTCATTTTGGTGGCACTGACTAATTCACTGATGGAATAATTTGCTTTTGAGACATCAGTTAATTGTTTTGTGTAGGTTACAGGTTTTTTCAGCTAAACCATAGTGTGCTATATGCATGAACTGTTTTGAGAAAGCAAGTGTGGAAAAACTGCAGTAAAGCCCTAATTTTAATGTACAATAAATATATATCAATATAAATGATATTGTGTCCTATATCTCGTTCTGAAAATATATCAATAGGAATGTCATACTTTTTTCTATGCTTTTCAAGTAAATTGTGCACCTCACCTCAATCCTTGCTGAGGCCCCCTAGTGGGCTGTGGCCCCCTGGTTGAGAACCACTGTAGTAGTGAGACATCTAAGTTCACAGAGGATTACCATCTTATTGCTAAGCCTCTGTAACCAAACTGTAGCCAAACTGACCCTGGAACAACAATGTAGAAACTGCAGCTGTGAGCTACAGAAACTGTGTAGATGTTCTGTTCAGAACACTTCCTTGCTGTCCTTGAAACTTAATCCCCTAATTTATAAACAAACCAGACTTGGAGTAGCAGCTGTGTGAACCGAGGCCCCGAAACATAAACCGCAGAGTGCCATGGCGGTCTCTCTCAGATGGGGCTTCACTGACCTGCTCAGGCTGGCCGTGGTGATGTCCCGACTGGGCAGAAAGAACCTGGATGAGCTGACCTTCTTAAACTGAGCGTGCTCATATGGATACAGCAGGATCACGGGAAGGGTGAAGTCGAAGGTGACCCGCAGCCCGTCCACCATTTCTTTGCAAAGTTCCTCACTGAGAACGGAAAGATAGAGAGGGTAAATTCCCTTTATGGGAAAGTAAGCTACGGTACAGCAGTAGAAATACAATCTAAAAAGAAAACAAGATCCTAATAACTTAATATTATCATCATCATTATCAATAATAATAATAATAATGATGTTAATGATAGGAGTTTGCACGCTCTCCCCGTGTTCGCGTGGGGTTTCGCCGGGGGCTCCGGTTTCCTCCCACGGTCCAAAAGCGTGCAGGATAGGCTTATTGGTGTGTTTAAATTGTAGCTGTGTGTCTGTGAGTGTGAGTGTGCGTGTGAGTGTGTGCACCCTGCGGTGTGCTGGCCACTGCCCAGGGTTGGTTCCCGCCTGTACCCATTGTTCCCGGGATTGTTCCCCCCCGCGACCCCAGTTGGGATTAAGCGGTTTCAGAAAATGGATGGATGGATGATAATAATAATAACGGTCAATGCATGATAAGATGTGCATTATAGTGTATGATTTTAAATGCATGGCTACAGAGGTGAAGAACCGCTTAATGCGAAGAGGAGTTTGAAAACGTATAAATCACTGCTTGCAGAGCATTAACCCATTTAGACCATTGTTACCACACATTTGTACCTAAAGACATAATTTTCACATTTACAAATTGAAAATGCACTTATTAGAACTACTTTCTACCAACAATGATTAAACATTTATGTTTAGTTCATTTTTCTTTACAATCGTGTCCTAAATAAAGATTTACTACTCTGATTTGCCTGACTGGCACTACGTGCACAGTTAGAGAAAATGAATCAACATCCTTCTGACCAATCAGATTTGAGAATTCAACAGCACCATGGTATAATAAAGTTTAAATAACGATATAGGGGTATGGAGTAGCATGGCGATTTTCCCGCCTCGCCTCCAGGTGGGCGGTGGCCTACTTCTTCTCGGGGGGGACGTAGTGTGAGCTGAGGCTGGGCTGAGTGCTGCTCTGGTGCCGGAACCTCTCGTTGACAGCCAAGGCAGCGTTTATGGCGAAGTGCTTCACGTATGACTCCAGGATGTTTATGATGTTCATCTGGCAGGGGATCTTCACCAACTGCGAGCAGCCACACAAAACAGCACTGCCATCACTGCAGACCACTGGCCTTTTTTGACTCCCCATGAACGCAAGGTGAGTAATCGGAGCTCTAAAGAGCAGCGACACATTCTGGCTGGCGCTGATGTACCTTCTTACGCTTGTTGATGTAGTAACAGTCATCCTCCAGCTTCCTCTTCAGCACCTCGGGGATCTCGATGCTGATACACCGATCCTCGCTCTCCCTTTTGGAGTTACCCTCCTGGTCCTCCTTCTGGATGGCAGAAAAGTATCTGTCATTTCTCTCATCATGCTCTGCCCTGATCTGCATCATCATTAGTCAAAAGAGTGTTGATTAAGGTAAGTACACTTTGGTTATACATATTAACTCTTAACAGGGCATCTGTATGCTCAAATACATTTTTGAAGACTTTTTTTCCCCTTAAAATGTTAACTGAACCAAAAAGAAGAAAATATCGCATATGACTTTTTCAATTTTGCACTGAAAGGACAGCCTTAAAAAATATAAGGAATGCCAAAATATAAGATAAGATGTACTTTAAATATAGCACAATCTTTCAATTAGCCATTGATTTACTTCTGAAACAGGCAGGTATCTTTTCAGTCAAAAATAATGAGTCCATTCTAACTATTAATAGTGGTAAAGAGTCCCAGAAGGTTCAAGGCCCATGATTACCCTTCCAGAGTTCAATTAGTAACCAATTTATGCGGGAGGGGCCAAGTAACTTAATTGTCACAAATGTGATAAATAAAAAATAAACGTCTGCAGACTGCAATGTTGAGAGGATCTCGAAAGGAGGCGACTAAAGCGAATGAAGTTTTTACCATTTGACCCAGTTCCTCATATGTGTCGCCTTCACTTTTTAATTCCACGTCCTCAGAGATGTCCTCGTTACTGTCTTCTGAAGATGAAATTAAAGCTAAACAAATGAAAAGGGGGAAAGTGGTCTCACAGACTTTTACAATAGAAAGTGGTGCTTCGGGGGAGGTTCTGACTGCCGCGCTGGTCTGCCAGTGAGTGCCTGGCTATGCCTACAAGTACGTGGGGTGCCCTGGAGCATGTCCGGGTTGTGTTTATGTGTTCTGGCTGCATCAATAGGGGCAGTCAGGTGAATGTGGATGTTCCTGGTAATGTAGCAAGGACACATGTTGATGGATGGATGGCTTACAGATGCAAAATGGGTCACTAGTCACACATAGATGGGTTAGAGAGAGAGAGAGAGAGAGATGGGAGTTCTCACTGAAAAGCCAAGTCCACCTGCCCTGGACTACCCGTGTCTCAAGTTACAGACCTCCCTCAGACGCACTAAAGACATCTATGCTGATAACAAGAGCCGGGTGACAGTTGCTCGCTGCTCACTCACGGGGACCATTGCTCTCCTTCTTTTCCTCTCCGGGCGGGCTTTTCAACACAGACTCAACACCGGACAGACGACATCGTCGTTTCTTCCATCCCTTTCTCCTCCTGTGCGGGACGGCAGAAACCGCTATCTGTGCTGTTCACTTCACACTGAACACTGGTCATGATCGATAATGCATTTCACGGAGGAGCAGTGCACAATCAATTATATGCTTTCGGGACCGAGGAAACGCTGTTTCAGAGTGAAAATTATGACATGCCGTGGGACATGTGTGTTTTCACGAGGTTATTAATAAAATTATGCCTTCATCTGGTGAAACCTATAATCGTGGAGCCAGCTAACGTGGCAGCTAATATATGCCAGCTAACGTACTCTGTCACCTGCCTTGCATAAGCCTACAAACACGCCCGTGCAATATGCATTTGTGGGTTTAAGGACATAGGAGCATTACGGATTTGTGTTCATCACTGAAGGGCAAGGTTTTAGTGTTACTACGATTACGCATTATCAGGCTTGAAGAAACCATTTAAAACGAAGCAAATGTAAATGTCGCGTTAATATATATATATATATATATACACACACACACACTTTTATTTTTTTATTTTTTTGAAAAACGTTAAAATTAAAGCACGAGCTACAACGTACAGATGGGTAAAACTGAGAAACGTTACGCGATGTGTATAAAATGCGGGGATACTAAGACTGATACTGAGATCTAATTCCTCACGATCGGCACGTTTTAAATGGTAGTATATTCTGGTATAAGGTATACCAGACCGCAGCAATTTACCAAGGGCCTTACAATCGCCATTTGAAGAATAGAAGGTTTTGCAGCTTATTCACAATTTGGGATAAAACCAGAAACTGACAGATGCTCCCTTTGCTCCCATCAAAAAAGGGGGCAGCTTACGTGATATCGCTATCAGTAGGGAACCTAATGCGTTCACGAATGTGTACATAAGCAGGGGGAAAACGCGGACATGTCGCATATTAGCGAGGCTAACTGCGGCTTACAGCCGCTCATAAAGCCGACACCAGACACACAGACGCTATCACGCACAAATGCACCCGGGAGCACAGCCCCTTCCGTTCGTACTTACATGCGAGCCACAGCTTTGCGAGCCAGTTTACATGGCAAGACGCGCTTTTCGTGTGTATCCCGGAGGAGACGCTCCTCAGCGGCCCAACGATCCCGGCTGGATCACAAAGGGTGTGGGAGCGGCGAGCATTAGGCTGTTGCGGGGATTTATGCACCGTTTCTTCTTGTGTGGTGGACGCTACCTCCGGAGTCTTGGCATCAGAAGGGATTTATTAAAAGAGAACAATAATTCAGTATTCAGTTAACTCAACGTATTGCATTTTTACTTCCCCAGAGGGGAAAAAATCGAATTAGGCCACTGTTTACGGACAGTATGATACATTTTATACAAATTATTTAAATGAATTAAACGCACCTCAGAAATATTTCTTAAAATTCTCAGTGGATTTAAAAGGGAGTGTTTGGAATTTAAAAAGAATAATGAGAGGAGACGGTTTCAAACAAAGTTGCTCTTTATATGCAGCCCTTAAAATGACCACACAGTAAGCAAAAATACAGAGGCAAACGTGGCATACAAGCACAGGGAGGTTACACACTAGACAGGGAGGCTCACACATGGTAGGGTAGTTATACAACACTAGAACACATTAGGATTACACATATGACACAGGTAATGATACACACAAGTCTGGAACACAAGTAATCAGTCTTTGTCAGTCACGTGTCTACACTGTCTGACACGCCCCCATTCGCCATTTTGAAGGTATTCCCGGACGCAAACACTAGGAAGAATGGAGAAGAAAAAGCAGAAGGAGAAAATTCCGTACAGAGAAAAACTTACGAAGGACGCCAGGGATCGGTATTTGGCTAAATTGTCAAACATCAACAATATAGATCCGTATGATCTCACATAAAAAAAATGAAATTCCGACGCGACATTGTTGCCTTCAACTTCATCTCTGGATATAACAAACTACCTTGTTTATGGTATCTGCGCTTACACATATGAACAGTTCAAGAACTATAAATCTCCTGAAGCCCACTGACATTTCATCAATGGCTGGGTGCAGGATCTGTTCACATTACGAACGCAGGACTGCGACAACACAGTCGTCACTGCAAAGGTACGCTAGCTTGTAATCAAGTTGCAAACAAATCTGTACAGCCTCGAACAAAGGAGACTAAGGGGGGACATGGTCCAGGTATACAGTATTAGATTCTAACAGGTCTGGATGCAGCCAAATGGCTACTTCAATAATTTTCTTATGTTATAATGATGGATAATGATGGACGCAAACACTTGCTCTTGAGTTATATACCTCCAAAATGGCAATTCGACCCACAATACACTGCGACTATAGCGAGTGTGACATCAACTGTCAAAGACCGATTTCACTAACAAATACTTACAAACGCTACTTACAGGACATGCACAGGGCTATATACAAGGCTCACAAGAATGCCGGGATATTCAAATACTGCAGACGCCACACTGCCCCCCCTTCAAAGGTCAGCTGTCCTGCCGACCACCATCCCCAGTCCCCACCTCAGGTCCCAAGCTCAGCTCATCACTGGTCAAGCTGAGGAGAGCCTGGAGCTCTTCCCCCTCCAGCATCAACGCAAGGTGCATCGCTGTCTCCTCGTCGCTCCAGGCATTGTGCCAGGCTACCAGGTGCTCCTGGATGAGGTTGGCCTTCAGGGGCTTCTTCCTGGAGTACCATGGGAGCTTTGCAGCTGTCTTGACTCCTCCTCTGTTGGGTACTGGAGCGCTCGGCGAGGGGGCTTCTGCTCGCACTTCCCGGGGTCGGCACGGATGAGTTGTGCTGACGCTTGGTTGACTGAGACATCGTGGCTGCGATGACGACTAACGAGAGGAGATAGATTAAAGCAAAGTTGCTCTTTATATGTGGTTCTTAAAAGGAAACGGAACGGAGTAAGCCACAATACACAGAGGTGAACATGACATACAAACAATGGGAGGTTCCACATTAGACAGGAAGGCTCACACATGGTAGGGTAGTTATACAACACTAGAATACATCACGATTACACATATGACACAGGTAATGGTACACGCAACAGTTGGGAGTAATAACACTAACAAATATGTACAAAGGCTATTTACAGGACATGCACTGGGCTATATAAAAGGCTCCATGCATGCCGGGATATTCAAATACCGCCAATGCTACAATACTATAATTCCTCAGAAACTGTCCAGTAAATTGAGGGAGCTGGGCCTAAACACCCCCCTTGTTAACTGGATCCTGCATTTTCTGACAGAAAGACTTCAGTCAATCCACTTTGGGAAGCCTATATCTCTGACACCATCACACTGAGCATGGGAGCACCACAGAGCTACATTCTTAGCCCTCTGCTCTTTACACTGCTAATCTATGGTTGCTCAGTGAAGTTCAACTCCAATCATATAATCAAATTTGTCTCATTGACAATAATAACATTTAATTATACATGGAAGAGGTGGCAAGACTTGCTGTCTGCTGTAAGTTCAATAATGTCAAAACAATTGTCATAACAAACGAGATAACATAAGGAGAACATAAGAACTTTACAAACGAGAGGAGGACACATGCTTAAATATAGAAGTGCTTTTTCAAATCCAGTTTAAAATGTTCTCCCACTAATTTCCACCTTGTTCTTGTATTTGAACTAATATTGAAGTAATTATTTGGTTGAACAGCATACAAACCTGTTAGAATCTTATGTACCTGGATCATATGTACTTAGTCTCCTTGGCTTGAGGCTGAACAGATTCAGCTCAGCTAACCTCTTCTCGTAAGACATTCCTCTAAGGAATCATTCTTGTAGCCCTAGGTTGAACCCTTTCTAAGGCAGCTGCACACAGTATTCTAGGTGGGGTCTTACCATGGAATTGTATAATCTTAGCATCACCTCCCTTGACTAAAACTCCACACACCTAGAGATGTAACCTAGCATCTTATGAGCCTTATGGCCAGAGTGGGACATGGAAGCATCAACATACACACCGAGGTCTTTCCCATAATCAGCTACCTTTATTTCAGTGGAACCCATAAATATCTATGCTTTATATTTCTGTGGACTGCATGGATTACCTTACATTTATCTGCATTAAAGTTCACCTGCCAGGTATCAGCCCAGTCACTAATTAAATCAAGATCCCACTGTAGCCTCTATGCTGCTAGTTCAATATCTGCAGATTTAACCAGTTTACTGTATGTATTGGTGTCATATCATTAATGTAAATTAGGAACAATAGTGGTCCTAAAATTGAACCCTGCAGTACCCCACTATGAACGCAGGCCCACTGTGACATCATGCCTCCAATAATTACCTGCTGTTTCCTGTCAGTTAACCAGTTTTAAGTCCAAGCTGCTGCAGTTCCTAAAATACCTGTTGCTTAAGCAGGAGCTGTTTGTGGGGGACAACATCAAAGGCCTTTTGGAAATGTAAATAGATCACATCGTAGGTCTTTTTGTGATCAATTTCTCTTGTAGCTTCCTCAAAGAAATCAAGTAGATTTGGTAAACAGGATTTACTTCTTCTACCTGTCCTCCATGTTGCCTATTCCTCAGAACTCCATCCTTGTTGGCTGAGATGAAAAAAATCACCAAGTTCCTGGATGTCCACATCACAAATAAGCTTACTTGTTTCTCTCAATTTAGCCCCTTAGCCAAGGGATCATGACATGTCTGCACTTTTATAGAGACTAAAGAAATTGAGACTCCCCTCTCCAATCCTCGTCACATTCTACAGGGGAATCCGCTCTCCAGCTACATCACTGTCTGGTACAGGAACTGCAAGATTTCAGACTGCAACACACTGCAGAGCATAGTGAGGGTAGCTGAGAAAGTCATCAGGGTGCCCCTACCTCCCCTGAGAGACTTTTACCATGACCACCGCTTTCACAGAGCTAGTAACATCAAGGGAGACCAATTGCAGCCACTACATGAGCTTTTTTTTCATTTGTCATCTGTTAAACGGTACTGAAGCATATGTAAAGTAACCTTGAACCTTCTGCTCAAGATGTATGATACATGTACTCTGACTCTGGCAGTAAGCATACTGAAAACATTCCAGGTTAGGGAAGTTAACAGATGTTTTCTGCCAGGAAAAGACTAATAAATTGCTGAAACATCTTGTGTGTGCAAACAAAATGTAAACAAAATACCTATATTTCCGGCTGTAAAATCACAGATGAACATTCCATAATAATACCCCTCACCACATTTTTGACATTAGTATTGTAACTTTATCTGTGGCTTAGCAGCTGGAAAAGCAGCCATTTTTTTTTTTTTTATATCAACATTTCAATAATGAATACAGCCTGTTGTACAAACATTATAAATGTGACAGGGTCATTGCTACTTTGTACTAATGACCAGTAAATATATAAATGAATACTAAATCTAACACTTATCAGTGGTTTTAGTAAGCTGGTCAGAGTAATACTGTAATACTGATCTGAAATGTATGCAAAATACAATAAACACTAGTGTGATTATCTTGGCACAAAGTAAAAGTATGTATTCCCTTTTCTGTAGGTTTGCATGTACAGTAAAGGCCAGTTCCAAAGCATTTTGCAATATCCATTCTCAATGGGCATATATAAGAGAGTCACCTGGAGCGGTGTGTATGTAATGACTCTGAGACTAGTTTTAATTTTAGAATAACTGTATAACCTTGGCAATAATAAAAAATACCCAGAGTTTCATTCACTCATCCTTAAAGGAAAATGGTGCAAATTATGTGAAGGGTAGAAAATGTTCACCAAACTTTCCAAAAGCCATGTTTTTTGGTTTTGGAATAAAATTAACTATAACTGGTACCATTTTATCCCATGCAACATGATGATTTCATGAGGCAACAGATGGCAACAGCCCTTTTGTGAACATTATGCATTTAGTCGAATGATGTCATGTGGAAGTCGGCTACTCATAAATACAGGGGGCTGCTTCCCAACATTACATGCAAATAATAGAATTAAGAATAATAGGAAAATATCCTTGCCTGGGCTGCCTTGTATTTCCTGTGGTTTATCAGTATTAGATAACTGTTATTACTGTTTTCCCATTTTCTGGGACATATATCACTAGCTTATGGGCACTGAAAGACAGTACAGCAGATCCCTACAATGTAGTTTACTGCACAGCCATACCAGTTGGAGGACGTAACAATTCCTGAATGATATGTAATTCTTTTTACACTTATTTCTTTAAACAACCTTCCTCTATCCACAAAACCACATCACCTTACTTTGTCCTATCGAAATTTCCAGTTTAGGGGCATTCAAAGGACAAGTCTGGGTAATATGCTTAAGTTCCTATTCATTTAGTCAAATGAACTAAAGATGGTATTAATGTCCACACACTTCAGCTGAAGTTTTGACCTCCTTCAAGCTCTGGGTGGTCTCCAAAGTGAAGAGCGCTCTCCTTCCTCTGCCTTCCAGTTTGGTTATGACGTGAAGATCAAGCAAAAGAATTTTGCCATCTCACCTTTGCTTATATTCATAAACTTCAAAAAAGCACAATTGATCCTTTTAATGGCAAGTAAAGTACTCTAACACATAATTGTGTAACTAAATTAAATTAATGCCATTGCGTAATTAAATTGCAAGTACACCCAGGTGCAAAGTATTCCAGACCTTGGCGCAATAGTTTATATGGTTTAAGGAGAAGGGAATGTGTGGAAAAACAAAAAGGATACCATGCGAATGGAAACAGAGATCAGAGACGAGGTAAGATGAGTACCGCATAAGGACCATGCTTGTAAATGTCTACCTCTGCCTCCATTCAGAATCATTTTGTTTTTAACATTGAGTATTTCAAGGTTTTCATTGTAGCAAACTGATATCCTTTGGCATTTGTCACATGAAGATGCCCATGTAACATGCAGTGGACTGTGGAGTTTAAGGCAGAAAAAACCCAGAAAATACCATGTCATTCTCATTTCGGTGTAGCTTTTAAACTGTTAATCCGAGAATAAAATGCAACATTAATTCTGCAGATGTAGTTAAAAGGAGAATAGGGGAATAAGTGTGCTGAACAGCTCACATGCTCCTCTTCAGAAGCTAAGGCTGTCCCAAAAGAAGACAGGGCCACAGGTGAAGTGTGCACATAGTAATAATTGGAAATCACAGGACCAATGAAGAATGTGCTTCGGAAGAGTCACAGGTCACCTGGGTTGGATTACAAAAGTGCAGGTGTCTATTCAGCTCAACTGAAAACTTGGCCTTCTTGACCTGAGTTCCAAAACGCAGAAGCTAAACTCACCACTTTGGTCCTTTTTCATTCCCTCCTCACCGACAGAGATCTCTCCATCCTTCCAATCTGACTCGGATGTGAAGACTGTCAGGTGAAATACCACACGTGATTTTTTCATCTCTCGTCAAAAGCTGCACACTCAGCACTTCGGGAAGCACAAGCAGCTTTTCACCAAGGGAGTAGCTCCAATCACCAAGGGAGTAGCCCCAATCACCAAAGGAGTAGCCCCAATCACCAAAGGAGTAGCTCCAATCACCAAGGGAGTAGCTCCAATCACCAAGGGAGTAGCCCCAGTCACCAAGGGAGTAGCTGCAATCACCAAGGGATTAGCCCCAATCACCAAGGGAGTAGCTCCAGTCACCAAGGGAGTAGCCCCAATCACCAAGGAAGTAGCCCCAATCACCAAGGGAGTAGCCCCAAATCCTCTGAACACTCACATCACATGTGGAAATCGGAGGTAAGACTATTCGTGCATCCTTTTATACATATCGTATGTATAAAAAAATTAAATAAACACTGCACGCCATTCCCAAAATGTAGGCCTTGCTTTCAATATACACTTAAACCTAAAGTGAAAGGTGCAGACTAGAGAGGAAATGTCGGTGGTTTGCATTTTCAACATTATGTTTCATATATAGTATGGGACCCTGGGATCACAGGGATGGTAATTTTATGCCTTTGTTTTAAACTGGTGTCTGCATTAATAAACTGCTTCTAATGTAAATTAGGATGGTATAGTGGGCAACATTCTTAAGTCTTCTGTATTCTTATACATAGATCCTTCTGATATCAGAATAAAATAAAACGTTACATTTGTAAATAGAAAATGCTGTACAGTAGCATGCATGTCCACAATGAATTCTTCAAAGCATCATATATTTTTTTAATTTTTCACTCAGATGTTTGCTAACAGTTCAGACAGGTTGGTTATAGTATGTGTCCTAAAGCTGACTAGTTGTTTTCCCGCTGGAGTGATCTTCTAGGCCAAGCGCAACAGCAATAAATCATATTGTCTTCTTTGTAAACCCTTGTAAATGACTAATTGCCTCCAGTTTGATAGTCTCGAATAGATCTTTCATACCTTTGTATTAAACAGCAGAATTATGTGTTTTTCCATGTATTTTTGACACTGTTATCATAATCAAATTTCACAAGAAAGGGCTTACACCTCATTGATAGCATTTATATACTGTGCAGTGATTAAACAAAACAATACTGAAGTATTTTTTTTTAATTACCACCACTAATAAACAAAATGATCCTGAAGATTTTTTGAAGAACAAACACAAAACCCAAAATAATATGGAATTTCTTCAAAATGTCAACTTTAAAGCACTAGTATTAACACTTAGGTGCCCAAGCTGACAGCCCACAGGGCAAGAGAGGGGCAGAGACACACAGAGAAAACACCACAAATGAATGAACAATGGCGAGTAGACCGAAGAGTAGACAGAGCATTTTTAAAAAGAGGTGGGAGAACCTACAATACCGCTTAATAAAGGGCCACTCAAAGGCCAGCAAATTCTCCAAAAGAGTACCAACATAGGGATTCACATTCACGTCTTATTTTGGATGAGTTTCCCTGTCTTCCTGGATACTGTCATCTCCTGGCTGGCCTTGGTTCCCCTCTCAGGGATGATTGCATTGAAGTGCCTAAAACAAAACCAATCCAAGATCAGGGCTCACATCAAACAGGTTCTTAAGTACACCTGGGACACAGCTGTGAATCGTTAAATTCAGATATTTCATTCAGGCCCATTGCCACAGGTGTATAAAATAAAGCACAAGCCATGCAGTAAGGTTTACAAACATTTGTGAAAGAATGTATCTCAGTGAATTCAAATATGATACTGTCATAGGATGCCGCCGTTGCAGTAAGTCAGTTTATGAAATTTCTTCCCTGCTAGATGTCCCATGGTCAACTCTCAGTGGAAGTGTTTAGGAACAACAGAAACTCATAACTGACCACATAAAATAGCAAAGCAAGATTGCCGAGTGCTGAGGCACATAGTGTGTAAAAGTCACCAACGCTTTGTTGATTCAGTAACTGCAGACTTCCAAACCTTCTCTGGCACTAACCTCAGGACAAATACTGTGCACTGACAGCTCCATGGAATAGGCTTCCATGGCCGAGCAGCTGCATGCAAGCCTCACATCACCAAGCATGTCTATCCTGAAAACCAATATGGAGCAGGGTTTGTTGGACAGTGATCTCAGACACAGCCTTCATCAAGCTTCTTCGTCAGGTGTTGCACTGTGGCCCATCTGTCGGTCTGTACAAATGGGATAAATGGTTTTGTAATCGATAGATGGATTGAGGACCGTTAGTCATTTTAGCTTTAGCTCAATTTAGCAAAAATGTAACATTAGCCTTAGATGTAGGAGGAAACCATCACAACATAAATGAATTATGACATGAGGATTTAAGGATTCAAACAGCTATCGTGTTTAATAGGTTCTTGCTTAGCCTGATTTTTTTGATTTTGCCAACAAGCAGCAGTATATTAAAACTGATCTTCTGTTCACTGCTGAAAGCATGGGGCAAAGCACCAAGTTTCACTCTTAGCTGCGACACAATTCCTTTAAGCTTCCTTTCATCCAGATTTGCATTCATTTTACACCGAGACCCTGTATTGACAAATGAGTTGAACCACTCCATAAAGCCTCCTTCAGCAGATCCCAATAATCAGCTAACCAAAAAAGAAAAATCGCAAAAATAAGGTAACTGCATCCTCACATGTGATTTTATTTACATAATATAATTCTTCTTACTTTTACAACAGACACCACGCTGCTGGTTGAAAACTGACTTCACTTATCAATGCAAAACATGTACAGACATGCGGTCCTCCTTAGAAAGCTGAAAATACTGCATTATGCAGTACATTTTTGCAGCACCTAATGAAATGTGCCAGAATTGGTCCCTACCTTGTCTGGCTCTGTCTGTCATTTCCCTGTTTGGCCAGCAGGTGTCACTGGCCATCCTGTTCATTCCTCAGGTTCAGCACAGGTCTCAGTCCCTAGTGTCTTCATGCTTCCTGGGCTGCCGTGTAGCTGAATGGGCTGTGTGTATAGCTGTGTGACTATGATTCTGTTGTAGGTTCAAGGCCAGAGTCAGTTATCTTGGACATTTTGCCATTTGTTGCCTCCATGTAAATTGTGCTCCCCGTCTTCATTCAGTATCAGTCCTTACTTTTAGTCTTTGTTCTGTTACTGTTAGAAATTGGTCGTATTTTACAGTAATTTTTACAGTGTATTATAAATCAAACAGACTAGTATTAAAAACAGAGTTTTTATTTCAGAGTAGGGGCTTGATGTGCTGCTGCCCGAGGTCGTGTCTCGCTGCCCATACTCTGGCTGGAAGAAGATGTGGTGCTTCACTGTGTAATTAGGACAAGATGCATTGTAGATCTGGGGGCATTTTTCCAATACCCTCCCTATTTCCCTGAGTTGCTTCCCTGCAATCTTCTAAGTCATTGTTTCCCAATTCTGTCCTTGGGGACCGGACTTTTTTTTTTTTTTTTGCTCCTTCCCAGACAGTCCAAATTTTTGCTCCCTTCCAGTGTTCTGCCTTCCATTAGAAAAAGACACACACACCCACACAGCACAGAAAGGTTACAAAACAACAACCTCAAAATCATACGCAATTATGTCATGCCCATTCGCCTTCCCTTCCTGGTCATAGCAAAAACATGGATTGTCTGGGGTTCCACGAGGACCGGATTGGGTAACACTGCTCTAAGTCCTACTTCAGGACATTCCTGTTACAGACTTTATTATTGCTTTTTGGGTAGAAATTTAACAAACTTATAAATGTGTGGCTGCGTGTTGACTGGGATAAATAGTCACGCTGTAATGGTGAAAGAATTTGTCCCAGAAGACTGCAGCAGGCCTGTTCTTTAGGGAGGTCTTGATTTGCTACCATTGTAAAACTATGGTTTTTAAGTTGATGCTGATACAAGGTATTTCTAAGCATCTCAATTGTCCAAGGACACTGTTTTTTCCTTGTCTAAAACCTGAGTTTTGATCCTATAAAGGTACATACTAAAATCACCTTCTCAAATGTGGTCTTGCTGTGGCAATCGAGCGCTCTTGTGGAGCTGCAAATTGACACCAAATTAAAAACCACCTTTAAGCCTGTTAAAGGCTGAACCTTTGCAGAAGCTCATTTCTGTTGAAGTTGTAGATGTTGTGGTGCATATAAATATTTGTAGTTGTTGTTTATAGCACCAAGGCTTCCTCCCAGAGGATTGTGGGATATGGGCAGTCATGGACCACGGTGTGTGTGTGGATGGTGGAATGCATATAGATGGGGAATAGAACCTCTATTAATTTGAACAGATATCCTCATCTTCATAACATAGTGGCTGCACATTTAAGTGACTTCAAGAAGAGGGAGTCCATCAGTGGGTGTTAAAAGAGCGTTTAAACTGCACTGCAGGAGGATTGGGCAGTGTATCCTCACTAAAGCATGCACTGTCCTCACATGTGATGGTAAGTTACTGTTGTCTGCAGTGATGTACAAATAGCATGCAGGCCAGAAGGTCCTTCCAGTACTTTCCAGATTATATCCTCCTGTAGGAGATACTTTCTTGGGCTGGACAATTTCATTTCCTGCTCTTGTTGAAGGTGATCCACTAGGAGAAAGAAATTAAATTTGCTTGCCATGGTTTAGCACTTGTTTAGATAGAGTCATCCTGTAACCCCCCCCCCCCCATAACCTTCATATCTACGAAGAAACAGAAATGCTCTCCAGGAATTGCATATATAATTGATTTATCCAGGCAGTATACAATTGAGAACTTTTTGTTAGAAACTTTTCGGAACTTTTCGTTTTATCATCTCACCATGAATTTTGTCACAAATGAAACCCATATTTTGGATTCAATTTTTTTTTTTTGTCAATGATGCAAGGGCAATGCAATCAACCAGTCCCATGAGAGATGCAGTCTGGAATGTCAGAATTTAGCACAAAGTAAACCAGAGGGTACAACCCTGAACAGGAAATCGAAGCTGTCTGGTCAACTGTGGAAGTGAACTGGGTCCAAAACCTGAGACTGGAGGACATAAAGAGCAAGGAGGTACATAGGGGTGATGAGAAAAACAAGTAAACTCCAGAAACGGGGGGGGGGGGGGGGGGGGGGGGGGGTAAAAAAAAA
>JAODJU010000001.1:37215173-37230931 GCA_026776725.1 Gnathonemus echidnorhynchus
GGGGGGGGGGGGGGTTCAATAGACACACACAGGTGGAAAGCATGAGGGTTGATGTCATGGGAAAACACACTGAGAAAAAGGCTGGCCTGAACTGGTAGTGCTGGGTGGATTATGCTGCCATGACATTTATCAAAGGCAATCAAACCAAAGGCATCCAACCTCCCCTGGTCCCAGGACCTCCAAGCTTCCCTCAACACACATGCAGAGGAGCAGTTATCCAGTGTGTTTGGCTTTATTATACACTCAGTATGTTTACATGCACACTAAGAAAATCAAATTGTTGTGTTAGTCTGTCTAAAACTAGACCTTTAAAGTGCATGTAAACACATTAGTCTGATTGAAATTGTATTAAATCTAATTTCTCTTAGTTGGACTAAGACATCGTGATGATGCGATTGGAAATCGATTTACTCCTGTGTGTAAATGTTAAATCACACTCAAACTGGACTAGGAGCTCTGCGCATGCTCCACAGATCCCCCACGGGCTTTGACCCAGAAGTAACAGAAGAAGCCGGTACACAGAAGAAGCTTGAAGCGTAGCAGAAGCTGTCCAATTCACTGCTCAACTGAAGGGCGCTTTTCCACTGCACCAGGTACCGTCCTTTTGGTACTTCAAGAAGGTACCGAAAGTACGGTACTTCAAGGTGTTGGTTTTCCACTGGCATAAAAATTGGTACCGGTGACAAATGGCATCACAATGCGAGGTGGGTATTTTGTACTGAATTCGAAAAACAGCTGCAGTATATCATAGGGCTTGACGTCGTGCGATATAACAACGTCGCAAGTTATGCTCATGCAATTATTAAATCACTAGTCACCTTGATTAAGATCTGGCTTTTTCTTACCTTCATTCTGGATGGACAGTGAGTTTAAGTCTTGTTAAAACATTTTTACTCTGGCATAGAGAAAAAACTTAGCTAGCTTTGCAATTTTAATTATTATTGCTTTTCAGGAATATCTAGTTTAAGATCAGTTTAAAGTTCACCTCTGTTGCTTTTGTATGAACGCTGCATGCATTTTTCTGAAACAATCATAATCATTTTCATCCCTGGTGTTTAAATCACTCCTAGATGGGTTTGTGATAAACAATCTTGTTGTATCTGTTCTTCTGACCAGATCGCAATTAAAGCATGCGTCACTTCATTTGTTCACACACCCATTATCATTAATGTTATTTTTTTACATCTGTGACATAATGGGTCAACTGGAAAAAGCCCAATACTAACAAGCTGAAAGGAGCCATATCGCTACCTGTTAGCAGAGTCGGACATACTCCAGTCAATAAATCGATTTCCCTCCTGTGGATGTATACTGGGACAAGTACAGTAGTCTGATTAAATGGCATAGTCGTGCTATAACTGTAGCTCTACTTAGCTGTGCATGTAAACGGACTGAATGATATGCCGACCCTCAAGCAGCTGTTTCACAAGAAGGCTGTGGGTCGACTGTCTTTCTGTTGTGAACTGAAAATTGGAGGGACATCTGTTTTGCATGAAATAAGCCTTAATTTGTCACAGCAGAGGGGCACGACCCACTTCTGATTCCTTGGCAATGTAATTTAGTTTTGAATATGACAGACGTTTTTTGAAAAGAAGAACAAAATATTTTAGCTGTTTTGATTTACTTTTGGTCACGTCTGACTCTAAAAGAGATTGTGCCCTAAAAGGACCTAGATGTTGTATAACAAGGATTTTTAAATGCAGTCCTAAATTACTACAGCTGTAGAGTGTGGTGTTACACTTACACAGCTGCACTGATGATTGCTTTGTCATAGTCTTGGCATATCTTCTACTATTTTCTTTCAAAGCATGTACTGCTTTGGCCAAGCAGAGAGAGTATTGCGGAGTACTGTAGTTCTGCTGATATAACTGTATCCTATATGCTGTGTAGCTGCTGTACAAAGAGGTTCTTATTTAGTGAACTCCTTCAGATTTATCAGCAGCGAGACAAAGTGGGATAAATTGGCGTGTTGCTGTTCTCAGATTGTTCCCCTTTGAGTATGACAAGGTATGGAGGGAACTACCTAATACCAAACCCTTTAGGATAGAGGCCGTTCACTGGTTTCCCCTTTGGAATGCCTCTGCCTTGCATCCTGTGCTTCCAGGGATAGGCTCACCATGGCCCAGTATTGGAAAAAATAGCACAACAAAGGGAATATGGATAATGTATTTACTACCTACATTTAGGACTTGGACATAAGGTTTGACCAAAGCCTCACAGAAATCAGAAAGATCTCTTTATAGCTGTGTTTCATTATGAGGGTGTGGACATATGACCTCACCAGATCACACTGCTCAGTGCTGTCAATGATATTCCCCAGCAGACAACTTACTAGCTAGCATGACATGCTTAACTTAACTGTTGTATTGTATACAGATTGCTAAGTGTTACAGGTGCAGGGCATGGTGCAGCCGTAGAGAAAGTGATGATCGACTAGGGCTCTGAGACAAGGAGGTTTATTAAGGGAACTGAGACACGGGGGGGACATCACAAACTAAAACAACCATGAGGGGTCAAAAACTGACAAGGAAAAATAGCAAGAACTAACTACACAAACTATAAAGTAACTTAACAAGAGCAGGGAGCAGGACTAGGCAATGGAACAGCACAACACACTATCCTTCACATAACAAAGTACATATACACCTAATACCATGACTCACTGGTAAAACACAGCAGGGCAGGCATTTAAATACACATAAAACTGGGACAAACAAAGAACAGGTGTAAGACAATTAACCAATCAACATACTGTAGGGTGCAGGATAATGGGCCACAGAAAAGAACCATCAACAAGGACTGGCACAAGAAAATGGGCAACAGGTGTAACGAATAACAATTAACAAGCAGAGAAACTGGGGAACATAATACCAAACACTAGGAAATATTAACTGCATACTTGGCATTAAACACTAGGAATAGAATGCATGGATAAACAGAACCAGAATGGAACAGAGCATAACACAAGCAGGGAAAACTGAGGACATGAAAACTACTACAGAAAATAAACACTGGGAAAGAAAAACCCAAGAAATACAAATAAACAGATGAGGCTGGCCCAAGGTCAGCCTTAAACCCATAACCAGCAGAACTTAGTCTCCGAGCCATACACAGAGCCTATTGAGCCAAGGGGCAGTCAAAGATGCAGGAGAAACACCAAGGGTTTGACAAGGAGTGACAAGATGGGATGGCCAGCGACACCTGCTGGCCAAATGGGAGAGACACGAAGGACAGGACCAGACGGGTGCTTACCCTGACAGATATGATGATGTTACTGATGGTCACAGTGGAGAGAGAGGACTGAACACAAGGACACTGGAAATAAAGGTCCAGTTCTCTGGGAAAATTAACCTCAATTGCATTCATGAGAGAGGTATTTAACCTGAATTACACTATAAACATCCAAAGAGTACAAACTTTAAATGTATATTTGGCATGTTGCTGCTGTTGTGGTTGTTTTGGCTAAGAGCACCTCCTAAGTTATCTGTTGCTTGGATGGGGATAACAACACCACACACTGTTAAGTATGTGCCCACAGACATTTCAAAACTATCCAGATACAGCACTGTAATGCAGTGAGTCTCTGTTCAGACAGATTGCCAGTGAATGAAGTGTTTATTTTAAAGCTTTATAGCACATATCTGCTAGCAGCACTGTGCAGTCTCGTAACGTCAGGCTTGGGGAAATGGTATAAACATGTTTGTTTAACAGGTGTTGCCCAGTTATGAGGAGAAGGGTGTGTTTTAAAAAGTGAAGAACCCGACAGGTGGAAACTTGTCAAGCATTGAGGTCATCCAGACAGCAGGGGGAGCTCTTTACCCTCCTGTGTAGTTACTTTTACAAAATAGCGTCCTGTCAAAACTGTCATTGAAGGCATTTATGTAGTTTTGGTGGAGTAGAATAGCTTTTTTTTTTTTATTTATATTAAAGAAGTATGACATTTTTATTTTAAATGTTCTCTTAAATATGAATATTTCATCTGAAATGTATTGGGTTACTTTGCCCTGAGTGTGTAATTCTGTGAAATGTTAATATTCTTAAAATATTCTATTGTCGGGTTTCTATTTGTGTACTGTGCAATTTTCAGTTTGTTTGCACTACGTTTATTTGACCTTGCACCTTGTTTGTTTTACACTTGATGTATATTTGTCTATACAGTACCTTGCTACTGTATGTACAAGAATTCCCCCCGGGATCTAGTTTATCTAATCTAATTCCCCTAAAATGTTCCAGGGGCAGCAGATAAATGGCCTTACTCTGCATTCACACCACAAGCTTCACTCTCATTTGTATAAAAACAGGACTTGCATATAATAAATATTTGTGTGTATGTCTCATAGGCAAGAAGATGGGATATGTGAAAAGAAGCATTCTAGTGTACCTGTACGTGTGCAAATGGCAAATAAAGGGCCATAATACTACTAAGTCAAATCAGGTTGTGTGTGGAGATATATGATTTTGTACATGGCTGTCTGGATATGTCAGAAACATGAAAATGTCACCTGCTTCAGGGAGATGCAAAGTGAGGTTTGGTTAGCTGAGGCTGTGCTGTGCCACAGGTGCAGTATCAAAGCTCAGAAATACAGAATTTTAAATGCCATGTGTTTCTTCTTCACGCATCACCGTTTTTCTGTTGTAAACTTCATGGTTGCTGCCTTGAAAAGACACAGTTACTGATTTACTGATAATTAAAGTGTTGTTCTCGTTTCTGAGGCAGTGACTCTCCACGCCAGCCTCTCTCTATTGGGTAACGAGGTGACACTCTTCAGCAGGAACGCTCCAGCAAGGCCAGGAGGATGATGTGAACCCATGACCATGTTCCTGGAAGACAAGCCATGGAATTAATGACCCATTTCCTGTATAACTCCAGCTCATAACCACGCCTGTCCCTAAAAGCACTTCTGCATCCTGTGCTGATTCTATTGCCTCTCAAGTGTCCCCTTTGCCCTGGAAGTCAACCTGATCAGCAGTCGATGTTTTTATGAAGGTTTTCCACAGTGTGGCCCTCAGGGCAGGTTGGGAATCATGATTATCTTACAGGACATAATATAAGAGGAGTGGAACAGGAATGAGGTGCCTTTGTCAATGCAGAAAGCCTTGTGAGATACTGTTATCAGAGCATTTACAAGTTAGCCTGCTTTTATCGCTTACAAGTGTGACGTATGGGGGGTGGGCGGGAGGTGTGGTGGGGGGTGGGGCAGCATTAGACCCTGTTTTATTACATATTTCATTAATCACGATCCCTCACTTCGAAGAGTCACTACCCTGGAATGTGTTCTGCTTCCACTGCCTTCCTGTCTGCACATCCATGAATCTTTGTCCCCCTGGCAGCTGGAACAAATCATGTCAGGCTGATTGAACGACCCAACCTTTAGCGAAATACAGTGCTTCTGGATGTGTGACCTGCCAGGTGACAGTGTTCACCGCTATTGGGTGTGTGTGCATGCTTTTGTATTTAATCTATTATTGATTTATGTTCTGAATCAAACCCTCTTCTTCGGATTTAGCGACACTGGCATGACCACTTTCGGCGCAATCCCACGAATATTTCTTGCACTAAAAATATATCTCACTGTATTTTATATTCAAGTACTAAGGAGAACAATTTTTTTCATACTGATAAAGATGCTGTTGATTTTTGTTTTCCTTTTATATCTGTTGTACACGTAGCATCCACTGCCTGTGATGCATAAGTTCGTATATATCCTGTTTAATACTGTTATCGGGAAGAGCAGTACCATGGAATTTGTACCTGGCATTCCTAAAAGTACCTACGGCGCCTAAGATGCTGCATCAAATACCAGTAGCACTAAAAAATGCTGGGGGTGGCCAGTCTTTCCAGCTTCATGTATGAGCGGGAGTCCAAATATTTGCATGGCGGTAATGTGATGCCAGTGAAGCAAAGAACTGCGTGGTATGTTGCTAACTAACATAAAAGCCAGTGTACCCAAAGTCTGCCCCGTTGATGACACTGTAAAGCTTTGAGTGGAACACTGTACGATAGGCTGGGATGGGCTCACAGATCTCTCAGGGCAGACAGAAGTCAGGTGACAAGTAAGTTTCACCTAATTTTGGTTATTTGGGGTATAAAGCACTCTCTAGCCAAGCCTTCGTCCAAAAACTCGGCCACTGTGCCTCCACAGCCCAGACGTTGTTACCCTCCACAGAGACTAACATTGGCCCTGGTTTCCTGTCAGTTTCCCTTTGCTCTTGTTTCCATGGTGTAAAGCACGTTACCCTGCATCACATACCCGTTCTTTCCTCCAGTTGCTGGGTCACATGGATCTTTTCTCGATCCCAGCTGAGCCGATTTCACAAGAACTGATTTCGGTTAAGAATGGGTAGAATCTGCCAAGTGTGTGAATTCCTCTGCGAGGCTGAGTGCTTGTGTCACCGGGACCGTTTGAGTACGTTTCATGCGGGCAGCGCTGTGTCTACAGCTGGACGGCAGCCTGGTCCAGAGTGCCGTGGAAGGAGCTCAGTGTGTCTTTCTGGAATTCTCTCCACATTCCAGAAGACTCTCGACGGCAGAGGAACTTTGCGCTAGAGAAGCAGAAAGGCTTGGGAAGGCTCTTACTTTACCGTCAGTCATGCGGGACCGGGAAGCTGACACTGAAGTGAAGGAGCAAATAGAAGAGAAACTTCCCGAAACATGTACGCTTACGCACACAGGGCATTTACACTTCTCAGGATGACCATTTCCTTTTACACCGTTTAATCTACTTTCTGTGCAGCTGGATGGATAGATAATGAGACAAAGTAACACTTTCATTAAATCACATTTTGTTGGAATGCGAAGGTTTTAAATGCTGTAAACGTGTTCTGCCTCGTAACAGGATATCAGTTAAAAATGATTAAAATTGAAGTTGTTTTGTCATATCGGAAAGAGCAGCAGGTTTCAACACTCACAATACAAAACCTACCAGCTGTTAAACGGCCCAAATCAGGCTGAATGACCCCTGACCAGCTGCTCAGTCTGTCAGTGAGGTGTCTGGTCATTACTCCACACAGAATTTTCTATAATTATAGACAAGGCCACTTGCGACCCTGATCAGGTTATAAGTTTTCAGCAATGTTAGCATCCCTTTGAGGTTTCTTTTTTCCTTACTTGGGAGGTTTTGGTTCCTCTCTTCTGTTATGTTCTGCCATTCTTTCTTCGCCTCTTCCCTTTTCTTTTTTTAATGCATCATTTTCTCTAAACAACATGTTAACCGATTGCCACAAGTTTCATGGCAATACACAATCCACACTGTCAAATGCCTTGGGGTAACTCTGTTGTAAAAAGCACTATATAAAATTGAACTGAATTGAACTGATGGATGCATGAATTGATTGGCCATAACTCCTCTTGATTTCCTTGAGATTATCAAGCTTTAAAACAGCCCCTCTGATATTATGTGTTTAAGTCATCTGTCTTTGAAGGGCACCAATTTGTTAATATTTGCTCATTTGTTTTTCTGAATGTGCTATAAAGGATATTTCTGTATATAATATGAAGGATAAATTATGAACAGCTTGAGAGAAACAGCCTGTAGTATTTGCTAATATAAATGCCATTTTAATCAAAATGAGCAAGGAATCTGCTGCAAACAGTCTCAGCAATAAATGGGCCATTTTCGTATAGCAGCCCATTACCAGTAGTGGGGGCGGGGACTGTGGGGGTGGTTGTGGATTTAACATAAGCAACTTCAATACAGGGAGTTTAGTCACAGAGTCACAGAGAATGAAGGTGGTGTAAGGAATGTGGAATACGCTTAACTTCCAGGGTCTGAGATGATAATATCTGCAGTACAGAGTATACTTGATATAGTCTAAAAATGTGGTCATCCGAGATGCCAGCAGGTCACCTACTGCATGGTTGACTGGGAAAAGAAATGATTAGAGACTTACTAGACATTTAGTCCGCTGTGTGAAAAGACAAAGTTGTAAGAATGCTAGCGAAATCCCTCAGTGAATGGGAAATTGAACTGAGGCAGAGGTCAGGCACTCCTGTTTCACTCCTCCATTCTTGTGCCTTGACTTAATGACCCTTTGGTTAGGTTTACTTTTTCAGTTTTATTTATGAGTGCTATTGGCTGTAACCTACAATCCATCCATCCGTACATCTTTCATAGTCATTTCGAGTCTGACACCTACTGCAGAACACAGCAGGCCAGTCCATCGCAGGGCACACACATTGTTTTTTTAGAGCAGACCATTGAAGTGAAAAGCTATACAATATCTTAAAACTGGCATTTTAATTTCAATTGATTTGTTAAATATTTTTTAACAACAACCTTACAGAGGAGATTTCTGCTGTTGTACAGTACATACAACATGGTTGCTATGACAAATTTACAACACAACTCACAGAAAGGAAGTGATTTTTTAATAAACAGGAAGTGGGAATGCAGTCTGCTTTTGTGACTTTATATGTGCTGCACAGCCTTGGTAGGTGCTGACAGAAACTAACCATGATAGGGTGTTGCAGTTGACCACTGATCTGCAATGAAGAGCACAATCTCTGTCATATTGAAAAGCTTCATGTGAGCGAGGCCTTTTGGCTCTTTGTGTTTGGATTTCATTTTTGCATTCATATAAATCTACAAAGTGTAACAAGGTTGTGAAAATGTTTTACTCCGATGTAGAAGATCCACATTTTGCAAGAGCTGAATATCTTGATTCCAAAACTTTTACATAGGTATAAATGACACCATGTTATGAATGATCCATCCTACTTATTTATCTGCATTTTGTTACCAAAGAGGATACTTTTCTGAGTCACCTCCCATGTACTGAGGTACATAGTAGCAGGCAAAATTTATGCCCCCCCCCAGCAAAATTTGCTATGGGGCCATGGGGGACCCCAAAGTTTCGGGCCGAAATTTAATCCCAGTCCAGCCCTGGCAGCAACTGTGGATCAGGCACACCTCACGTAAACATTATAATAATAATAACTAATAAGTTTTGAATAATAAGAACATGTTTCAATCAGCATAATATTTCATGTACTTATTAAAGTGATTCATGCTATCATGTGATGGGTGTGTTCTGTCAGTGATGTCTTCATCTATTTTGAGCTATTATCAAGTATTTCCTCCGTGAAGCTGGGTGATCAGAAATCTGACCACGACAGCAAATCATCCTGCTTTGTTTACCTATTTGTTTGCCTGGTTGGTGGGTATTCAGAGCAATATCCAGGAAGAGCAGACGCAAACAAACATAGGCAGGGATCCACAGAAGAGCAGTGGTGACTAACAGATCAGCATGGGACAGGAAAAGAGGAAGAGTGAAATATCAAATTACTGTCTGCATACTTCCTGCGGCCAGCAACCTGCCTGGCCACGCCTGTCTTCTGCCTCCAAGCAGACACACCAGGTGTAGGGTCAATGCCACGGATAGACTATGTAAAGTGGCTCTGGAAAGGAGAAATGTAACTTGTTTTGTGGATGAATGAGTCCTGTATTATGGATTTTTAATTGTGTGCCTCTATTTAGTTCATTAGTTGCCATGTGTACTTGGGTTTCTCTTGGAACCTTAAGACTTTTAGAACATTATATGCTAAGTGCTAAGCTTCATGCTCATACATTTACATTGAACGATGCCTGATCATCACTGTATTGCGTCCACATTTCTTAACAAAAGAATGTTTACTAAAAACAAAAAATATTTCTCATCGCCCAAATCATACCGAACGACTATATGTTTGTATATCATAAATAAGCAGCTGCCAATCAGTGACTTAAAAACAGTTCCAGACATTTGTGCCGTTACTAATGCTGTTTTAAAAGATGGCCTTTTATTGAGCTTTCAGGATTTTTTGTTTTTGGTTTTTGAAGGCAGGTTGTTTAAAGCTTTTTTTTTCATAGGCTACAGCAGCGTCTCTTCTGAGAGCACGAGGCAGGTCCCTGTGAGAGTAAAAACATTCATTCCTACAAGATGAGGGCAATCTATGAAGGTCAAGCAGTCATGTAATTGTAGACACACTTTTCGGGTCGGTCATAATAGGATAGGCAAACAGCGGCCTAAGGAAATATGTACACAAAGGGGCCCCTTCACGTTCGCCCTTAGTTTAGCAATGTTTGCTTGGGTTTATGCCTTGCAGGGTAAGAGGGAATAATTCAGGGATAAAGTGAAACTGACCGAGGAGAAATAAACTGCACTTAAGTGAATAAAATGAATCCAGTAATTAAACATACATTTCAGAACAGCATTCTATGTCTATGCTTTAGGGCTTGTTCTGTATTGTTGATTCAAGCCTTCCAGAGGAAACAGCCACTTTCGTCTGGTTCAGGGTTCGAATTGTGTCTTTGTGAAGAAAAAAAAGCGTGTCATGTCATTCAAGATATGTTTTTGGACTACTATATAAAGCGCATAACCTTTATTAATAATATAGAATGCTACTCATTTTCACTGTAGTCCCAGGCAGGAATTTAGTCAAAGCAATGCATTTTAAATATCTGGAGTGCTGAATCTGCAAGAATAAAGGAAAAAATGTATATAGTTTCACAAGTAAGTGTTTGTCATTTATGGTCCACCTGTATCACCTGCGTAAGAGGAGAGCCACAAAAAGAGCCAACATTCCCCTTTCCTCATTATATTCACCCTAAAAAGCCTTAAGCCAAAACAAAGATGTGTGGACCCATTCCCAGTCAATGCAATGCATGACTGTATAAGTTATAACAGAACTTGACAGGCACTCTAACTGAAAAAAGACACTCGTATTTAGTCTTTAGATATGGTTATAGCTCTGGAAACCATACTGGAGCACAAATGACTTTTTAGCGGAGGAAATTTAATTTAGCAGAGACGTTCTTCCAATTGTGCAGCATATTGAACATATTTCATTTGAAGTTTTCCATTATAACAGAAGCAAAAGGACGAATGAGACCAACCATTTCAAGTTACTGGGTAGATTTGTTTATCCAGTGGGGGGGTGGGGTCTGGGACCTGTCCCAGGCAGCATGGGCCATAAGCAGGGGTGCACCGTGGATGGGAATGCTGGCCCATATCACAGGCCAAGCACCCAAACACACACACACATACTATGGAGAATTTAAAGATTCCAGTTAATGTAAATTATTGTTTTGACAATATTTTTATAAAGGCTGAAAAAAATTGTTGAGAATTTCGTGCCTTCTATCATCTGCATATGACTACTATGTATCATATTATGATTATTTTTATTCCAAAATACAAGAGATATATGCGTAAATGATCGGTACTAGCGGAGGATAATTCTCCAACGGATGTGTTGTTAAGTTTGATATGTGGATCTGTGTTATGGAGGGAGGAGCACCGGAATGGTTATTCAGATTGCGGTTCTCCCTGTTGTCAGCGTAGAGCCCTAGCAGGCGGCCCGTCTCTGCTTGTCTGCTGCTGACTTCCTCTCCGCTTCTCCGGAGCATCGCCAGTGCCGGCGATATGCGGCAGGTACACGCAGTGTACTTTAAGCAGCCATGAACTCATTACTGCAAGCAAAACTCGGTTCCAGTCCGCGCACGAGGTTAATTATATATTACCTTTAATATCGTTTCTACGTTATAAGGTTTGCACTGCGCCTGTGTGCTTTTTAAACTGTCAAAAAAGAACCTATGCGGATATTGTATGGAAGACTCCGTATTCTTGGAGAGGCACAAATCTTACCAAGTAAGTACCGCGTTAACGTCGTCTTTAGGCTGGTCACATAGTAATAGAGCGTGTCTTAATTTTCTTAAAATGAAATTGTAATTTTCATAATAAAAAGGCTCATCTTAGTGAGGTTTAAAAATGCCGAAGGGACTTTTGATCAGTGATTTTGCCGTTGCGAAAAGAAAGAACTAGAGAAAATATCGAATATTTCACTTTCTTTTACACACATTTTGTGTGTGTGTGTTTTGGTATCTCTGTGCATCTGTCGTTTGCGGCGTGTGTATTTCCTGAAAGGAAATTACTTTTTGTTTGTGCTTTTTGTAAGGTCTTCTGTGCCTTATTTTTTGTGATAGGTGATCTCCCTTGACGCGCAGAGTGAGAAAACCTCAGACACTTAAGAAATTTTCATTTTAACGGTTACATTGGTTAAACTATTAAGTCACAAGCATCTATTAAAACTAGTTTGCTGAACTGATTATGATTTAGTAATAGCAATCATTTTTTTCCGGAATATTTCGTTTTACGGGACATATTTCGTTGCCTTTGTAACAGTGATAAAAAAACAACATAAGCTTTTCCCCTTCTGTACGTAGAAACGTACTAGTATAAGAGACGCGGAGGATATCAGCACAGCTTTAAGGATCGAAAAACGAAATCAAACCGTTGCTTTAGCTTTTGCTGGATTATAGAAACCGCAGAAAGCAGTTTGTGCCGTTTATCAAAGCGCATCGTCGCTCATTTGCAGATGGACCTTGTCAGTGTGTTATGAGATGATACAGATTGGAATCGATGATATAGACCCAAAAATGGCAGGGACTTATTAAACTTCGGCAGCAGGTGTATCGATAGGGACACCACAACTGCGGTGATAAACGTTTTATCTCTGCACTCGGAGAACTTTGAAGAATTTCTGCCTAAGATCCTTCTCTGGTAAATAGTTGTTTTGTTTTTATTGTTTGAGTAATACATCTATGATCTCGTTCACTGAAAGTATTCAGTATTTTTTTTTCCTTTTTCTGACAAACTGAGTAGTACCATCCTGAATACTGACACCTTCCCCTAGAGCAGTCAAAGCACCGTGGTGTGTCGTTCACTCCATAAACTAATCCCCCAGAGCAGGTGGCCTCACTCTGAAAGCAACCCCAATGCCCATCTCATGACATCATGACTCCCAGAGAGTCTCAGTTTCTCAGGCATGTGGAGCTTATATCTGAGATATTGCTGTCGAAAGCCCTTGTCGTGTTTTCAGAAGCTTTCGCTTCATTTATTTGCTTGTCTGTTTGTTTATTTATTTAAGAAATGTTCAAGAACAAAAAGAAGCATGTCCTATTGTGAAAAAAAAAATTGCATGAGCGGTTTATTGAATGATGTAATGGATCTGTGTGTGTGTGTGTGTGTGTGTGTGTATATATATATATATATATATATATATATATATATATACATACATACGCACACTGCTGAAAGAGTAGATTACATCAGTACTGAATGGCTTCAGCATTCTTTTGTGAGTAGATTGTGAGACATTATTGGAAGAAGAAGGAATGCACATTGGTAATTGCTTTACATTTATCCAGTGTTATGTGTGCCTGTGGTTAGCAGTGTTTGTTTAACCCCAGGCAGAGTTTGGAGCCTGACCAATGTGATATGCCATTAGTAGGTGCAAAAACAGGTTTTATTTCGTACATAACTGTGTGAGGGCTTCGTAGCGCTAGAAAGATATGGCTGCTTGTTACACTAAGGATTATAAGAAATGAGGTGTTGCATGTATTGGGGTTGCAAGCATGATAGCCAACACCATGGTGATAAAAGAAGACAAGCTGGTGCTGGAAACTGAAAACTGCACTGACTTTGTGAAAATGCTCTGTGCCTTCCTTGCATGGATGCTTCAGTCCTGCCCTGCTTTAAGAGAGAGAGAGAGTGTTACGATCAGCTGCAAAGGTCAGGCATCTGTAAATTATTTTTTTCATTAGATGTCAAAGATGGGAAATATTAGCAGCTCACTCTTTTGTTCTGCGGATGTTGGAATGAATGACAGCATGACAGCCCTTCTGGCGCGTTCGTTTTTGGGAGTGTGTTTCTGTTACCCTACACAGCGGAGAATGTGTTCAGTCTGGGTGTGGCAGGAAACTGCAGTCTACGCTGGACTAGGCTGACCCCCGTAACCGCAATAACGCTCTGTCGCTTCCATAAACCAACTGTTTCCCTTGCATTTTTGTGCAAGTCCCTTTACCTTTGAAGACATGGAGCCCAGCTGTTTTGATAACCCCTTTGAGGTTCTGTTTTAAAAGGCACATACTGGTTTTAGAGGGCTGGCAGTCTTGACTACAAACATACTGGAATAATTTATTCATTTTAAACATCTCTGCAAAATATTACCTAAAAAATAAAGCTTGTTTAGAATCAATGTTCTGTGCACAAATAAACCAGAATGCTGTTGTATGTTTCACAATATTTAATTCTAGAAATTGGTAAAGACAAAATAATTGGTGTCTCAGGGGAGATTCAGTAAAATGAGATAATCCCAGATCTGTCGTTGGAGTGTCCAGCAAATGGAGCTTCTTTTCTCTAGTAATGAAATGAAGCTGTAGATGTTTCACTTCCTGCTGTGTGGATCATCAGCTACAGCAGTCAGTTTGATGAAGTTCCCATCAAACATCCAGGCTACCGATACAATTCATGTGTGCATAGGAGGCCCAGGGCATTATTGGAGAATATTTCACTTTTAATACAGTAAGCACATTCATACACAGAAAGCAAGCAGGAATATGTAGCACACATTCATTGTGATATGTTTGCAAGTGCAGGAAATAAAAAACCTGGATATTTAACAGCTAAAGACTTGTATATGATGAGAAGTGTTGACGTGTACTGTTGAATTTTTGGGGTGTTTTTTTTTTTTTTAAAGGAAACAACATGTGAGGCCTTTGATGAGGCTGAAAGTAGAGCAGTTCTATACAGGCTGATATCTAGTCAATAGAAAAATGAGTTCAGTGTCATTTTTGAGACTGATGCTGCTTTAAGCTAACGCAGCACATTTCAAACCAGTCTGTAACTATGGGTTGGTGACACATGCTGGATCTTTCAACCCTGGGCCTCTCACGCATGTAAAGGAGGCACATATGTCCTAGCCTGTCAGGAAAAGCATTTGATCACTATTAGCGGCTGTGGCTAACATAGCCTTCCTCCCCTCTGGGAGATACGTCAGGTGGCCACAGGGAACAGGATGACTTGCTTCCTTTAGCATCTGTGGACACAAAGGTTGAAAAGTCCGGCCATTGTTGACAGAAAGCCGATGGCCAAAAATCTGTTACATTAAAGTCGTTTAAACAATGGAGACTTGTTAAATCACTTCAGTTTGGTCCATTATTCTTTTAAAAATAGAAGAAAACTGATTTACTTTGGTTTCCAGAATAAGCGCTCAGACTAGGTACAACAATTTACAAAGTGCTTGGATAAATGTTAATAGCTGTGCACCTCTTTGCAAAGTGTAGCTATAAATAAATGACCTCTATGTACTCTGAGGTGATAAGATCTCACTTCTGATATTTCGTAGGGGGGAGGTACTATGGCTCAGTGTGTAGCTCTGGGGACTCGTACCTGCACGGTTGGGGGCCACTCTATTGTGCATTAATCTGGATTGGTGTCCCAGCCCTGCTGGAACCCTGCGTGGGAGGTGTGTTTCTAAGTCTCTTGTAAATTGACAGGAAGGGCCATTCTGGCTTGCTTTTGTTTCACCCTCACTGCACCTGTAGTTGGCCTGTAGTCAGCCCCTTGCACACACGCTGATCCCTGCAGTATAAGTACCTGTGATCCTAATGGGTTTTCTGTGCTTATTAACCGCCACACTCCGGCCCCTCCGAGGAATGTGCAGATGCGTGTTTGTGGTGTCACTGACCTGTGCTCTCTGGAGCCCCCTGCCCCTGTGAGTACGTTCATTTTGGCTCCTGTCTTGTCCCCCCCCCCCCCATACTCCTTTCTTATGTCACTGAAGAGGCTCCCTCTGTCTCAGACTGTGTGAATAGTACCATTATGTAGAGAGGAAGGGACAGGTGACTGGAAAACAGGATTGGGACGCTTGTTAAATGTGGAGGACAGGCATAGTGATGTTTGATTCATTCTTAAAATAGCCTGCAGGAGGAAACAAG
>JAODJU010000001.1:37235167-37251744 GCA_026776725.1 Gnathonemus echidnorhynchus
AGCAGGAAGACTATTCCATACTCTAACTACACGCTGTGTAAAGAAGTGTTTTCTCAAATTCAGTTTAAAATGTTCTCTCACTAATTTCCACCTAATATTTCTCTTTTGTCTTTTCCAATAGCAGTCTGAAAGCCTGCAGTTTAGGGGAATTTTTTACCTGAGACCTCAGTCAGCTGAAGCTCTTGAGTACCTGTTCCAGAGGTCACAGACCATGGGGAATACAACTTTTGGCCTTCAGGGTTTTCCTGTTTTTCCAAAAATTAAGACACCCACTGTGTTCTTCATTTGCATATACATATATAACTTCCAACATAAAGCTTAAAAACAGGTAAAAGTGAAAAGTCAAAACTGTAAACTGAGCAGAAACTTCTGGAAAAAACCAGAGAACGTCCAGCTGAATAACAAAGTATTTGTAATTCTGCCAAATAGCCCATAGTTTTGTTTACTCCTTGACTTGCTGAATTTGGAAAAAAGAAGCTGAATGTCCCTCAGCATTCCTGACTGAAAGTCTGCTGGCCTTTGGTTATGTTAAGTCAGAGTCTCTCCAGACATGTTTACTCTCTCTCTTAATATTGTCCTTTTTGGCTGAAGAAGTTGAGACTTGGTGGTTTACAACTGGAGGGCATGTATATAAATATTTACTTTTAATAATGCATGTACACAGCTCAGAAGCCCCACAATGGTAGGCAAGTGTGACTGAATGTGGGGCCCCACTGCATGTCACTGTAATTATTTCAGTTAGATTCATTTTATATTTTTGTTGCTGTAATTGTTGTACAAAGCCTTGTTTTATGTTAATCAGTGTTGAGTTTACTTACTACTTACTATAGAAATTACTGTAGGGCTAAATTACAATACAGCTCAGAATGATTCATTCAGCTGTCTTCCACGCGTTTATCCAGCAGAGGGTCACAGACTCAAGGGGCCTGGAGTCTATCCCATGCAGCACAGTGTACAAGGTTGGGGAACACCCTGGATAGGATGTCAGGCCAACGCAGGGCAAGCAGCCACACACATCTCTGGGAGGAAATCAGAGTGATAAACATTCTTACAAAGTGAAGCGCGATTCGGACAGACCCTGAAAGAGGAGCACATTCAGACTGCACTCATGACCCACCCCCAGTCACCAGAATAACCAATCATAAATGAGAAGCTGATTTTCCAGTGCCTGACTGAGGTGGTCGCCATAGTGGTCAGTACAGCACTGTGATTTACGCAGCATTCTGTCGTCACGTGTGCTAAAATAACAAGGCATCTGCTGGGCAAATGAAATATCATCATATTGTGGCCTCATGTGGAGCACAGACTCCTTGAATGTTTTCGTTTCATATGTTTTAAATTTTAGCTTTAAAGTTTAAAAGGTACAAAGCTGATATAACACATGCAGCCACTTAAAAATAGGCTGATTAGGTGAGATGGACCTCACTGACTTTCTAGGAAGCGAGTAATACAGGGCTCACCATTTTCCACTTAGAGTTAATAAGGTTTGAGATTCTTAGTACAAATACACGTCAAATCATCTCCCTAAACAGTGCTGTCTTTGTCAGTCACTGAGGTTCTGTCTCTCCCTCTTTTTGTCTTTGTCCAAAACCGACTGTTTACAACATTCAAAGCCAATGCAGGGAATTGTATCTAGAACTACAGTGAGCAGCAGGTCTGTTTAATGTCATTACATTACATACAGAATCTTTAGAAACGCATGCCATGTCCTGGTACAGGATGAGCAGGGGTGCATGATGGATGGCATTATTTTAATTGCCCTTTTGGCAGCCAGCAATGTGTGTGTTAAAGCCAAAGACCAACATAACGAGAATATTTACAGAAAAGCATAGAGGTATGGAAAGGTACAGATCAGGAGGTATGAAACATTTCAAAGGCGTTAACTACATCATCATCAAATCAGAAAGGGGCAGCGGCTTGTACACTATATAGACTGATGAATGGGTAAGCCAACACTGACGATCTCTACACCAAGGACAGTTCAGTAATGATTCACACCTCAGATAGTGCAGATGAAAAGCCAGAAACAAATGACTACCTACTGATGACAGGTGATTTGATGTTTGTTACCCCAGCCGCAGTGGTTAAGGGAGAGGGATTACAGCAACACATCATCTCCAGCCCATCCACGTATTTTTAAAAGATGCTTTTCAAGAAAGAAGTTCAGGGAAACGATGTAGGTGAGCTACTCTAGTCAAGGATAAACAGGTCAGAACAGGTTGGTCAGGCTCACCCGGCTGGTGCAGTGTTTGATCTGTGGTGATCTCAAAGACTGCTATTTATTAGTCCGACTTACAGCCATACGTGGGACAGGAGAGTCAAATTAAATAAAACACAGATAAATGAATAAATGAAAAGCATTCTGTAAGTTTTTCATGCCATTTCACGTCTGAAGTGCAAGTCCGGGGCATATTCCGCATATTTTGTTGGACTGGATGGTGGTTCATTACAGCGGAACAGAAACATGGAGCAGATACTGTATGCTCCACGTAAACTGGGGCTCAAAGTTAAAGCTATGGAGATGTGAAACCACGGTATAAACAAACAAACAAACAAACAAATACATAAATAAGATGAAACATGTTTAATCCTCCACAATGACTAAAGTAAATTATTACTTGAATTATTATCATATCCGGTACATGGCACACACCAGTTCCGAATTATGATTTATCATGTTTGTGGTTAGAATGCCCTTCACCAATGCATTCAAAAATGAAGTGATCAGTATAATGAAGTTGATGAGGAGGGCACTATTTTTTTCCAGAGGAGATGAAGGAGTCACTTCATGAGTCTGACACCAGGACCACTATCGTGGCCTTGGCAAACACAATGCACATCCTTAGGCCTGCTTTGCTGTGAATCATGGTAAAGGGCCTGGTATATGCCCTCACATTCCAAATGCTTTATGATCAGTCTGCCATAAATCTATGATCCAGTTTCTTTGTATCTACAGCTACTCGAAGAGCTTTCTGTTCCTATACTGTCATTTGAAGCCTTTGCTGCCCGTACTATTACCAGTAGTCAGGGCATATCTATACTACCCAAACTAGACAGAAATCTGAAACCCTTGCTTGAAGCACATGGGAATTTGAAGGAATTCTAGTGTTAAACCTACTGAGGATCACTAACATGAAACAAGCCCTTTATGAAGACAAATATGTGTGCTGTTGGATATGATAAGAAGATGATAGATGCCTAATTCATAATTGATTAGTAATCTACTTTATTTGTTGTTTGTTTGTCCATGTGTTTTACCATTGCATATCTGTTGACTGCCAGATACTTCTTGATATGTCAATGGACATGGGTGGGAAAATGGAGCCCAAAAATTGTTACACAGTGAAATGAGCACTAACTGTGCTGCACTACCAGCCTTTATGCAGCAATAGTCATGTGAAGTATGTCATGTTCTTAGAGTTCAGCATTGGTTACGTCTGTTAGTCATTATTAGTTGTTCTGACAGATGAGACCCTGTTTGTATTCATGCCCAGATTCATAGGGTCTCATAAATTCAACCAGACATAAACGGTAATAAATTGTTGTATGACAGTAAAGCAAATAATATATTTTGGAAGCCCAGGCAGGCCTGTCAACTTGTCCCTAGACTGTCATCTGCTTTTGTCCCCTGATCATTTACCCAAACCCTTTGAAAAAAGAATCTCTATTATTGGAACTACTTAATTCAGCACAGTAGGAAATTGTCGTTTTATCCTGAAGGAGAAATGCAATCCTTATGAGGAGATTTTTATCATACTGAAGAGACATCAAGACCTGTAAGATGCATCTAACGCCCTGCAGATCTGATGTGTAGTGAGCTGGTCACGTGGAAGTCCTGCTTATCATTTTAACGTCACCTTGATCTTGACAGGGTATGAGAAACACGGAGCGTCAGGACACACGTGCGTTTATTCAGACAGATTCCGTTTTGTGAGGCGGATGTTTATGGCCATCACAGGTTATCATAAAGCACATAGCATGTCCATTATCATCTTCTCTGGGCTGGAAAGATACATAAAAAGCAGCAATCTTGACTTGAAAGGAGATCATTCCAACATTGTTTACATTTATATTATGTGTGTATGTTTTCATATCTTGGTTTTTTTTGCACTTTTCCTGTCTATTTCTGCACCTTATGTACTTGTGCAGCACCGTGGTCTAGGGAACATTATTTCATGCCACTGTGGGCTGAGTTACTGTGTATGGTTGGTGGGACAGTAGCTTGTAATCCAGGTTCCCTGATCACTGGCGGCTGCTTTACGTGAGTAACAACAAGCACACACCTTCCTCCCCACAGGGTGACTTCACCTGGAACAGCATGTCCGGACGCACCGTCTGCCTCAAGCCCGTGGCGATCCAGAGCTTGTCTGAACTGGAACGCATCCGCCTGCAGGAGGTGGCCTTCAGTCGGCTGCATCAGGACTACGACCTGGGCTGTCAGATCACCATCCCCAAAGGTGAGCGGCCTTCTAGATTATTACCGGTTTCAGGGCGCTTTACAAACAGTGGCAGTAGTTATTTAGCTAACAGCATTAATGCTATTCCTGCTAGCAGATGGTAGCACTCAGGCAAGGCGCTGGCTCGTTAGGTAATCAAACGCCACTTGTGTCAAGCTTTCCTAATTAATGATGACCAGCTGGAGAGGGGATATTAGGCAGCAGATCAGCCTGAGCAGTCCAGGGAGCATCACCGTGCTCACTGTGCTTCTGTTCTCTGTCACCTGTTTGGGCAGATCTGTCTGCTGTCTGACAGGTACACCATGTTATTTCTTCACAGAATGTAGTGATGTTACATAAAAAAGGGTATGTTTAAAGCTAGCGTGTTGTGCCGGGGGTGTAAAGGGTGTCCGCTTTTTTTTTTTTGAAAAAGCAATGCCATTCCATCTTATTTTCTGAGACATTTTGGAAGGACATACCGTCCAGACAGACATCCTGTCCAGCTGGGCCTGGATTCACCTTCGCTAAGCCCATCCAAGGTTTCAAATGATGCGTCTAGATATGAATTACACAGAAGCCACCTTACACATAAGATAATAAATTATCGATTACATCATAAATCTGTAACTGTCTCACTGTACGTACAGAAATGTGCTTAATCTCGAATCTCGAGTTTTATTTGCACAATGTTGATCCAAGAAATATATATTTTGTGGCAAAGTACAATTTGATAAGTGATTCATATTTAGAAGGAGAAACTAAGGAATTTGACATACTTTCCCCAGTTTCAAATACACAAAATGTGTTTCCAAATATATTCACAAATTTTGAAAGCCATCATCATAGTAAAATGTCTTTAAAAAGCCGATATTCAAAATTTGCATTCAGAAATGCAGAAATGCTCTTGTTCGTTTCTCAGGTGCATGTGGGTCATGGAAACTGCTTGCTTGAAAAAGGAAAAGCACATTTGAGAACTTACTCTTTGGACGTGTGGGAACTTGTTCCTTTATTCTTAAATTAGTCTTAGGTTAAATTTTTCTTGGTGGTAAACGTATCCAAACCAGATGTCTAATAATATTTAACTGTATCTTATAAATAACTTTATTCTCAAAAAACAAGCGAGTGGGGTTCTCAGGCACATTTTACTAGCAGCCTACACCATGTACTGCAGTTTAGAGGATTAGATCATTTAGACAGGCTACTTCTCTTTGGTGTGTGGAGTACGCGCCTTTGGCACTCCTTAGGAATGTGTGGTTTGCTTTTACACACATAAATCTGTCTGCATTTATGAATCACAGTGCGACCCCCACAGAACATTCGTTTATGGTGCTTCTTTTCAGATGGACAGAAACGCAAGAAGTCACTGCGACGGAAACTCGACTCGTTATCAAAGGAGAAGGCCAAAGACAGAGGTACCTTCAGCCCTGATGGCCATGTGCAGTCAGCACTGGGCTGTGATGCACAAGCCAGTCATGTTGCTGCCTTCATGATGTCTTATGGGATCCGATGGTACTTTGTGGCATAGGTGAATCCTGACTGCAACTCCAAGCCTGTTATATCCAGTTTGAGAAATGTAACATATATGTTAACTACCCTGTAGTTCAGGTATTGAAACATAAAGTCCAGTCTTTAAAGAGGAGAGAGAGGTAAAGAGCATACCCCAATACAGTGCAGTGCTGCACCAACCACACGACAAACCACCTCATGGACGAGACCCAAGTGCAGCGGTGATACCGCAGAAGCACACTAGATCAAAGGGAATGCGACAGTGTGAAGTTTTTTTCCAGTGGCTGGAGTGCCAATCCTGCCACCAGCCTACAAATTTTCCCTGAAAGTTATAGGACCTGCTTGTAGGACCAGATGGAGGATAACGTCATACGCTAGACAATGGAATTGCCCAAGGGCCCAACAGAGTAGAATCACTCATGGCATTGATGGGACGCAAACCAGCAACCTTCCAACTGCTAGCACTGATCCCTATAGCCTCAGAGCCACTGCTCCACCCAAATCTGGGATGCAAGCTTTGAAATTTATATTCTGAACCTAGAAATCTCGAATTGTACATATTGCTTGATATAAATAATACTTATATATTATAATGTATGAATGTAATATTACGATATATAATATGTGTACGAGTTCATATGTATGGGTCACACAGCTTGGCTGTATTGTTTTTATATATACCACTTGCTGAGAGAGGTGTAAAGACAGGAAAGTATCAGTTAAAGTATTATTATTATTGTGGGACAAATCTGGATGATTGTTGTCAATAGTTGACCTTATTTGCCATTTTGCAGTGTGTTTACTAAGCGTGCTCCTTGGCCTACCCACGCGGTCAGAGTTTACAGCCTAATTTACCGGCCGCACTCATAAAAACAGAAATGACATGCAACTTATGTTGCGTGTCCCCCATCTGCCGATGACGTACCATGGAAAATCTGGTGGCCACAGTGCTGTGACACGGAGTCAGGCCATTTAATGTGGTGAAAATACAAGAGTGTTTAATGCCAATGCCTGTTCGGGGCAGACATATGGGTGACACATGTCAAAAAACGGCTCAGTAAGCACTTCCAGCAAACAAGATTTCGGCTCCTCGTATCTGTAATCTGCATCTGCATTCTGCTTAATGCAAATAAGAAATAGTATCTGTAGCTCAATATTTTACTTGCCCCAAGTTATAACTTGACAGGGAGATACAAAAAGGCCTATGCTATCTGCTAAAGACCTGTCTGTCTTAATGGAACTGGTTTGATGGGGCCAGTTTTCTATGACATATTGGTAATGGAATGCTGTCCCAGAGACTCAGGGTACAGTATAAGAGTGGAGACCCTCTGCAGGTCATCATTCCTTCGGTTATGTAAGGCTGCTTGAGGAAATTTCTAGTTTGGAAAATAACGTTTATTAGGTCCATGCGGGAGAAGGTTTCCCATTAGAATGGCGATGAGGGACTTGGCAGTTAACGATGGGTTTATTGTAAATGTGTGGAACTGACTTGGAGGGGCTGGGACTGTGACCCAGCATAAATCCCAAAACAAATCACGGAGGAACAGGAAGTCCAGAGGGCAGCAGCAATTTACAGGTTTTGGGACCGGACTTGAAATGGAAACAAAGCCCTACACACCAGTATATACTGTAGGTGCTGCAGGGGACAAGGGGCAGTGTGAATGAACCTGATCACACATCCTGAGTTAGTCAGGGGAAATCCTAGAAATGACCGCATTTTATTAACACTAATGGTGTTTACTTGTGTAAGAATGAACTTCGTAATATATTACGGCGTCTAGGAGAGTGAGATCAGTATGGGTGGTTTAATTGGTACAAAAGATTTAGCATAAATGCTCATTTTTATAAGGTCATCCTGTAGTTTTAATGAAGTGAATGTGTGATGAAGGAATTCACTACAAAGATAAGAATTACTACATAGAAATGCCTTATCATTTAGAAAAGCATTACTACATATAAAAGCATTATAACATAGATATAGACTTAGAAAAGTATTAGTAATGAGAATAGCATCATTACATAGGTTAGCATTACTACACAGAAAAGCATTACGACATAGATAAGCATAAGTATTACTACACAGAAAAGCATTACGACATAGATAAGCATTACTACACAGAAAAGAATTACCTTGAGGATTACTTCTGTCCCCCCTAGAGTCCCTGGCCCAGACCTTTGGCATCCCGCTGTCTCAGGTGATCGCCAATGACCGGACCCACAAACAGCGGCTGGACAGTCAACGGGAAGGAAACCGGGATGTGGGTGACCTGGTCACATCCTTCCTGCACTTCACCACCAAGAGGACTGTCAAAGACCTGTCCAGTAGCAACTCATCTCTGAGCTCCACCTCAGAGACACCCAGTGAGAACACCTCGCCCAACACACCCGAGCCCGCTCCGAGAGCATGTAGACGGGTAGGGCACCCCCTACTGGACTCGATTGAAAAATAAACAGCAAATCGCAGTGAAACCCAACTGGGTCACTTATACACATGAATCCATGCAGCACTGTATCCGCAGGAGGTGCTTTGGCTTCAGCATCTTCTCTGTACGGCAGGGCGCAATGTCTGTGGATTCCATCACCGACCTGGACGACAACCAGTCCCGCCTCCTGGAGGCCCTGCAGCTCTCACTGCCGGCAGAGACTTCCAGCAAGAAGGAGAAGCACCGTGACAAGAAGTTCAGCCTGAATCCCATCTACAGGCAGGTGCCCCGGCTGGTGGACAGCTGCTGTCAACACCTGGAGAAGTACGGTAGGTCTGTGGTGCAGCCAGGCACGATGACAGTGCCCTCATCTTGGTGTAGTGCAAATTACATGAGGACTGAGTGAGTTCCCAGTCTGGTTAACATATGATGAGGAAGCCTTTGACTTTAGGTCTTTGGTGATCTCATGTCAAAAACAATAAGAAATGGACTGAGCAAGTATTGGAAGTTTGCTTGGTAACGCTCTGTTTGAAGCTGCCATGTATAATGCATTATAGACACCTTCATAATGTGTTATAATGGTTGGTATAAGAATTAATAAAGCATTACATCATCTTTTGTTGACAGTCATAAGGCATTATACTGTTGATTATAATACTTCATAAGCTCCAATGAAGCTCTCATTAGGAATACACTATAGATACCATCAAAATGCATTATTATGGTCAGTAAAAGAATTAAAGATGCAGTTATCCTGAGTGGCCACTCCAGGTCTGTATAGGATTATTTTGTCACCCACGGGATTGGAACCAGCAAACTTCTGGTCACAGACACAAACTCCTAACTCACAGGAGCTGCCTCTTATGTAAATTTCCCCCACATCTATCAGTGGGCATAAATATTTGTTTATCCTTCTTCCTGCACTTAAATAGGTCTCCAGACCGTAGGGATTTTCCGTGTTGGGAGTTCGAAGAAGAGAGTACGACAGGTAAATGTTTATGATGGGGGTTTCTAAACATGGTTTTACCGATGCTCACATTCTGCGCACATGACTTGCATTTGCAGGTCCTAAAAACAAGCTAACAGGGCCTGTTTTGATGTGTTCAGTGTAGATGAGCACTCAAGCATTTATGTAATGTTATATCTACCGAAATCATTTCTACCGTTTTTATGTCAGGTGGCCAGGTCATGTGATACGAGACTATCACTATTTTTTGGCTTAGACGGCTTGGTGTGTCCACACGTTTGACTGGTACTGTATGTGAGTTGTTGGAGTTCGAATGTTGCCTTATGGTACTATGGTATTTAACCTGATCTGCACTGGAAAGATAAACAAAGGTAGATATACAGTATGTCATCAAAGCAAGATTCTCACTATCAAACGGGTGCTGTAGAGCGATGGAAGCATCATGTGACCAGGTAGGGAGACGGATGACAGCAGCCTACAGGCTTCCTGTTAGGATGTGTTTTCATTTGGGGGGCAGGGGGGCACCTCTAACGGGATCCACCATATAACAGAAGAAATAATATGGAGGGATCACAGAGAAGGTGATTGCATCATTAGAAATCCGAGAATGCACTATGTTTGCTAGCATGCATCTCTTCTGATGTTGAGACCATTGACAGACTGGCTTACATGAGTAACACCTTAAGCAGTGGCCACAGCTGTGGGCACATAGCTGCATTCAGTGGGTTTGCCGTCTGCCCCCAGTTTAACTGTGTCCGTGTCTGTCAGGTAATCGACATCGTGTCATTGTGGCTTTTTTAGCTGCGGGGGGAGTTTGACCAAGGCATGGATGTCCTTTTGGATGAGGAGCACAGCGTCCATGATGTGGCGGCTCTTCTGAAGGAGTTCTTGAGGGACATGCCTGACTCACTGCTGACAAGGGAGCTCTACACTGCCTTCATCAACACCACATGTGAGGAAAGAATCTGTCCCCTCAAGTGCTGGATCAGGTTTTCAAGGCGATGGCTTGTAACCCTTAAGCTGTTGCTTAAGTCCAGGAAGGGCCTGCCTTTGCATGCCTGAGTGAGATCCTTCAAAAAATTCAGCTAAGCAGTTCAAAGGAAATGGTTTCCATTTGCAATTAAATATCAGTTCTACACTTCAGCTGTTAACGTAAACCATTGCTGAATTTATACTGATTAAATTCCTTACAAAAAAGCTATGATTTCTAGCACATGGGTTTAATTCGAGCCATCTGTAAGACACATGCCCTTATGGGTATTACAGCAAGGCTGGGAAGCCTTTTTACCCTATTTACCGTGGAGCATTTCTCCACTGGGTGAAGCCTTTTTTCCAGCTTGTGATTTTTGTCTTTTTTGGGAAATATTTATCTGCATTCGCTGTGAAAATGTTTCATGTCTTCTTGGAAGTTATTACATGCTACACCCCTGATGTATCACCACAGCATTTAACCTTCATCCACTACTGACTCTGGGGGGCTCTGGACTGGACACCTTGGCCATTTTCATGGCTGCGTGTTGGTGCATTAATGCTGACCCGTGACCGCTTTTTTGATGAAAGCTTTGTTCTGGCTCCTCAGTGCTAAATTACGAGGAACAGTTAGGCGCCCTGCAGCTGCTGATATACCTGCTCCCTCCCTGCAACTGTGACACCCTGCACCGTCTGTTCCGCCTCCTGTCCACCGTGGCGGTCCACGCCCCCGACACCTACGGCAAGGATGGCCATGAGGTGAGCCGCTGGGGGCCTCTTTGGAGCAAAGGGTCGCTCTCCTCATATGGGGGAAATAAAGTGACTGTTCTTCAAACATCCAGCACCATCTATGAATAGCTTACCCCCCCCCCCCCAAATATCTTGCTTGTACAAGTTCTGTTTCAGCTTCTTTTGCATCAGATGTTATGTCAGATGTAAGCAGTTCTCTTTACAGCTAGCGGAAAACCAACCTGCTGGTCTACCCCCGTTTTGCATGTATAGCTGTAAAACTAAAACCTGTTCAGATACCAGTAGTGGTAGATTTGGCTCTGTTCCCGATCTAGAGTAAAAGCACACACTGGTACAGCTGCAGACACCCTATTAGACACTCTGGAGTTCACTTAGGGAGAGGGGTCCTGCGTCCCAGTGCACTTTCCCACGCAGCCCTCTATCTCTCATCTGACAAGAAAACAGTATCGCAGCTTAAATTGGCCAATTTCACGGATGGAGGGGAAAAGAAGGGTTCAGTGTTTTTGTCACATGGCTGGAACTCCTCGGAAAGGCCGGAGACAGCCTAGAAAAGTTCTGTACTAAAGTGACATCATCCAGAGCTGATTACAGGATGGCAGGATGAGGAGTTTGCTAATCAGCATTTTAATGGCAGAACTGGCTCCCGTGAAGTTCAGAAACATCACTTTAGGTGTCTCAGTGGCTATATACAACCATTTATTACATGTCCAATCTTGTTAAGTTGTAGCATGTGAAAGGCATTGGGTTGTAGGTTACTCAATTGTGGATGCACTTTAAGTTTTTTTTTTTTTTTTTAATCAGGTTTCTTTGCTAAAATTGAAACAAACAGTGCAGATGAACTTTCACCCACAGGAGGGAATACAGAAGGATTTCATAAGCAAATTCATTCTGTATGTTAACCATTATGCACCTGAAACCCTCTTGTGTGATTCACATGAACCCACAGATCTTGTATAGTAGCACAGGAAATGAACCTTCTAATCCTGTGGTGGGTGGGTTTACAGTGCCCTGTCAGTCACTGCTTTAACCCCATTGACATCCTAGAAGTGTTGCTAAGCGCACAATAATTCCACCCACCATAATTGATCTTGGGTATGATACAGCTACATATAGCCAATATGTCTTCCAGCCTTGCAATCTAACAGACCTAGGATCAGCCGAATCCCACTATACCCTGTAGTCCCAGATGATGATCTGACATATCAGGGAAAAAAACACTCTGTAATCTTCCTGGGAATGGAAGATTTACGTCCAGTCTGTTGATGCTGGACTTGGTCCCAGAATTCTTGCTTCCAGTTCTTCGCTGTTTGTGGCTGATCTAACTCTGAGTGTGTCGCTTGGCTTAGGTCACAGGAAACAAGATGACGTCATTGAACCTGGCCACCATCTTTGGACCTAACCTCCTGCACAAGACAAAGAGTTCTGATAGGGAATTCTCTGTGCAGAGCTCAGCCCGGGCCGAGGAGAGCACAGCCATTATCAATGTGGTCCAGAAGATGATTTCCTCTAATGAGGCCCTCTTCATGGTGGGTAGGAGGGAATTTAGGGGATTAATGATTCTAGAATCAACATGCTTCCTCTCCCTGTTACCCACACATACCTAATTCTGTGCCGGTAGTTTTCAGAAAAATTAAAACACCCCTGGCTCCTGATCTAAAGGTGTCAGCTTCTTAACAAAACAATACTTAAGTCTGTCCATGTGTATTTTGGAATGTAAGCATTTTTCCTAGTAGAATAGCACCTTGAAGATTGGAGGATAAGACCTACTAGGAGCCAAAAGAATAACCTTATGTTTGAGGAAGATATCCTAGCCAACCCAAATTTTAATCACTGCATAATCTGGCCCATTCTAAAATATATTAGTCATTTTGTGGGAGATTACAGTGCTGAAGACCCTGGCAAGAGTCAACTTTCTGATCCTGCTGTTTTCCATCATGTCCATCCATCCATCTTCTAACCTCTTATCATGGTCTGGATTTTTTCCCTGTGTATAAACATTGTAACAGATAGTAGTCTGATTTTTAGTGTATCACAGATAACAAAAGAAAAAATCCTCCAGCTGGTTATTGCCTATTATTTTTGAAAACCTGATACCATGCATCAGACACCATGTGCTGTTCACCATCTAGTGTAATGTTTCTACTGAATGATGCTTATCTGTGATTGGCAGTTTAGCTATTTAGCTATTATATCAGTTATTTTGTTATGAATGAAAATGACAGAAGAGTGGAGCATTCCAGCATCCATAGCTGTGAAATCACTGACCTTACAGGTGGCCCCAGATCTACAGAACGAGGTCTTGATGAGCCTGATGGACACAGACCCCGACGTGGTAGACTACCTTCTCCGGAGGAAGGCCTCCCAGTGGTTGTGAGTTTGACTGCCTCTTCTTACTTAAGTGGTCTTTACCAAAACGAGTATGAGTGAGAGTGTACGGGATTGCCCCCTGGTGGAAAATATCCATAAGCTGAAATGCATGCTCTACCCACACATTTGAAACAGCCAGTTGATAAATCCAGCAGTATGCCTGTACTTGTATGTTTTCGTTGGGCTATATGAGTCATTTTGAGTGTTTTTCTTAACGTGCAATTAATGGATTTAGCGATTAGTGTTATACATCCCTCAGTGTTTCTAAATAGGTGTGAAGCTGGTTTTCCTGGTACTGCATAAGCTTAAGGAGGTATCTGACATCGTTACCCCCCAGGAACACAGACCTCCTTCGCTCTGATGACCATTGCTCCCTGGATGAAAGCCACTTCTCCAGCGACTCTAACAAGGCATCCAGCGGGGACATCTCCCCCTACGACAACAACTCCCCAGTGCTAGCAGACCGCTCCGCCCCTCAGGACCGGGGGGGCGAGCCATGCCATGTTCCAGAACTTTCTGTGCTGATGCCACATGTCAAGGACTGGAGCAAGGAGCCATGGAGTGCACAGGGGGACGCCAAGGGTGAGCCTCTCAGAGTGACAGGGACAGGGCGTCCATACTGTATGCTTGAAGTTTATTTGCTCGTCTTCCATGCTTGCATGATTCTCTGCTTGCATTTTTAATGGTTTTATTTCCAAAATGTTTGGCAGTTTTACTCTTTTATATTTAAGGGTTAATGTACGACAGGCTGGTTTTTAAATGCACAGCTGCTCAGGCAAAGAACCACCGGGCATGCTGTTCAACACTGTTCTACAACTGGAATTACAATAAATGTTAAAATTAAAGATTATAGTAGTGCATTGATTTCCTACTATATTTCGCTGGGCTGAAACTATGTGTGCAGTTATAGAAAGAAAATCAACATCCTTCTGACCAGTCACATTTGAGAATTCAGCAGCAGGTATAACAGAACCAAATTTGTTTAGGTATCCCAATGAAGGCCACTGCGGTAATGCTTGCATCTCGATCTTTGTTGTGGTTTAGGAGTAACCTTTGCACTCTGTGCCCCCATTAGGGGCATCTGATGGAAACACCAACATCTGGGGAGCCTGGCATGCTACGCTGAGACCAAGCCATCAAGACCAGCAATGCAGAGGTACGAGTAACAGCATGTGGGCACAGTGGTGGAGTTAACACAGGACCCTGTGCTTCTGATGTGGATTTACAGGGGAAGCAGGTCTAACTGGCCTTAACAATCACTTGGAGACTGTAACAATATCCATTGTCCCATGGAGACATTTAACTGAATTCTGAGAAAATGCACGAATTCTGAGAAAGCGTTTTGATTGCAACAGAGGGATTTTAAAAGAACCCTTTGGGTGTCTAAGACAAATGAATATAAATACAGACTGTTCCACAAACCCTTACATAAGTCAGATTTTACATGTGGGATTTGCCCCCATACCAATCAAGACACCTTATACCAAAAATCACTTATTAAAATATTTTAGTAATACATACTAAAGAACATTTTGGTTATTTGAAAGAGGCTTTTATCCAAAATTGGGGGTTAAGGGCCCTGTTCTGGGGCCCAACTCTGGGAAAGAAGACAGTCCTATTCCACAGAGCCATACACTGTCCCATGTAAAAGAACACATTTGCATTATCATTTCTGTAAACTCTGCAGATATTTATTAAGTTTGGATTTGTTTATATTGCTTTTACATAAGTACAGAGCTGCCTGTATAACAATTGTCCTTGCTGGGAGGAGGACGAGGGGCAGCGTATGGCCATTGGACTTTGGTTTATGTGCTTTTAGATGTGATCATTCTTAAGCGTGATGTCATCACGCTCGGGTTTGAAAGTGCTGTCTTTTTTTTCCTTCAGGGTCTCATGGCAGCTTGTCTGAGTCTGGTTCCCAGAGCTCGGGTGAAGGTGGCGACAGTCACCCTGGAAACCAGAAACAGAGTGTGCCTCGCTCGCGGGCCGCGACGGTCTCATCCGAGTATGGACCACACCCCCAGCTGGTGGAGAGACAGAGGCAGCAGTGGCAGAGCCTGGATCCAGTGTCCATCCGGCTGGATGATCAGTCGGCATCCAGGAGGACTCAGCCGCCCCTTCAGGGGAGTGGTGTACGTGCAGCACCCCCTTATAGATTTAAACCAGCCAATAAAAATGAGGGCAGACCACCCCCTCCCTACCCTGGAATCTCAGGGGCAGCTGTCACTCCAGTGCCCCCTCCGGCTTCACTGCAGGCTAAGTCTTCTGCTCCACCAAGTTACTTACACAGCCAGCAGCGGCAGCTTGGCCACCTGGTTCTTCAGAGACAGTGTAGCCCAGCTCCCCTCACTCCCATTGACACCTTCCGGTCATCAGGTATGGAGTGGCAAGACTGGCAGAGGGACAGGTGGCAGATTTGGCAGCTCCTGTCATCAGACAATGCAGACACACTTCCAGAGACTCTGGTCTGAGCCAGGCATGCCAGCCGTTGCTGTGGAACACAGTGTCCTCTAGTGGAACAATGAGTATTTAGCAGTGCCCTGCAGGATCAAATGAACAAAACACCAGTATGTTTGTTTTTTTTTATACATCTGGTTATTGTTGTTTTATATTATTAAAAAATGTTTATTATTACAATTGATTTTTCTGTTTTGCCGAATAGAAAAAGTACCTCAAACGAAACACATGGAAGTATTAAATATTAGGGTGAACTTGACTGAATGTTGCCTTTATGTAAAATACACAATCCCATTTAAACATTAACTTCCCTGTGAAATTGGCTCCTTGGCTTTGACATGAAAATCAGTGTGACTTTTCCCAAAGTGCCAACATTTTTGTTGGTATAATAATCTTTAAATGATGAATTTCACCAAATTGGTTGATTCTCTTTAGCTACTTGTAATATTTATTCTGCCTTTTTGTATCTTCAAGCATCATGTTTTTTGTACACTTTCATGAAGATCAGATATTGCACTTCTAGCAGAGATGTTTTTTTTTTTTTTTACAGTTTTCCATATTTGCAGGTTTCTTTTGATCTTTTAAATCAGTAAATTTGGAAAGGATGGTACTGGGGTAGGAATCAGGGGCCGGTTGCACAAAACACCTTAAGTTTTCCCCTTAAGTATAACACTTAAGGTTTAATTTCTCCTTAGCTAAGGG
>JAODJU010000001.1:37267789-37282998 GCA_026776725.1 Gnathonemus echidnorhynchus
AATGTGATCCTCAGGGATCCTCCAGGTTTGTCCAGGTGGCTGTAGGCATGGTGCAGCAGGTAAATGATGGCATCATCCACTCCAACCGTTGTCCGATAGGCAAACTGAAGTGGATCGAGTGCTGGTAGAACTACTGGGTGGAGTGAGACAAGGACCAGTTTCTCAAAGACTTTCATGCAGTGAGAAGTGAGTGCAACTGGCCTGTAGTCTGATGGTGCACAGGGGCGTGCCTTTTTCGGAACAGGGACCAGACATGATGTCTTCCACAGCACCGGAACCTTCTTGATATTGAGGCTTAAGTTGAAGATCTTGTGCAGAACTCCACATAGCTGGGAGGCACAGGACTTCAGAACCTGTGGATTTATGCCATCAGGGCCTGGCGCCTTTTTAAGATGAAGTCTGCTTAATTGTCTCAATTGTGTGGTTTTATCCAGCACTTGTGTGGTTTTATCCAGCACCTATGATTTAAATAACTTTCTCAAATTTAAAATGACTTGACTATATGTCTCTTGTCAAAAAAAAAGTCATTCAGATCTTTTCCCCTGCCCATTTCATTAAACATTTTGACTATGAGCACCAAATGTTAGCTTAGTATTTAATATATCCCAGACCTTGACACACACTGATTTTTATTATTATTACACTAGGCAACAAATTTTAACTTTCTTTCTGCTTCCAAAATAAAAAGTGGTGTTCCTAAAGGAGTTTTTGCTGCTGAATTCAAATCTCACTTCAGATTCTTTCTAGCACGTACAGAGTTTGAGAGAAATGGAAAATTTTTATAGTCAATCTATAACACTGCACAAATTTTTTTTTAAAGTTTCGCTTCCTGAAAAGTTTTTGCTGATTGCGACAGGTACCTGGTGGGCATGCACAAATATAGTTTTGGTTTTGCTGCATCACATAGGAACTCTAAGAAATAGACAGTTAACTGTTTACCGGCAATAATGTATTTAATCGCGTTCATGTTTCTCATACAATATTAAGTTTAACATAATTAGAAGTGATTTGCTCTTGATTTTCATTTATATTCAATGTCAGGTGCATCACGCTGCAGTGTCCAACAGTAGTCAGCAGAAATATCCGTAACTGGTGACAGCAAACACCCTTCCTGAAGTCTCAAATTCAACAATTCGGCTTTTGCTTTTGACAGACCCAAATCTCTGACCAGATTGTTTAATTCTGACTGTTATGAGATGTGGATCACCTGATGGGCACGGTTCAAAATCTGGATCATTGTACCTGCTAGTTCCCTGCATTGCAGTTTCTTCATCTGCTTCATCTAAGGTCCATTCCTCTGGTGGTTTCAGAATTGAAAGACTGTCGTCATGAGGCACAGGTCTCATTGCTGAAGGTAGATTAGGGTATTCAACTGACTTCTTGTTTTTGGCAGAGAAACCAGACACATTATTCTAACAGAAGTAACAGTCCGTCACAGGGGCTTTCTGTTTTTTGTCATATCATCGGGACAGCAAATAGCATTGTTCTTCGAGTGCCTCTGAGCCAGGCTCTTGTTGCACAACAAACGTGAGGTGTCCATTCCTTGATCATCAATTTTACAGTCGAAGTACAGATGATATGCTTTCTTCGGAAGAGCAGTCACTGAGCATCTCTGAGGCGCAAGCGTATATTCACCACAAATATAGCAGAATCTTATGACATTGACGAGACATATCGACCGACACTAATCGTACTGCAAACATCTATAGCATGTAGCTTGCTTGTTACATTGCTACTAAGGCATTACTATATTCTGAAACAATACATACACACTATGGTCTTTATTAATCCAATGAGCAGCATCTGTGTATATAAGCCACTTTTATAGCCTGCTGAAGCAGTGTCAAGCTGGCTCCGGCCAGACCAGGCATGCCCAGGGTCCAAGCTTCCACAGAAAAGTTTCCAACCTGGCCTGATTCCATGCCTGGACATGTCCAGACTGTACAAAACATTGTTGATAGGTCTCTTAAAGAAATGAAAACTTTTGGACAGAAATATAAGAAAAATACATAACAAAACTGAAGATTTCGATGAAATGGTACGTGATGGGCAAATTTGGATGTGATTTTCGTAATCGGCAGCCAAAAATCTATTTGGAACTCCAACCAGTGTTCAAGAAGCAAAAACTTTGTTGTGCAGTGTTGTTGTGATGCAGAGGAACTAAACTGGTGATATTTAAAGTAGTGACAAGGTCTACAATTTACAGGACACATACCTTTTTGTCTTTCTGGAATAATGGCGAAGGAGGAGGAAGAGAAGGATGAGTAGGAGCAAAGAGAGGAAGATGCTTGCCACAAAAATCACTTTCCACAGCAGTGAATCTGTCAGCAAATAAACACGATAATAGGTCAACTGCAACACATGCAAATGAATGGTAATACCTATATGCTGTCACATTAGGATTAATGAGAGGCTACATATCGAAAGATGTATTGGAGCATTGAGTAATACATCACTATCAGAGAACTGTATATAAATAAGATAAATAAGACAATTACTGCGAATAAACGGATTGCATTCTATAAACTGACTGACAGATGTCGAATTAATGTTTTTTTATACTCACCTTCGCTCCTGTCCATTAGCACAGCAGAGTCATTCCCCAGCATGTTGTGGGCATAACAAACCACACTGAGGGGCAAACCCATATCCCTCCTCAGCACAGCTACTAGCGGATTGTCCTGCGCCAAAACGGAAGTGTTGTATCCATCCAGGGAGTTGCTCCCGTCCACACTCCAGGTCACAGCAGACCTGGGGTTGGAGTCCACCACACACTGACACAGGAGCCCCCCCCCAGCCCAGCTGCAGGAGGAGCTTTGGGAGATCACTGGCTGGCCTACGAAACAAGGATGTGAGCTAACAATAAAGTAACCAGGCTGGCAAACCAGTAATGGTAGAAGGTGAAGAAATGGATTAATGGGAACATATTACAGGTACAGGTTTAATATTTAGAAGATTAAAATGTTAAAGTATTAAACCTGTACCTATAATATTAAACATAAAAAACTAGTCAAAATTACACAAAACTTAAATATTTTCTTAAGGAAATCAATTAGCTTATTGAAAATTTTATCATTTTAGATAAGTGTATTCAGAACAAAGTCATATCGTGTGAGTAACTATACTAGGTTGTTAAGAACATGACCGTGATAGACACACGTTGAACATCGATGGTGACTGGTGTAGATTTTGCCCATCCGATTTGGTTCGTAGCAGTACAGTGGAATCTCTTTTCTCGCGTCACATTGTAGACCCGGACCGTTTGCAGGCGCTGGCGCAGATCAATGACAAGTCCCTGATGAGTGTAAAACCACTGGTATTCTGTAATGGGGGGGTCTGCTTTACAGGAACAGGAGAGAAATGCGCTCCCCCCTTCTTGGACTGCCTGGCTAAGGACTTGTATGGCAATGTCTCGTGGCGGAACTGGTGGAGAATGGTCAACAATGTAGGAAAAAGTCTTAGAACAGTTAAGGCAAAAACCTTAAAGACTGGATGACATTTTAAAAACATTTTCAAAACACTTTTTAAAATGTACTTTTTATAAAGGCAATAATAACTGATTTCCCTGTGCTATTACGCAACAGGTAAAGAACCAACAAGAGAAACTTACACCTGATGTGCAGATTCCTGCTTGTAAACGCTCTTTGCTTGTCTGTGAGTGTGGTGAGGCATTTGACCCAAGGCGGAGCTGTGTGGGAGGCATTAAAGGAGAGGGAGCTGAGGAGGACCTGAAGCTGCCCACGGACCTGAGACAGCAGCCTTTGCTCCTGATGCCAGTGGCTGGCCCCTCTCTCCCAATTCCAAAGAACCTGCACAGGCTGATCAGGGCAGCTGTTACTGACTGTGCAGTTCAGGGTGACTAGCTGCCCCTCTATGATAGTGCCAGGGTCACTGATCTCAGGTTTTGGAGGGGTGCCTAGTTGGGAATAAACAGCACAGTGTTTAATACTTTTTCTAGTTCAGTAATCATACTTAAGTTTAATTCAAAAAGAGTAAAATAAGCAGGTAAGTCCTCCTGAGGTTCACGTCCATGCTGATGTAGCCTTCTCAGCTTACGTATCAGCTGGAGTTTCCTTCAGGAGGACGATGGACCAGTTAAGATTAGAGAGCTGTATTGTCATTATGCTGCATTACAATGAAATTCTGTAACTTGACTGAACTTCTGACTTAACTACTGAAACAGTCAGAACTGAATCTTGTGAACTGTCATCCTTATTCGGATTTTTTCCCAAGCCTTAATCTACCTTGTGCTTTGAAGGAAGGTACCTTAATCACCCAGAAGCCCTTCCAAAATGCTTTGAGAAGAAGCTCCTCACCTGACACAGTGATTGAGATGGCCCTGGAGACCGTCCATTCGCTTGCTCCTCTCTCCTTCAGCTCCATCTCATAACGGCCTCTATCATTCATCCTCAATTTGTCAATCTGAAGAGAGCAGTCCCCCTGGCTGGGGTCTCCCACCAGCGCTGTTCTTCCCTTGAAATGTCTGTGCACTTCAGTGGTGTCATCACTGCTGAAAGCTGTCCTTTTGCCAAATAAAAAGCGGTATCTTAAGTGGACATGGTATTTAACGGGCTCTCTGTCAGTGTGCCTGGGACTGGTGGGAATGGTGAAGTGGCAGGGAATAACCACACATGAGCCCAATACTGCTGGCACTATTTCTGGGATCAGGATGGAAATATGCGCAGGGCAGCCTTCTTTTAAAAAACCTGTGAGGACAGAATAGAGTTTCATGTCATTCTGCAGAGAATCAACTAATTAAACAATGTTTCAAATTTAAAATACACTTCTGTAATGCAGAAGTGTTGAAGGGAGAATGTGCAGACTGAGAATATACTATGACGGATGGATGCTCCGTTTTCTGTAGTCTGTCCAGCTATTTTTGTGGTAAGGGATGTTTCACAAGTGAGTTAAATTAAGAAAAGAGGAAATGTGGAAACACAGTGCTTATCTTTTCATGTTTATTGTCCCAATGTAATTGTCTGTATATCACAGATGCATTATTTCACAGCATAGTAATCAAATACCTGATTCTTTTAAAATAGTGTACATATCTGATGTCCTGTTAGGCGCACACACAATTTCCATGATGAAATGTCATGCAGTAGCTTAATTTCAAATTTCAATTTAATTTTCAGGATAATTCTCAAGTTAATTTATAACAAAATGAAGCATACTGGTAAAATATAACACAATTAATAAATTATTTAAATTAAACATTTTAAAAGTTCCAGGTTCTGGAAAGAAACTATTTTTATATAAGCCATTACAAAATCTTGTTTATATAACTACTGCTACAATCAAGACAAATATTCAGATTTGTAATACTAATAAATTATACCTTAATTATCTTTAAATATTAAAAAAGATAATAAACTGACTCACCAAATACCATACATAGGGAAAGAACTCTATGAAGACCCATGACCGTGAAAGTGCCAGAGAGTAACAAAAGCGGCTGATCCTGAACTAAACAAGCAAATCTGAGGAAATGGGAAGATTATAAAAAAGGGAAGTTGGTTTTTGCTGTCTTAGTTTCCTAAACCATTATACATTTTTTCAACATTGTCATTGTAGATTATCAAAAAATTCTCCTTTTCAAGACTAATGTCAAAGATTAACTTTTCTATGAGTTTTAATATGTATTAATACACTGAATTGTATTAATATTAGGAATATTAAAATAACTTAACTTTAAATACTTTAACTTTGGCAAAACATTTTATACTTATATAAATTACATGCACAGTTGTTGGTCATGCATGCATATCAAATTCAGAATATGAAGAGGAGTAACAAAAAACTTTCCAAAGACAAATGATCCCAAGCATGGCTGCATCGTTCCCGACTCAAATAAAATACTGAAGTATTTGAATTTTAAAATAAAAATATTAAATATTTGAATTTCATCTAACCTCCTCTTCTCTTATCTTTTAAATTGTTATGCTTCTGTTCTTATACTTTAATAACTGTAGTAGTCTACATGTAACAGCAGACAGCTGTGAAAAGCAGAAGTAAAATATTGACTTTTTCAACAAGATTTTGAGCATGTGGGACTGACTCACATTACAGGCCCCTGTCTGTTCCCTGCATTTTTATGCAGGGTGCAGTAATCCTATAATTCTTTAGTCCAATGCTGTTAAATGTACACTGCTCAAAAAAATAAAGGGAACACTTAAACAACACAATGTAACTCCAAGTCAATCATACTTCTGTGAAATCAAACTGTCCACTTAGGAAGCAACACTGATTGACAATCAATTTCACATGCTGTTGTGCAAATGGAATAGACAACAGGTGGAAATTATAGGCAATTAGCAAGACATCCCCAATAAAGGAGTGGTTCTGCAGGTGGTGATCACAGACCACTTCTCAGTTCCTATGCTTTCTGGCTGATGTTTTGGTCACTTTTGAATGCTGGCGGTGCTTTCACTCTAGTGGTAGCATGAGACGGAGTCTACAACCCACACAAATGGCTCAGGTAGTGCAGCTCATCCAGGATGGCACATCAATGCGAGCTGTGGCAAGAAGGTTTGCTGTGTCTGTCAGTGTAGTGTCCAGAGCATGGAGGCGCTACCAGGAGACAGGCCAGTACATCAGGAGACAGGCCAGTACATCAGGAGACATGGAGGAGGCCATAGGAGGGCAACAATCCAGCAGCAGGACCGCTACCTCTGCCTTTGTGCAAGGAGGAACAGGAGGGGCACTGCCAGAGCCCTGCAAAATGACCTCCAATAGGCCACAAATGTGCATGTGTCTGCTCAAACGGTCAGAAACGGACTCCATGAGGGTGGTATGAGGGCCCGATGTCCACGGGTGGGAGTTGTGCTTACAGCCCAACACCATGCAGGATGTTTGGCATTTGCCAGAGAACACCAAGATTGGCAAATTCGCCACTGGCGCCCTGTGCTCTTCACAGACGAAAGCAGGTTCACACTGAGCACATGTGACAGTCTGGAGATATCGTGGAGAACGTTCTAATGCCTGCAACATCCTCCAGCATGACCGGTTTGGCAGTGGGTCAGTAATGGTGTGGGGGGGCGCACAGCCCTCCATGTGCTCGCCAGAGGTAGCCTGACTGCCATTAGGTACCGAGATGGGATCCTCAGACCCCTTGTGAGACCATATGCTGGTGCGGTTGGCCCTGGGTTCCTCCTAATGCAAGACAATGCTAGACCTCATGTGGCTGGAGTGTGTCAGCGGTTCCTGCAAGACGAAGGCATTGATGCTATGGACTGGCCCGCCCATTCCCCCGACCTGAATCCAATTGAGCACATCTGGGACATCATGTCTCGCTCCATCCACCAATGCCACGTTGCACCACAGACTGTCCGGGAGTTGGCGGATGGTTTAGTCCAGGTCTGGGAGGTGATCCCTCAGGAGACCATCCGCCACCTCATCAGGAGCATGCCCAGGCATTATAAGGAGGTCATACAGGCACGTGGAGGCCACACACACACTACTGAGCCTCATTTTGACTTGTCTTAAGGACATTACATCAAAGTTGGATCAGCCTGTAGTGTGTTTTTCCACTTTAATTTTGAGTGTGACTCCAAACCGAGATCTCCATGGGTTGATAAATTTGATTCCCATTGCTAATTTTTGTGTGATCTTGTTGACAGCACATTCAACTATGTAAAGAACAGTATTTCATAAGTATTTAATAAGAATATTTCATTCAGATCTAGTACTGTATGTCTTATTTTTGTGTTCCCTTTATTTTTTTGAGCAGTGTGTGTATGTATGTATATATATATATATATATATATATATATATATATATATATGTGTGTGTGTGTGTGTGTGTGTGTGTGTATATAAAATCACAATTCTAATCCTCCTCTTATATCCGGGCTTGTGATTTTTTATTATTATTTTTATTAATGTCGTACTATATACAAACATTTTGTAAGCACATGTTCGGATATAGTTCCCTGTGACAATATAAAAGGTAGAAGAGAACTAAAACAACAACTATGTTTGTTTAATTATTGAGGTTTGTCCAGAATATCTTACTGTATCTACAATCCCAAAATAAATGAATCATCATTACATCCAAAAGAACAGGACATATTTATATCTCTTTTAAATTAGGCAATCTTACAATTCACTGGATAACAATGGTGAAGAATCTTTAAAGTTACCTCCCACCCCTTATTCATAATAATGAAAGTCCTAAGTAACATCCAAGTAGATTCCCAGTCTGTCATCGAACAGATTATTCCAGTAAAATACTGCAGCTGACTTAGAGACAATATTCCTCTGAATTATATGTCTAATGCGTTTGTTGGCCGCTTCTTTGCTCAGAAGAGGACACATGTTGCCTATAAACAAATCTTCAGGAACTAGATGAGTAAAATAAAACCATTATCAATCCATCTTTCAATGTAAAGTGTTTTGCGTTTATAAGTTATGTCTTGATTACTCTGGTGGAGTTATTTTTGACAGCCAGGGCAGAATCAGCCAGCTGCTTTGCGCATGCATGGTTCATTTGCAGTCTGGACACAGAGGGATGAACGTCTCCTGCTCGGACTGCAGCTGGATGGGGCTGCTGTGCGACGACTGGCCGCCTGTGAGTGCTTTGGGACGGTATAGGAGCCCATGGCAACACCCGATGTTCGGTGAGAAGAGTAAGAACGGTACGTGCTTTCATGTCAGAGTGTCCAAAAGTCTGCAATAAAACCAAAAAAAGTCGCTAGATTTGTTGCTAGTCACTTTTTTGAAAACGAGTCGCTAGAAGGGTCTAAAAACTCGCTAAATATAGTGACAAAGTTGCTAAGTTGGCAACACTGCTGTAGAATGTTTCCATCCCAATGAGGTCATCAGTGGGCGATGGTATATAACCACTCAGGGAGCCAGTATCGGGAGCCTCGATTTTACGACACTCAGCCTTGTACCTGCTTTTGCCCTTGCTGTATGTGTTGTGTGTGGTATTGAATTTAATCTATCATTCTGGATGAGGAGCTTGCATGGGCTGTCCTTAACCCTCTGTGTTGACGTGTTCACTGGTCTAGGTATTTAAACTCACCGGATGTAGGGGTATGTCTGCCATTTTCATTTTCTTGTTGGTTGCGGGAGGGTTTTTTGCTTGCTGTTTATGGGTACGGAGTGAGGGTAGAGAATTGTCTTTTCTTTTCGGGTTTTTTTTTTGTTCCCCTTTCCTAGGAAAGTCTGTGGACCACTGTTTTTATTTTCTATATAGCACCAGCTCACAACAGGCGTTATTTATGGTTACCTTTCCAATAGAACAGGTCTATACACTGTCCTTTTAATAAACAAACTAAATAGCCTTATGTTATTATTCTTATTTACACAACAGCTTGTCATTTTTTGTCTCTACACGGTTGCACGTTTACAATTCTCCTCTGCTCTCTGCACCACACATGGCAGTGTGAGCTCACTCCCACCAGCGGACAGAGAGCGTGTGTCGCGTCAGCCACCTGAAAAGCAGACAAAAATATCTGCATTTTTAAAACGCTGTCAGGGTGGTGAAGATGGCAATACTTGCTCCTGCAAGTGGCAGCCGGAGCCATATCAAGAGGCTCTAGAAATGTTCTTTCAGAAGCCCAGAAAGATACACTGCAGTGACAAAAGCTGCACACTTTGTGGATTATTGTCATAAAAAGAAATGTTCTGGCTCCTGACTGAACGGATTTCCACACACGGACACTGATTAAGAAATATCCAACCACGAGTTTACAGTAATTCAATACATTTTTTGGAAAATGACTGTAAACCACACAAATGAATTTCTCCCACTTCAAAGGTTGTAGTAGTTGCCAGAGGTGATCACTGACTTACTACAAGTGGAATTTCTCTGAAATATCCAACTATGACTTTGCAGTAATGCAATCATTTTTTTGGGAAATTACTGTAAACCACACAAACGAATTTCTCCCAATTCAAAGGCTGTAGTAGTTGACAGAGGTGATCACTGACTTACTACAAGTGGAGTTTTACAGAAATATCCAACCATGAGTTTACAGTAATTCAATAAGTTTTTTGAAAAATTATTGCAAACCACACAGACGAATATCTCCCACTTCAAAGGTTGTAATAGTTGGCAGAATTGATCACTGACTTACTACAAGTGGAATTTCTCAGAAATATCCAACCACGAGTTTACAGTAATTCAATACATTTTTTGGAAAATTACTGTAAACCACATGAATGAATTTCTCCAACTTCAAAGGTTGTAGTAGTTGCCAGAGGTGCTCCCTGACTTACTACAAGTGGAATTTCTCCGAAATATCCAGCCATGACTTTGCAGTAATTCAATACGTTATTTGGAAAATTACTGTAAACCACACAAACAAATTTCTCACACTTCAAAGGTTGTAGTAGTTGCCAGAGGTGCTCCCTGACTTACTACAGGTGGAATTTCTCAGAAATATCCAACCACAAGTTTACAGTAATTCAATACATTTTTTGGAAAATTACTGTAAACCACATGAATGAATTTCTCCAACTTCAAAGGTTGTAGTAGTGGAATTTATCCGAATTATCCAACCACGACTTTGCAGTAATTCAACAAGCTTTACCCTTTGTTTCCGCTGAGAGACGTGGCACGTGACTCATTTCCCCGCACGTACAAGTTATCTTAGGCCGGTGTTCACGGTTTGACTTCTGAGATTCAGATTGAGTTATAGGTAATTTTTTATCGAACTGGCTGGTTCGACTTTTAAGAAATTCGAGTTCTAATGTACTAAGGTACCACTGTAGATACACAATAATTATTTTATATGATCTGTATGCAGTCAAAAATTAGCAAAACTGAACTAGGATATAACTAGATTTAGACTTAGGATTAACTATAGGAATAATTGATTTAACAACTGGACTCAGAACCCAAAACAAACAATATTTAAATCTATACTTTATAAAGAGGTAGATTTACTTTTTTCCATTTTAAATGTATTCACGATTCTTCATGTTCTACAACTGATATTTACTAAAGGTTGCTGTTCTAAATTTTGAGGTGTCATTATCTTTTCCCCCACCACTCCCATCAAACATAAAAGTTTTCGCTACTTTTCATTCTTCGGGGTTGCTAACAGTAGCGCTTCACTATTAGGTGCTTTTTGTTTTCTTTTCTGTACGGTTTTCCTGGCACTTGTTTTGTGGGAGATGTTTCGACCGGGGATCGCTGGAGTTAAGCTGGACCCGGACGCGGCAGCTCAGGACGAGAAGCTCTACGCCACAGAGCTGGTGAGAGCTGAACAGCACAAGTTCCGCATTAAGGAGGCTACTACTCCTCTTGGGCTCACGGGAAGCTGAGCTGTGCACAGGACCAGTGACAGCAGCGGGGTGTTATATGGGCGAACATGGCGGCACCTGTGCAGGGGATCACCCTGCCCGCATGAAGACACCAAAGTATTTGAGTAAGGCAGACTGGGAGGCATTTCACACTCAGTTTGAACTGCTGGCTCTCAGTGGGGGCTGGTCGGAAGAGCGCAAGGCATTGGAGCTGGCGATGTGTCTGGTGGATGATGCTCTGTCTTGCCTGTTATTGCTTGAGGCAGAGGAGCGGAGGGATTATGATGCATTAGTCAGGGCGCTGCAGAGACGTTTTGGACAATGCGTGCACACAGGTCTCCTGCATTCAGAACTGTCTAACAGGTGCAGGCAGCCTGGCGAACCACTTCATTCCCTAGCAAACGAGATAGAGAGCTTGACTTCACGTGTCTATGCTCATATGCCCCCGTCTGTTCGGAATGAGCTGGCGAGGGATCAGTTCATCCAGGCCCTTGTGCCGGTGGATCTCCGCATACAGACACAGCTTGCCCACCCCAAGATGCTGCAAGATGCCTTGGAGATTGTGCTGGAGAGGGAGATCGTTTGGGGGACAGCGACCCCCAGAGAGCAGCCGGGAGGGGGTCACCAGTGGTGAGGGTGGCGGATGTGGATGGGGACCTTAGCAGACCTGCTTGGGGTTCGGGGCTGGAGGAGCTGATTTGTACAGTGTCCTTACAGCCTAACGATCGGGCTAGTGCATGCCCTAGAGTGTGTTGGGGGTGTTTCTAATTGGGCCACCTGGTTCGCCAGTGCTCTCGTCTGCACGGTGGGCAGTGAAACGGGTCGGGGTCCGCATACAGGGGACTGTGCTGGGCCCTGCCTCTATTCCCCAGCACAAAACGTGGGCTGCTGCTAGCACCTGGCACCGGTTGTTAGGGGGGGATTGTGCATCTTTGGAACCGGTAGTTGTTGTGGGGCGGACTGGTGTTGGGAACTTCTGCCACATTCCAGTCTTGATAGAGGGGCTTGCATGTTCCACCCTGGTGGGCATGGGTTCCACTGTGATGTTAGTGAGGCCAGACATTGTCCCAGGTAACGTGCAGCTGGAGCCTATGTCTGTCCAGTTATGTACTGTTACAGGGGAGCTTTCGCCTATGAAAGGGCAGGGTCTATTGACACTCACTGTGCCTTCCCTCGCCCGCCTGGGTTCCCTCGGGCTCCCCATTCTCCTCCTCCCTTTGTTCCTTCTCCTCGTCCCTTTGTTCCTCCTGTCTCTGCTCCTCGTCCCCCTCTGGCTCCTTCGTTCCCTTCTGGCCCTTTTGTTCCGTCTGTTGGTGTTTCCCCTGTGTTTCCCTTCCTGGTCTGTCTGTCTGTTTTTCCTGTTCTTTGTCAGGTTCTGTCTTGGTTCCTGTCCTTGTCCTTGTTCTGTGTTTCGGTTCTGTTCCCGGTGTCCCGTTGATGTGTTTTGCTCTTGTTTTTCAGGTCCCGTGGTCCCGGTCTCGTCTCCTTCGTCGCCTCCCCTGAGGCGCGCCCGGAGTGCGCGCCTTTGGGGGGGGTTCTGTCATGACCTGCTCGTTCTCCCCTCCTGTGTGCCACGCCCACCTCGTTACCTCGTGTTCCCAATTGTTTGCACCTGTTTCCTGTGAATCCTGGCTTTTCTTGTGTATTTAGTCTGTGTTAGTATCCGTAGATCCGTCATTAATGTTAGGTGGTGTTTGTCCGTCGTCAGCTCTGTCTGCACAAATAAACCCCATTTGCCTGCACTTCTGACTCGACTCGCCTATTTACCCGCTCGTCCGATCGCCGAACGCAACATAATCGATTAATGGAACTCAATATTAAATGACTTCGATTGTATCTAGGGCAAAAAAAGTGGAGCATCCCTAGTATCAAGGCTGAAATGAAGTGGTTCCACAGTTTTGGAGCCATAACAGCAAAAGAGCTGCTACCTGTGGTGGAAAGTATAAACTTGGGGATGTACTGTATGTAAGTTATGGCCAAGTGACTCAGGCTCACAGGCTGAGGTGTAATGATGAAGGAAGTCGGGAAAGTACAGAAAGTCCAGACAGTACTGGGAAGTGTTTGAACTGAATGCAGAATGAAGCTGGCAAGGAGTGCCAGTTAAAAAGAATGGGAGTGATATGAGTAAAGTATACATTAATGAAACAAGCTGTGGAACTCTGAACTTACTGTAGTTTAGAGGACATTTTGGAAGACAAAGCAGTAAACATGTAACTGCAGTAGCCTAAGCAGGAGGTGAAGAAGGCATGAATAAGGGCTTCAGCATTGTTCATGCTCAGCTCTAGGGATGAAAAAATGGACAATAGAGCTGCCATGGGTTTGACAAGTGAGTAACTATTCCGAAATGACAGCAAGATTGCAAACTGAGTGAGGGTTTCTTCAGTACCACAGCATAAATCAATCTGACTCTGCACAACAGGAGTCTTAGCACCAATAAGCGGAACTTTATCAGTATTTAGTTGTCAAAAATTGGCTGAACTCATTATTAATACATAAAATGTTTATAATGTGAACAGAAACCTACTACCTTGCTTTCTTCCGTGAGTCGGCTATTGAAAAACAAAGGCTAAATCAGGTGAATTTTTTTTTTTAACCCACATGTCAGTTCTATCACATCCCGATCGTGCCGCTCCTCCTGTGTCCCATGCCCCCTTGTTAACCACGTGTGGAATCCCCATGTTACCAGCTGTTTCTAGTCTTGTCTAAATAAGTCCCTGTATTTAGGTGCTTCCCTGTTAGCCAGTCCTGTCATTAACTTTTTGGATCGCTAATGTCTTTTTGTGCTCCCGATTGTGTGATTCTTCCATTAAATCCAGAATTTTACCTTAACTTCTGGACTCCGGCACTTCTCTTCCCACCGTGTCTTCAGCATGTCGTAACAAGTTCTGCTTGTGTTTTTACAGTAATCAAGAATATTGTGAAACATGTAGCGTATATTAACTCCATGTGCGAATGTGTTTTGTGTTTCCCATACTGGCAACGCAAACCGTAAGTCATGGATAACACGTTTATGAAGCCAGGGGAAGACGCCAAAGATGTCGATAAAGGCATAAGAATTAATGGTGCTGTCACAGCAACTCACGTTTGCCGGGGGCAACAGCCACGGCAGATATTCCACCCTCAATGACCGATCACGTGGCTAATTTAAAAATTCGCTTGTGCTCCTTCATTGCTGAGCATGACCTGTCATTTACTATCGCTCATCCACTCGTCACTTTACGTAAGAAATTCAGTGTTTCCCCTAGGTTTACAGCTTTTGGGGGGGGGGGCAGACAGACACCGACAGGATTCATGGTGTTCATTTGTTGCTTTTAATGACAGCAGTCAATATAACAACTGAACTAAACATCAGAACATTTCTGCTACTCGCAGGAGAGCGAGTGTTGCCATCTTCAGCACCCTGGAAGCGTTTAAAAAAATGCATATATTTTTGTCTGCTTTTCAGGTGGTTGACGTGACATTGATCTGATGTTATATAGAGAATAAAATTAAATAAAATTAACTTGACCTTCAAGGGGGGCGGGAGGTGCTGTTAGGGGGTGGGGCACCCCCCTAATATAATGGTAGGGGAAACACTGAAATTAGCGGAGGATAAACACATGGCATCTCACCAGAGTTTAAAAAAAAATGTCTGTGAGAAGCTAAAGAATGGCATGTTGTCACTCGACATTGATGAGGCCACAGACAAAAGTATGAATATAATTCTGAATGTACTGGTCCGACTTTATGACAAGGATGCAGGCAGTGTGAAAACACAGCACCTTGCCAGCAAAAAAGTCAATATTGTGAATGCCTCAGCATTGATGCTGGAACCAGAGTCCTGCACCGGGTCGGGTACCCGCAGATAGTTGCTGAAACGGGCGGATTTTAACATTCTGAAATTTTACGGGCGGGTATGCGGGCAGGTAATTCATTACACACGGGCGGGTAGCAGGTCAATCAAAACAGTATTGTAG
>JAODJU010000001.1:37289641-37304083 GCA_026776725.1 Gnathonemus echidnorhynchus
CTAATAAAATTTAAAACTGGATATTGATTAGCAATGGCTGCGAATCATTTTAACGGGAATTAGGCAATTGTTTCGCATGTGGGTGTTTTTACATCGCAAACTGCGATGCGATACCGGCTATTTCGAACCCTGTATAGGTATTTGAAGACACATGAATTTCCACAATGGAAAACATGCATATTTTTTCCAAGATGTATGAAAAGATTCTGCTTTTCACCTGGAGTAGGATGAGGATCATGTCAAGCTTCATCCGTTTTATCTTTCCCAGGTTATTCAGGGTATATGTTATCCCAGCTCACGTGGCACAGGTATTCAAAGTATGAGTTCTGTGAGTTTTTCTGCTCAATACAGGCATTGTCCAAGATAGCCTTGGTTATTGATGAATTAATTATCAGAAATTTATTGGAAAGCTTGATGTCAGTCCACTGTAACATATCCTTGGATGGCCACTTCTTTTTGTGGCAGAAACATTCAATGCATTAATTTTGTAGTGCATTGTTTAGGAAGTAGCAGAATAAACATGAGGGAAGTACACTATCTCATGGGGATATGAAGACGTGAATGTTTTGTATTCAAATCAGAAAGCAATCATGCTTTGACTAGGGGTTAAAGGTAGGGGAAATCTTTATAAAACTCAACTAATTCAAAGTCATATTGTTCCAATTACAATTTCACATAGCATTCAGATATGTAAATACTTTATCTGTTCTGATATCATTTTTCACATAGTTGTCATTTAGTGATGGCAATCACGTATAAAAAGTATATTGAATAGAACAGAAAGTGCTTCCAGCTAAAATATGTTTGACCGAATTAAATCATACTGCATTATGTTTATATATACAGTACATACACGTATATAGTGTATGTCTGCTTTTCACAAACGGTCAATGATAAATTCTTCAATGTGGGGGTTTGGTCATACAGATATGACCCTGGCGTTATCCAGCATCCGATTAATCCTTGAGCTGTTTCCGCTGATTGTCCGATATGGAGGCGCAAACCCGCAGACGTGAATGATGACTCAAAGGAGGGAAACTGACTTGATTGTGTTTTGACAAGTCTTGGCTCATGATGGTGGACTAAGGAATGTGTCCAGCCGGCACCGGAGCTGCGGGGTGCCTTCTCCTCGAGGCCTGTCATCTGCTCAGTGGTTTTTCCAGTGGCAAGTGGCAGGGTATTTCTCATACAGTGGATGGACAGGCTCTCTCCAGCCTCAACGCGCTTGATTAAGCTCCCCTGCCAACTTGTAGTGTCCCAGTGTTGCAGGGAAATGGCATTTCTGTAATTATGTATTCTTACATGTTTGTAAACAGTCTGAATGTCTGTCCAAAGATGGTCAGGTTGAGAATGAGGATGAATCTGTCAGAACTAGTAGCTGAGAATCAGGATTACAATCTTAGAGCTCGTCAGCCAGATCAAAGCATACTTTGTACATACTTGATGAAAGGACACAGGCGGAATATTACTGTAGCACTTCTGCTTATGGAATAAGCTATTGTTGTGTTGGGACACGTCTGAAGGCAAAGAGGTTACACCCCTGTCAAGAAGTCAGAAATGGAGTTGCTGGTAATATATGACCAACACAAGTGGTCACGGAGTATATAGGAATAATGTTTCACTTACAGTTTCAGTCAGCGGTGAACTCTGTTCTCTATGTACTGCAATTAGAGACTCGTAGAATATCGCATCCTGTGATTGAGAGTAATAACAGCTTGTGTAATCTGAGCAAAGCAACATTACATTTTCTTTTGATTTTCGTCAATGACTTCTACTGGTCATAGGCAGAATTCATCTGTCTGTTTTGTCATCTATTGCTTGGGTTATGGTTCTACATGAGGCCTGGTTCTCCTGGGAAACTCCGTAACAGGTCATCACTGAAACAAAAAAGCCAGTTTTTCATCTTTTCACTTTCTGCCTATCCAGTCAGTGTTAAACTGCAAGCACCTCTGAATTCTGCTCGACGTTCATTTTCAGATGTGACAGCTCTAGTGCTCGGCATGGCAGGCTGCCAGAAAAGCAAAGTGAATGCTGGGGAGAGCCGTCGCTTCGACAATACGTCTTTCTGTGAACAAAGGCACAGAAGCCTCCATTCTTTTAACGGACGATCAAATATTAAAAAGCATCAGAATGACGGGCAAAAGCCATCTGCTCTTTGAAATTAGCTTTGCTGTGTGGTGGTGGATGAGATCTGGGTCAGCCAAGGCTATCTCTTCTGGCAGGTGCTCCGGGGTCCTCTACCAGCGCTCTCAGGCCCCCGCCGGGTGATGGGTGCCAGCTGCGAGCGACGTGAAGCTTCTCCAGCTAGCACTGGCTTTTCCCTCTCAGTGCCAGCTGACCTGTAGCCTGGCAGAACAGCCAAGCTTGGCTGGGAAGATACTCATACTTTCAGAGGAGTGCATATTTATCGTTAGGCCATGGAGGGGAATCAGGGACTAAACAAGTAAACTAAGGGCAGGCACTGTGGTCTAATGTCAACAACCAGTCAACTGCTACTCATCAGGAATGGTTTATTATTTATTTACCTATATATTCATTTATTTACCCGATTCCTGTGTAACTATCCATCTCTCAGTCCTTCCGTTTATCTAGTACAGGGCTACAGTGAGTCTGGAGGCTATCCCAGGAAGCAGAAGGTGGGAGCCACCCTGGCCTGGATGCCAGCCCATAACAGGGCATTATTTTATAGAATTCATGCAGTAAACCATCACATAAATGTTGGAATTGTAGTCTTCTGGTTTTTATATTGTGTTTTAATAAGACAACTTGCTTCAGTTAATAGCATTCCATCGTGACGCAATTGTATTCAGTGGTTGTCACTGAATGTCAGTGCTCAGAAATCTAATAAGAAACTATTTATCACAGGATATGATTTCTATTCAGACATAGTGAGGTCTCGGTGCATGAGCACATGGAAACTTCATTTCAACCAAAACTAATTTCAAATTTCTATGCATATTAATTACAAGCCAGTAGACAGGCCAGTGTTCAGTGTTTACCTTTAATATCAACATTGTGACCGCAAGCTATCAAAACATGAGGCACACGATTAATTTAGGTGTCCACTTTGGTGCTCTAGTTTGGAAAAACACAGTGACGTTTATTTGCAGAGGTGATGAAGTTCATGCATGCCCAGTATAATACCGTCAGCTGCTAATGGGGTCTTCAAATACGAAATAGTCCTGAAAAACAAATATAGGACCTCCATGCTGCTCAACAATATTCTGCTGAACGTGTGTAGTTTTTAACAAAGGTTATTTTGTCCTACAAACTTGTATTGAAGCTCCCATGACAATTAAGGTGAAGTTTAATGAAGGCAACTAGGTCATATTGATGTTACAGATCTATGTGCTGGCTGGCAGATTTATTCTGTGGATCATTGCTTTGTCAGTGTGGAAGCTGGAAAGCGTGTAATGAAAGCTGACCCAAATTTACTGACCCTTTTTTTCCATTCTCACAAATATAGCTGGTTAGCTCTTGTTTATTTTTTATTTTTTGTCCAGCACAACTTCTTGAAACTTCTGCTTATGCAGTAGGATATTTCAGTCCTGTGTTTCTGGGACCTGGGTTGTTCTCTGGTATTACTCACATGCATTATTTATTAAATTTATATTTACTTTTAAATGAAATCTTGAATTTTTCGTTTCAATTCTGATTCAAATTATGACATTTCATTGCATAATTCATTCATTCATTGTATTTCATCTCTAATAGTTACATTTTGCAAATAACAAGAACTTAAAGAGAATTAAATTACTCAGACTAAAGGTATACATTAATCTCCAATAAACTGACTCCACAGGCTCAGTTCCACTGAATATTTGTCTAAGGAACAGCAATTTATTGGGAAAGATTTTATAAATAATGTTAGCTTTATTGTGGACTTTTATTATATATTAGTAACCAGCCAAAAGGAAACGTGTCATAATGCAACACAGCAGTGGAAACCCAGTGTTACACAACTCAAATGAAACCTTTCTACATGGATTTCAAATAGCTAGAAAACCTACTTGAGCAAGAAAAGTTATATAACAGGATCTTACATTCAGCCTTTCTATATCAACTGAACAGAGATGACTAATCTTTTCATCTCCAATAGTTACATTAGAGCTTGCAGAAACAATACGTGACAGATGGAGAATACAGAGCTTAAGAATTTCACTGACAAGTTATGGCCATCTATTGGTGGTGGTGCTCGGCTCAGTCGGTTCAGATGCTGCGCTTGTGATTGGGGGGGAGGGTTGCTGGTTTAAATCCCAGGGTCAGCCGAGAGATTTCACTGTTGAGCCCCTTTATTGGCTGACCCTGCCTTTTCAAAATGTATGATAATTATTATAATAATTATAATTCATACTTTATTGATACTTTTGTATGTTGCTTAGGATAAAACGATCTGCTCAGGAAATAAATGTAATTTCTTGTAAGGTGGACTTAAGGGATGCCCTGTGATAAATGGAGTTCTGTTGTCTTGCTGTGGCCTCACACCCCCTATATCACGTGTTTGAATCCCACCCCCACTCTGTATGTGTGTCTGTGCAGATCCTCAGGTTCCTCCCACATTCCAGACACATGTTGTTCAAGGCCATCTGAGGCTCCGAATCACTGTATTGTGTGAAAGATGGTGTGTAGCAGTGTACTGCTTAGTCTGCGCCCCCGCCCACCCCCTGGCTGCCTGGGATTGGCTCCAGACCCTCCTAACCCTCACTTTATAAGCATGGATGAACACAAAATAGAATGGATGAGAATTAAGTAATAAAAGATGGCATTAGGGAGCAATTAGAAAACAAACCCATATATTATTACATGTGCTAATATAGTGTAGCAATTTATCACTGATTTAATTCATGCTTCGGTTAACCATGTGATTATTCAAGCAGACTGGAATTTACATTCATTTAAGATGAAAAGTGTTTTTTGCTGTAATTTTTGTATACAGCCTTATAAATTGTATCTAATTGTGTAGACGTTGTTAATGCTAGATGTGTGTTTTGTCGTTCAGCAATGTATAAAAGGTTTTGGAAAATGGCTGGCAAGCAGTCATGCCTGTGGAGCTTGTGGTCTCCTTGTTAGTATAGTGGTTAATGTTCCTACCTATTGGGTGGGGGACTGGGGTTTGAGTCCCTGCTGGGGAGAGAGGTGTACCGTTACATACGATATGTGTGATGACTTGTATATGTGATGACTTTCGGGGTGCCATGTGACCCATTGGGGTGATGTGTCTGTGATTCAAAGGTCATTGGTTCAAATCCCAGTCTCATTAGAGAAATTTTACTACTGGGCCCCTAAGTAAGGCCCTTATCCCCCAATTATTCTAGGGACTGTCTGACCATGTTTTCTCAAAAAAAAATTCTACAAAATAAATGCAGTGTAGATGTGAATGGGTTCAGTGAGCTTCCTTGGTGACATGAAAGAGACCTGTCTGATCTGAGCCAAGGTCGCCACTCGTGACATGTCACTGGAGGCCTGTGGGATGTGATTGAACAGACTGCCAAGGGCCTCGCTCCCACCGCGTTATGGCAATGTTACCATATTTACAGGCCACAGAATCTAAGCAAACCAAGGAGGAGCCTGACTTACCCTACATCCAGGGCCCCTGTGAATGAACGTGACCCGGGATGTCGCTGGTATTTGTTATTATAACAGTTCACAGTTACATCGCTTGCCATAGTGAAAAAAACAAATTCATGTATCTGAATTTTATTGGTATTTCATGTATTATTTTTACAGTTATACAGCTCTAGAAAAAAATTAAGAAAACACAGCAAAATTTTCAGTTTCACTCATTTCTTAATTTATGGGTATGTGTCCTTGTAAAATATACATTTTGCAAACCCCAGAATGGCTCTTCTCAGTCTCTCATTGATGAAGAGCTTCTTCCTTGCTTTATGGGTCTTCAGTCCTGCTTCTAGGAGCCTGTTATGATCTTGTTCTAGCAGAGCACCTCACACCACTTAATGTTTCCTATTCTTTTTGAAGGTCACTTCATGTCATCCTCTGATTCATGAGAAACTGTTGGATAAGTTGACTGTCATCTCTGGCATTATAAAGTTGCTTCTGTCCTCTACCTGGCTGGTTTTTGGTTATTGCCAGTGTCTACTTCACCTTGTTCTTGTGTACTGCTGTGTTAGAAACATTGAGCCTGGAAGCAATGTAGCTTTCTGCCAGCAGAACCAGAATTAAATAAGGATTTTTAAAAATGTAGAGTGGTCTTTCAATTTTTTCCAGAGATAAATTTAAATGTATTTGTATAAATGGCTGTTTGTGACTCTTTGGTTGTGTTTGATTAATTTTTCCCTGACTGTCTATGATCACACATGATCTGGTGCAGTTGCAGTGCAGTACAGTGTTTTGCGAGGAGCGAAGGTGATGTTTTCGAGGCTCTTTATGCACCTGCTGCTGTACGGGTCCAGCAAGCTTCTCCATGCATGCTTCCCATGAAAGGTCTCATCCCCGAGGAAGGGGGCCGTGGCTGCCAATCCCAAGAACAGCCGCCTAGGAAGAGCCCTGAGGTTCCGGGACAACATGCCAGTTCATCTTTGGGGCAGATTTTTTGAGCATAAGACGACTGTACAGCTACTAACCTTTGTGGGGTCTGATAGGACCCCAATGTCCACCAGGACAGAGATGGCATGGGTGCAGCTCCCACAAAAAAGTGACATCCTTATATATATAGTGCTCATTTTTTACAATATAAAGTACTGTACATATAAAAATAACACACAACGTGAATTTGCTGTGAGATTTCAGAGGAAAGCCTTTAAATGTTAAGGCTTGTAAATAATGTGCATACCTAACAGATTGTGTATTGGCCATCACTACCACCTCCCACCTGCACATCACATGGGGGGGGTGGGGGGGGGTTCTGTCAGCTTGATGATGACCCAAAGCCAAAGAAAATACCACCAAATACAAGCATTTGTCCACTAGTGTACATCTATTTAATTCATAGCATTTAGCTGCATCAGCTGAATAAAAATCGATTGGTCAGTATCCTAAACTGTACTCTATGTAAAACATTATTCTTAGTGTGCTTTCTGCAAAGCTATTTGATGCAGGCCTGAAATTTGCTGAGATGTACCCACTATAGTTTTTTTTCTTGCTCAGTGGGGTGGCCTCTACAAGGATTTGTAAGGCTATCAAAGTTATACAGATCCCTGGGGGGAGGGACGGAGGGCGGAAGGTGATACCAGCCTAATAAGCACTGGAGCCCAAAGGACCTCGCAAAGAAAACTTTCTGCTTCCTCTTGTGAACTTGTTTGCTGGAAGTTACAGCCATGTCAGACACGCAGTGTAATTCTGGGACTCGACGCTAGGACAGAAAAGTGAAATATAACCTTTATTTGAAATGCTTCATAAAATCAGTGGTATCTCTGTTTCAGAAACTGCTACATGAAATTACTAGAAGCTGTTTGTCATTAAAGATAATTTAAGAAAATATTGCTTAGGAACTGGGTCCAGTGCCGGCCAGAATCATTAAAACAGTAATAGAGAAGAGCTTAGATCCCACAGAATGAAAAGGCTTGAACACTTTACAGCAAAGTAAATGTGTCATAGAGATCAAAACTGTGTGTTTGTAGAATAGCAGCAGGCTGACCACCATGTTTCATTTGGTTACCTCTGAATCAGATGAATGAAAAGTTATGTCAACAGTATACACAACTGTAACTGTGCATACACTGAAAAACGTTGGTCAAGTTTTATGTATAATACATTTTCTGTGTATGTTCCAAGTACAATAACTGGGTATTCAAAGAATGTTACCAGATACAGTTGAAATGTGAATTGACATACATTGACATACATACATTTTTAACCAAGCATATTCTTTTGAGAAGAAAACTACTTTTTAAGAATTAAATTTGATAGAGCAGAATGACTGTTATGTGCCTGTTTTGCATCTTTAACACATGTGTGTGTGGTCCACACGTGCCCTGAAGTGTATTAAAATATACTGTGGATTCTTGCTGTTGCTCTGGCATATTGAATTCTATATTCATATGAGCAGACCTCAAATTCTTCAGACCACAACAATAGTGCATAATCTGTGTAAACGGGCTTCTCTGAGCCATTGTTTGACCCGGTTAAGGGGTTTCTTACCAGGCCAGCCAGAGCCATCAAAGACATTCTTCGACATTACTGAGGGCAGAACATAAAAACATGGAATTCTCTTAACTCGCTAATTCTAGAAACTCTTCTTTGTGTTAATTGTAACAAACTCTTAACAATCAAAAGGCTGCAACATTGAAGGAAGGAACCTTTCCCAGAGCCTACGGACAATTTTTATTGTTTAACATTTATAAATACTGTATGGATGTTAGCATGGAAAGAGTGCATCAGTATTTTATTAATGCTGTACTAGACAATCCATGTTTTGTAATCTTTCCTGACATTTGTGTTTTGTTTTAAAATTCTTTCAGTGAGAAAACATTGTCAGGAAAGCAGATGTCAAATACAGACATAAATCTTTTATAATGGATTCATGAGCGTGTCAGGCACTCAGTATTGCATTAAGCATTGTTAAAAATTAAAACAATGCTTTAATACTGTTCTCTGGTGGTCTTGCGCATGACTGCGTAATGAATGCTTTATTTGGACCGATGTCATCAGTGTGAATTTTCACTGCCATCCCTTCACCTTTAAGTCTGTGACAGCAGTGAAAGCAACTGTACACCTTCCTTGTAAATCCGAGCAAAATAAAATGTTAATTACGCTCCCCAGGTTCTGCTGGGACACTGACAGTCCATTCATTATGAAGTTCAGTGGTATCTCTGAAGAAGTACTTAATCACTCGGAATATTCCCTTCTAAAATTTTAAAAGTATTTTTTTGAAAATACTGTTAATATACTGTTGTATAGTTCTTTAGAAATTCGTCCTCAAGTAACATACCTATAGGTATGATAATCAACACATGTTAATCACTATTATTAGAAAAGAATATAAAAGAATATATTTATTGTTGCTGTACATGTACCAAAAAAAACTCCCAATAATGCTACATATAATTAAAAATAAACAATAACAAATAAACAATATGTACATTACAGATATACACTATATTGCCAAAAGTACTGGGACACCCCTCCAAATCATTGAATTCAGGTGTTCCAATCACTTCCATAGCCACAGATGTTTAAAATCAAGCACCTAGGCATGCAGGCTGCTTCTACAAGTGTGGTACCATGATAGGACGCCACCTGTGCAATAAGTCCATTCGTGAAATTTCCTCGCTACTAAATATTCCACGGTCAACTGTTAGCAGTATTACAGTATAACAAATTGGAAGCAATTATGAAGAGCAGCGACTCAGCCATGAAGTGTTAGGGCACATAAAATCACAGAGCAGGGACAACCCATGCTGAGGCGCACAGTGTGCAGAAGTCGCCAACTGTCTGCAGAGTCAATAGCTACAGACCTCCGAACTTTATGTGGCCTTCAGATTAGCTAAAGAACAGTGTGTAGAGAATTTCATAGAATGGGTTTCCATGGCCAAGCAACTGCATCCAAGCCTTACATCACCAAGTGCAATGCAAAGCATCAGATGCAGTGGTGTAAAGCACACCGCCACTGGACTCTAGAGCAGTGTTCTCTGGAGAGATGACTCACGCTTCTCTGTCTGACAAGCCAATGGACGAGTCTGGGTTTGGCAGTTGCCAGGATAATGGTACTTGCCTGACTGCATTGTGCCAAGTGTAAAGTTTTGTGGAGGGGGGATTATGGTGTGGGGTTGTTTTTCAGGGTTTGGCCCCTCCCAGTGAAAGGAACTCAATGCTGCAGCATTTGAAGCCGTTTTGGACAATTTCATGCTCCCATCTTTGTGGGAACAGTTTGGGGATGGCCCCTTTCTATTCCAACATGACTGCGCACCAGTGTACAAAGCAAGGTTCATAAGGACATGGATGACCGAGTCTGGTGTGGAGGAACTTGACTGGCCTGCACTGAGCCCTGACCTCAACCTGAAAGATCACCTTTGGGATGAATTAGAGGGGAGACTGCGAGCCAGGCCTTCTCCAACATCAGTGCCTGACCTCACAAATGCTCTCTTGGAAGAATGGTCAAAAATTCCCATAAACACACTCATAACCCTTGTGGACAGCCTTCCCAGAAGATATAGCTGCAAAGGGTGGGCCAACTCCATATTAAAGCCTATGTATTAAGAATGGGATGTCATTAGATTTCATGTGTGTGTAAAGGCAGGTGTCCCAATACTTCTGGCAATATAGTTAACCAGTAGTGAAAATCATATATTCTTTTTAGCAGCATTAATTGAATGAATTGTAATTATTATTGTAAGTGAACTGAGTATAGGTATCGAAAGCCATAAAAACTACTGAAATGAGAGCCAACAATGTTGTCACCAATCAGCACATGTTAAGGGTAAAGTAATTTCCTCGGAACCCAGCCAGCAAGGGACTCAGCTGTCTGTTGTTCTGAGGGACTTGATTGATTTTAGGAATTTCTTATATTTATAACCTGGTCATTTTTGTGAGGGGATGGCTGCAGAGAATCAGTCCTAGCTGGAAACATCTTGCATTGCCTGACTTTAGGGCAAACAGGAGCAATCTGGTCCCATAGAGCGACAACAATCAGTTTCAGGTCACTTCATGCTGCCAATCCACGCAGCTGATTGGCCCATTATTAATAGGATTTGTGTAGCTAATTATAAAACAGCCCAGAGGTCAGGGGAATACAGATCCCACTGAGCCTGGTGGTGCTGGGACATGAGTGTACGAAGTATCCTACCCTTGAAATCTCTGAGCAAAGCAGGGGGTCTTTCTGACTGCTAAAATAACATCGGCCCATCCAAGGCTGGCTTATCGAGGGGGTTTAAAGCAGCTTCAGTGCTGATCCTCTCGCAGGATATGACATAATCGCTTTCTGCGCCACATACGCAGCAGTCAGTTTCACTCCTTACTTGTAAAGGTGGAACTGGCAGGATATCTTTAAACGTTAACTTAGGACGTAAGATCTATCTGCATTTGCCTGTAGAGGTGGTTATAAAAAATATTTTTTTTCAGATTTGTTACATTTTTCCAATACAAGATGCATGTAAGTTGCTTTGTTAGTCTAGGTGATTTTTCTATGTATATATTTATGTGTGTGTGTCTGTGTGTGCGTGTGTGTGTGTGTGTGTGTACCTCTGGCATCACCATCAGAGCTGGGAATGATGCTACACCTGAGGTAACCACGTTCCAGTACAGAAAGTCAGAAACCCATTTAGCAAGACTAGTTCTAGCCAGATTTGTTTAGCTATTGTTGCTAATCCCATTTGATAACAATTACACAGTATTTGGTGCAAACAAACAATGCAGCAACAAGTGCTCAGATAGCGGCTGGACAGTACTGTGTACAACTGATTTAATGAAACATGAACAATACATAAGTGCTAATAAACAGTATATAACTACAGCTTTCATTTTTGTTGATAAAGGGTGCAGCCATCTTCAATTCTGAGGTCATGGCTGCAGAGGTTCCTCCGAGTCAGAATTCTGACTTCAAGGGACGTTCCAGCTGAAAATTCCGACTAGGAACTCAGAAATTCCGACTTCCCAGATTAAATGGAATGCGGTAATACTGTGGTGTGCTGCTACTCATCCGCTTTTAGCATTACTCCTCCCCCATCCAGTCGATAACTTTTACCGGCACCACCCCTACCCCCCCACGGTGTCCTGGTAACGCCACTGCTCCCCACCCGGCTGTCAGATTGGTTCTTATGCCAGCACTACAGAGGTGCACTCTGGACAGGATGCCAGACAATTGCAGGCAACATATATGCAAATTCAGAGATGCCAATTAGCCTGACTGCATGCCTTTGGGCTGCACGGCGTGGGGAGAACATGCAAACACACTTGACATTGGAAGGTCGGATCGGAGCCCCCAGGCCTCGAGGAGGGAGGCAACAGTTGTGTCTTTCTTACTCATATATTGTTGAATAAGAAAACGTACAAAATTTGCAATTCAAATGTAATTGCCATCTTTGCTTCTTGTTCAAACAATGCCAGATTGTTTGCTAATTAATGTGAATGCGTCCTTGAAAACCTTTTATGCGCAAAATGATTATTTTTCAGACACTGGCTTTTTCAGTAATCATTTCCCTTCTAACCTAGAAAATATGCTAAAAAGGGCTCCAGTTGTCACTACTGGGAATGTGAAACATCTTTTTTAGTTTTTTTTTTTCTTTTGCTATGTACCTCTAACCAGGTGGAACCCACTTCCAGGACTGGACATTCCAGGAGGGAACACAGGGTACGACAACAGGAAGTACCAGCGGTTACAAGCTCTGTGGGCTATTTAAGGATTCAGCCACTAGGGTTTTCTTGCTTAGTCTTATTTGAGTCTCCTTCAAGGACTGAGACTTGATCTCCAAGTTTGGTTTTTTTTTGTTGGGGGGCTTGGCTTGATTGATTGTGTTGGTTTCACTTGTTTGCCTCCCTTGGTGAATTTTAGGGTTAGCAAGATGACTTGTTGGATTTAAGGTAGCCTGGGCTAATTGTAAGTGAATGAAGATAAAATCCATTTAAACTGGAGAACCTTAAATCCGACAAGTTATCTAGCTAACCAACAAATCCCGCTTTGTGATACAGGTGTCTGGTTTCAGCAGGTGTCTATCTGGCAATTGACCCCATTAGTTTAAATTCACTTCTGCATAATTAATTAATAAAGTACTGATAAAGTACATTTCCTTTGTGTAATGCTTGGTCTAACATCTATACACAAATGCCTATTTTATTTCAGATAATTTAAATGACAAACAAACACGATGTCATGCAATGTGTATGTGCATTACATATTTTTAAATATTGAAGATGACGTAGACAAGCATGTACGATTCTGGTTTTTGAGTTTGAATTCGAGAAGTGGTCTAGGGTCCTCGGGGAGCAGTCGAAGTCTGCACTCTGGGAGGGGGCATTGCTTATGTTTTGGAGTAATTACAATATTAAGCTCTTCGCTGCAGGGGCTTCCTGTGTGTCTCAAGCAGCTGTGGGGAGGCACTGTGGGGGATCAGGGCATTGAAAGGGGAAGTGAATCACTGTGTATAAAAACAAATAAGCGGCGTCCTGCAAATAGGAACATACTTGTGACTTAAATATGCATCTGCGCTTATTAGATATGCGCGACAGAGCGTTCCGCGAGGAGTGGGGGGTCTGCTGTAAGAGGATTGGCCGTTGAGGGTGGCCAAAGGATGGTAAACAAAGTAACATTTTTCATTAGGAAGTTTTACTGGGATCAGTGCTGCTGCCTCGTGTTAATGTACGACTTACAACTCAATGCTCCAAATGCCCTAAGGAGGCCTGAAGTATTCTAGCTGTACACTTTTCTCATGTACACATAGTTTTTATTTCAGTACTGATAGAGCTTGAAATGCTGTGAGGTTAATATCACAATCCAGTCGCCCACTCATCTGTGGCTAGCATACATGCAAGAGCCATTTGTGCTGTGTTGGGGTGGGCAGGCTTTGGGTGTTAACACTGAGCTTGGGAGAGAGGGGACAGGTGAATTGAGGTATGCACCAGAACCTGGAGTTAGCTTTGCAAATGGATCCTCAGCTTACCTGTGAGACAGGAAGTCCAGTAACAGCTTGGTCATTTTCACCTTGTGCTTTGGAAGAGCTGCTCAGGGCAGCCATTGTATATCAATACCAAGGTAATTTAACACATGGCTTTGTGTCTGGAGTGGCCAAGAAACTCAGTTTGACTATTTGCAGGCACAGATATAAAATGTGCTGCAGCAGTCCCCAGGGATAATCCGACAAGCTGTCAATCATACGACAGGGTGGGCTGTTAGGGGTTGGGATTTCTGTGATTGGGGGGGGACTGAAAATTGTTCTTTTTAGTGATTGCTCTGTTAGGAATGAATGCTTGGCTAACTGACCAATAAATTGGGGCCATTGCTGTTAAAGTTGAGATTTATTTATTTTTATTTATTTATTTTTACTAGGTTTACCAAGAATGCTACACTACATTGAACATGGTATGGTTTAATTACTATTGAAAATGGGATCTGAAATGTTTATAAATTGCATGAACAAACGTGACTGAATTTGGTGAGTGTTCAGGGTGCTTGTTGTCTGGATTGGATTTGTTATGGATTGATGTTTGTTTTCCCACACTTCTGTGGTCATCCCAAGTGCAAAGCCTGTTTTTAAAGTATAATTATCGTTACCTATTTTCAAACAAACCAACCATGCAGTTGTGTTAGGGTTAGAGAAGAAATGCATGGTATGTGCACAAAATGGCGCATTTTCAATGTGGGTTTTGGCCGTTTACTCCTTCGTTCGGGTTCTTCATGGCCTTTGGTCTGGGAGTCACAGAGGGGCAGCGGAGTTTATTCTGTTCATTGTGATGCTGTGATGGACCCCGTCCTGCACAAAGCCAGCTTACCTCAAACCCTCATCCACAATGGGCTCTCTGGGGACGTTCCAGTGCTCCTCCTGTGTCTTTGTC
>JAODJU010000001.1:37309161-37319919 GCA_026776725.1 Gnathonemus echidnorhynchus
CTCCCCCCCCCCCCCCCCCCCCCAGCCCTAATTGTCAGTCAAAGATGTCTCCTTGGCAGTCCGGGACCACACTTGTCCACCAGTAATGAGTGACTGTGCCCCCCCCCCCAACCCTCCCCAAATTGGGGGAGGAGGGCTGCTATTTGCCCTCTGAGAAAATCTCCCAGGACGGAGAAGCAGCTCGCGAACCCGTGCCAGGAAAACGACACAAAAAAAGGGAGCCCCAGCGAGGCCACACTGCCTGCTGGAGTCATTTGGACACACTGCCTGCTGGAGTCATTTGGACAGCACTCGCTCGTCTTTTCGCGGAGGGATTAGAAGCGATGTCTGTGTGAGGAGAATTCGACAGGAAACTGCCTGGCGGATGTAGGCAAGGCTGCACGACTTCAGGCTGCCTTAAAGGAGACTTCCACTCAGTGCCTGGCCGCAAAACTGTGCTCATCTGCCCACGGCTTGACGTGTCAGAGACTGGTAAGGGCCCCTTGCGCCCCCTTAGGTGTGTGTGTGTATCTGTGCGTGTATCTGTGCGTGTATCTGTGCGTGTGGCTGCATTACTGAATCGCAGATGGACACTCCTGCTGTTTTTCTGCTTAGTACATTCTGCGTTCAGACAGGGGAGCAGAAACAAAATTACTACAATCAAAATGTTGATGTTTTACTGGTTCTCTGTCAAGAGAAAACTGGGGCATATGGCATGACTTAGAGATTACTGGCACTGACTAGCATTTTGCTTATTTGACATGTTTTAAGTTGACTGAGGCATCATCTCTTGTTGTCTCTTTCTTTGCTCAGATATGCAGACACTCTGTATGACTAAACTAACCCAAAGAAACTTGATGGCACATTCTCATGAAACTTCCTTAGTCCTACCAGTTCTCACCCGGCAGCATTCAGCTGAATACATTTCAGTGAATGCATGTTTGAGTGTATCAGTACTGGGTTTTCTGAGGCTGGCGGTAACAGCACTGTGGGGCATCTGAAAATGTGATTATGAATTTTTGTGAATGGGACAGAATATATCATGTGCCGGTTAGCAGGCTGAAATCAAGCATCTCTCCTTTATTTATGTAGTTGCTTAATAGAGGGGCTTTGTGAATGAAAAGCCTTTTATCCAAAACAGTTAGGGGTCAATGTGCTGCCCTCATGAGTCACAGGCGAAAGGAAGGATGGCTTACTCACTCGTTAATGTAGAGATCAGTATTGATTGAAACTCCATCCTCCTCTCATTAGCTTTTCTCAATCTGCAGTTATCTGCGGCTGATTTTTAAATAATTAAATAGAAAAAGGAAACATGATTTACAGTATGTTCTTTCCTCTAGGTTTTTAAACAAATACTACAGATTGTGGTGACATTATCTGACATCATCCTATAGGACAGGGGTGTCAGACTCCAGTCCGGGAGTACCGGAGCCCTGTGATTCAGCTCAAGAGCTGTGTGGTAATTAGCACAAGCAGTTGCAAGGAGTTGAATCAGGTATGTTAAATGAGGGGAAACCCAAAAATGTGCAGGGCTCTGGCCCCCCAGGACTGCAGTTTGACACCCGCTGCTGCAGGAGAACAGCCATCACCCCTTTTAATTTTTAATTTGCGTATATGATAAATAGGTTGTTCTGAATATATAAGGTAAAATTAAGCATTTTAGTACAATATATATAAATTACGGTACATATCTATAGATGCTTAACCTGGAGAAGTGATTCTCCTTTGGTATTATATGCAGTAATTATGCAGATTATGTTTGAAAATATTCATTATATATCTGTCTCTGTGTACATTGGATATAAAATGTTTTGGCAGGCAGTAAGAGCAGAAAGAATAGTGCTGAGATGTAAAAATAGCGTTTAATGAGACTGTGAGCTGATGAACTGCGGATGAGTAGAAGAGTGTGAATGAAATTTATACTCTCTCATTAAATCCTCCTCTTCTATTCATTTTATTTATACAATTTATTCCTGCTCTCCTGCTCAGACAGTACTGTTTAAAAAGCGTTAAAGGAGAGCTGAAATTTGGACAGCATTACTATTTACATCCTTAACAGATGTCCTCTTCAGAAGCATATGATTATTATCTCTTTCCTTCACAGATTTATAAGCATACTCGTGGATATTAACAAAGGAACTGAATGGCACCCAATTCAAGGACAGGCTAGTAGGGTTTGGCCGAGCGTTAAAGTCACCTTCAGCTGCTCATGAAGTGTAAATTTTGTTGCTAGTTGTTGACATTTAGAGCTACTTTTCCTCCTTGTGTCAACCCTCCTGCACGATGATCTATGGACAGCGTTCGTGACCGCCCAAAAGTGGATGCTGATTTTAGGCCCCAAAGACCTCCTGACATAAGTTTAAGTATAGCTTGAGCAAGTTGTGGTCTGCATGAGGTTTCCAGCACAAAGCGAAGGCGAGCCATTGCATCTTTATGCACAGGAAGAGTGTGACGAGTGTGTTTTAATCGCCAAGGCTACCTCCTGATGCAGCATAGAATGCAGGAAGCCTGCTCTGACTTCAGTGGAGCCTGTGTTGAATTGGTAATGGGTCTCAGCTGGAAGGTATGGAGCCACTAACAAGCAATCAGGCCTAATCCAGCAAACAGGCCTGTCGCAGAAGCCCCTTTATATGCTCCCAGCACCAGTCTGTGATCACTTCTTTCTGTGGCGCGTATGCAAATGGCTTCTGTCAGGCATGCTGCCTGGGATGGCAGCTCTGCTTTCAGCTGCTGGGCCCCCTCCCACTTCAGGTGTTTTGTCTGGGATTACATGTCTCTCAGGACAAGGCACGCGCTTGTCGTCCTGATCACCCCTCCTTCGCAGCCCGTCAGATTTAAACCGTCGCTCGCATTTCAAACGTCTTTCCAACCCGTCCTGGCTGTGACTGGCCCTCGTCTGCGCTCTTTGTTCTGGCTTTAGCTCCTGAAAAAGCCCCTCCCCATTAGGTTCTGTAAAAAGCCCTTTCCCTGCTTCTCTGCGGTACATCCTATGGTGAACTCCATTTACTGACAGTGTTACACCTCACTGAGTACAGAATCTGAGAGAATCTGAAAACCCACAGAAAGGAAAACCATCAGTGGGCCCTGTCGTTAGGTGGAGAACCATTTATTCTGTTATTTATTAGTCTGTCACAGTCATTCAATACGTTCATGTGAAGATTGCAGCAGATTTAAATGTGAACATCCATCCATCCATCTTCAGGATCATGGAGCCAATGCCAGGCTGCACAGAGCACAGTGCAAAGGACCATGTGAACCTACACAATAACATGTTATATGCAACCACATATATGTGCATCTGCCATTTAGTTCTTTGGCAGAATATTTTAAAAGCATCATACTGTTTCTCTGTTTTATGTGAGATTTATGTAGCATGGTCAGTGATAGAACAGCAGATCCTCCTTTAAATTGAAAAAGGAACTTATGGATCAAAGAACCCACATGAATCTGATCATTACCATTGTCTTTGGCAAGGTGTAGGTTTTACTACAACAATTTATAATCGTAGCAGCCTCAGTACTGAGAGATAGACTTGGTTAATAGGGATAAAGATTACCTTGATCACAGCTAGCAGAAACACTAACAGAGTGATATCCCAAAACCAATTTTTTAGAGCTGAAAAGGCAAAGAACGATTGCCATTGATCCCTTAGACTCTGAGTGTACCCTGTACAGCTGTCTTTGAACGATCTCCTGAACTAGCCTAATCTGTCTCTATATGTCTCATAGATCTGATGGCTTTTTTAACTGAATTCAGTCACCTTGATTAAATGGAAATGATTTTTTCATTTGTTCATCTACAATTTAAATTAATAATGTTTTTTTTTTTTTTTAAATTTTAATTCTTTGGACTAAACTACGCAATGAGTGTAGTGATGTTTGTCTGTTAGGGTGGAAAAACCCTCAGGAAATGTATGAAATGGAGAGCTGTGGAAGCACCACTTTCACTGCCATAAAGCACATTTCCCATCTGGGTAGCATCAAAAGGCCTCAGTGCCGTTTTAAGAGTGGGTATAAAAGCATCTTTAATGACCTAATGTGTTTGTGCCTGTTTTCAGTCTGGAATCAATCTGGACCATGCTGAGTGTCCTCAGGTACTTTCTGTAAAATGAATGCTCCTGTGATTGTTTAATTATAGCAATTGGTGAGCCAAATTGATATTGAACCTGTATATTCCCATGACAAATTGTATCTCATGGTAATTATAACCAAGATTGCACCTGCTTGCTGTGGTAGTTGAATACTATAGGTTACAACTAGCTAGATTTTGACAAGGAGAGGCAGACATTACATACAGTATAAATTTTATTTATACATCTCATTCGCCATTATAATGCTCATTTAGACTCGCGGACAAAATGAAGACCTGCCATAATAATATGCTAATATTTTTTTCTGCAGCGACTGCAAACATTAGAGAATGCAATAGGTATGCATTTTTGCTAATTAATCATTTTAATTAGCACTGGTTTGCTCATTTTTTTGGCTTAAAGTCACTTTAATTGGACCGACATCTTCAGCATAAAAATATTTTGAAGGAACTGGGAGTCCATTAAATTCCTGGATAAATAATACTGAGACAAGGAGATAACTGTGATTTACGTTTACTGTTCAGGGGCCGTCTCCTGAAAACATCGTATCCATTTCATGTGTGTGACTGTGCCTCTGTCTACCAAGAACCGTGGAACCGAACAGCAAAATTTCAACTTCCACGATTTTAAAAGGCTTTCATAAACTCATGGAAACCAGAGCTGCTCCAAATAAAGGCATGAACCTACCCAGGGTCGACAAGCTCCCAAACCCCCCTCTATCTAGCATCAATATTCTTTTTCTTTTTTCCATGAGTCACTGAATTGGGCTCCCCGACGTGACTGGAGTTAACCTTGGAACCCAGCCAAGGTGGGTGGGGGGAGGGCAGTCCTGCCAAAGTTCGATGGAGAGAGGGAAGCTAATTGCTGCACCTATTGAAGAGTTCTCCACCAAGTCTGCAATGAAAGCTGCGTGACTTCCATCCATGATCTCCTGGTGCCCATCCCAGGGAGGACCAGGTGGGCCGCATCTAATAGAAGGAATGCCAATCCTTTACGGTGCCCGCACTCGTGCACCAAAGGTGCTTTGGAGAAGCCTGACCGCATGTCCTTGGACTGCGGGAGGAAACCAAAATCCCCAGAGGCCCAGCTTCTGAGGTTGGGCTGCAGGCTTTACCGCAGGTCTGTGCTGGATTAGCTCTAATGGCAGAAGGATGCGAAGTACATGAAGAAAGTAAGCTAGATAGACCCAGAAACAGATCAAATGATCGAAAAGACACTGCAAAGGTGTGCGTGTATTTTTTATTTATTTTTTCGTTCTTAAAGTTTTTCTTAACATTGACTGCTGCCCAGCAACCACAAAGGCCTGGATGTCCACACAGTGATTAATTCAACTAACTAAGAAGGGCCAGATCACTTTTTTAATTATATTCCAGCCTGCTTTACCATACCTTGTGGGGACTTATCTGAGGATGAAAGAGATGAAGAGCGATCTGGAGGAAGAAGGCTCTGTCCGGTATTCAGCTGTCAGCTGCCAGCCCGAATAGCGTTCCCCAGGCTGATAAGTGAAAACAGTTTACTGGGAGCCACGTGGACTTGCTTAAGAGGTTAAGGGCCACTGAAAATATGCACAGAGGATTTATAGAAAGTCATAAGCAACTGACGTTTAAGTGCATTTCGAGTGCTGCCTGCGTTTATCGCCGCCCTTGATTTACGCTACATGAAGCGAGGAGTGTGCTTGGTGAAATGCCACTCGCTAACATGGGGTGGGGGGACACCAGCAGTCAGCCATCCGTCCACTGGCCTGGTCCGCAAAACAACCCGTCTTTAGCCCTAGAACCTCTCTGACTTGCTGTGTTGTTTCGGTCGATGGGTTAAATAAAGGAGCAGGAAGAGATTTTCTTGCAAATTCCTCGCATTCTTTGAAGCCAAAAGCCAAAATCTTTCAACCACTGAAATACTTATCCGAGGAGGGGAAAAAAGAAGTTTCAACATTTAACTCTGGTCACAAGAAAAAAAAGCAACAGAGATGTTTATAACCAAAGCAGGAACCTTAACATTGTGGGAGGAATGGCAGTAAATATATATATAAAGCGCACGTCCGCAGTTATTCCTCTACAGGAAAGCGATAGATATGCAGTAAAAACACGTTGATGAACAGCTCCGTTTGCTTAATTAATTCCATGTACCTTCCCTTCCAATGATATTTTTTAAGATGCCATTTCACGTGACTCCATGGACAACATGGGCAAACCATCATGTGGACCGTTTATAATTTGTCAGGGGAAAGAAAATAGGTATTGACTAACTAAATCAGATCAATGGTGCTGGCCTCACACCAGCATGCGAGCTTCAGAAGGCTTATTAAATAGCATCCATCCAAAGAACAATCTAATTTGACTTGTGCTCCTTTTTTCTGACTATTTGCAGCCCTGTTTAATGCTGCAACATTCACTCTCTTTTTCTGCTAAGCCTTGCAGTCTGTCCTGCGTGTTACTACAGAATTCCGGTCTTTTGGGAACTTCACAAGGACAGATCATGTAACTAGTCACCGAAATACTTCCTCCCCCCGGAACCTTTTCACAGTTCCTGGACATCCGGAATGGTCGCTGCCACCACAGGAGGACATACGTGACAGAATTAGTGTATCCCTAAGTGAGAGGGGCTAGTTAAGTCACACAGATAAATGTTCCTGATCGCTAAGTGACAAGGAAATCCGCTTCATTCCGAGTCCTGTGGAATGTCTGTTCATGCTTCTCTGTCCTCTTTACATCCCTCCATAATGTCAAAGGCCCTCAATTTGAAGGCTACTTGAATCCATTAATGGCCATAATGTGACCAAAACAGGCAGCTCTCCGGAGAGAGAAATCGCTGAAAAATCTCAATTTGAAGTCCAGTGTTCAAAATGCAAAACTTTGCAAACTAAATAATAAATGGATGTGTACAGAACATAATCTACTTAGTAGCTACTTTGTGTCTAGCACTTAGACATCATTTGTGGAAAAAAAAATCACCTTTGGTCTAACCCCAAAGCTTTCAAAGATTCAATTTTAGATTTGAATTCTCATTGCATGTATGACTGAGCAGCAAAGAGCCTGGTCCAAATCTTCCAACAGGCACACCCAGGCACCCGCAGCAGGCCCCGCCCACCCCAGCCCCTGATTGGTTAGGCCGGCGGTGAGCAGCCTACAGTGTCAGGATTCAGCTCCCATTTGAAAGGGGGAAAAGAGCGGACGGCTGCCTGATTACTGACTCTCGGTGGACTGGGAGGAAAGGTTAGGGTGCCGCCAGGGCAGTGCGCTGTCAGCAATGAACAAATAAAGGGCTGTAGTTAGATTACTTCCTCGACGAGGTAGATGGCTACAGCAGATAGTTGTTAAAAGCCTGAGGAAACCTGTTGTTTTCCATGCCTGATTATCTTTTTCTCCTCTGTTTATGGATAATGGAATTTTAACCATGTGGCAGGTAAGGAGAATGACTGTTCCTATTAATTTGTTTTAGTTTATTGTTTGGCCGATATATCTTCCATATAACTTTAAAGGCTGACTTTAATGTAGTCTCCATCACTTGCAGTTTGGTCCAAACTCTTAGTTTGGGTTTTTTTTTTATTTAATTTGCAATGTGACTCATTGTGTGTGACTTGTCACTGAAATTAAACATGTCACGAAAGGCAAAGAAGGCGTTTGTAATGGTGCAAGACAGAGCCTCAGGCTGCAGACATGCGGGGCAGAAAGCAAGTGCCCCAAAGATATTGACATCATGGGATTGCCCTTGCTGCAGTAGCAGGAAATGGAATTTCAAATTCTGATCATGGTATCCTTCAACGAACAATAAATCTTTCTTGGCCAGAATTCGGTTAAGTAGGATAACAGAAGATGTTCAGTCCAAGTTACAAACCATATATTTGTTTTCTGAATCCATCCCATTGACTGTGTTTGATTCAAGGTACACTGGGCAGCTCATTGAGCCTGATCCACAAAACGGCCCATAAAAATAATGTCTGTTCTATGTCCGTCGTGCAGGCTGCGTATATAATATGATTTGCTAATTACACACAAGCTGCTTCCTTGCAGGAAGTCAGATAGCCCTCCTGTTTTTTGATTACTTGTGTAGTAGGTACACTTGAGCGGTTGCCACAGCACTATGTACCATATGATTCTGGGAACAGGGGGATTCGGGGTAGTAGATATGTTTCTGTTCACTTTGAAGGATACAGACTTTATTTCTGTATGAGCAGGGTAGAGAAAGAGAGCTGTGTGCAAGGAACATGCATGTTAGTAATAGGAACTGTTTACAGGATACTTGGCATGTCAACCTTTGGTTTTGTTTGGCCTTGGTTTACTGCAGATTTATTTCTATGTTGTCTTAAATCCACATTTGTACTTTGAAACACCAGACACTCAGTCCTGCTGGTGTCCAGTTGAGTTAAAGGTTTTCCAGATTTTTTTTTAATGCACTCCACATTTCTGCCTCAAGGGGATGCTCTTCAATCTCTTTTACATGTTTTGTAAGCTCACTCTGGTGTACTATAGAAGGCTCTTCATTTAAATCAGAATTACAGGATAGAAGCAAGAAAACAAGACACTGTAATTGACCCAGAAAGGGCTGCATGCTTCGTGTATGAGCAGATTCTAGGACAGCTGACAGGAAGCCGGGCATTGTAGTGCTTTTTAGCTGCCTTGTGACAGCGCCCTCACCAGGAAAGTCCCTGTGCTGTCTCAGGGGCCCCTGTGGACCAGCCTGCAGTGTTTAACCTCTGCTGCTGGCATTCTATACCTTCCCTCCCCCTCTGTATCTTTGGCCTTCCAGCTGATAAAGGAATTTCATGGGATTATTGATTTCATGGAGTCACTGTGACGGTTTCTTGACACAATGGGGCTTATTCATAGAGCAGCTGAAAGCAAACAGCTTCGGTATTTGTCTTTTAATGAACCACCCGGTCTGTCACTCAAAACGTTACTTTAGTGTTCATCCTCTGCCTGCATCAGCCTTTGGTCGTTCGTCAGGTGATGAACCAACATTGATCACTGGTAGAGGGACCAGTGGAATGCGAATTCCACCCACAGCTTGCACTGTGCATTTTGGCTCATGCTTCACCCTATTTGCACAGTGCTGTCAAAATACAGGTCCGTTAAAATGGGCGGAGCCTCACACGTAACGCTAGATCAAAGGGTTTGGGGAGGGTATGGAATATTATGTCAGAACGCAAGGGAAGTGGCATCCTGCCACGAATACCCCTAACCCCAGCAGGGCTGGAGGGAGGAAGCCTGATGGCTGTACATAGCGACCCCTAGCTTCAGCTGCCTGCTACGGCGGCTGGTGCTAAATTCAAGTTTACATTTTATAAATTCAATCAGATGAAATTCAACTTTATTGTCGTTGCGCAAAGTACATGTATTCAGACAACAAAATGCAGGCTGACATCTATTATGAAATTGCAAAATAGTGAAAAGTGCTAGAAATAGCTGTACAATATATACATGTGTGATAAATAGAAAATGTACACATAAATGTATGTCTGTAATCAGTCTGGATGCCTGTTGGAAAGAGTTACAGTTTGTTTACATTAAGTAAACATCCAGAATTACATTAAATAAACATCCAGAAATAGATAGCCAGAAATGTTCGTCTGTGTCCGTATAATAAGTAGTGTCTCCAGTATTTTAAATAATATATTTATTTTTTTGCCAACTCATAATGATGCCAATCGTTGAAAGTCAAACATCTGCATTTATATTATACCGGTGAGGAGTGCGTGATTCTTCATCGAGTCACATTACTGAACAATAAAAGCACGGTTCATCTTCCAGGTCATGGGTCTGGTACAGAGACACACGAGGAAAGTTCTCATTAAGCCTCGGCTCACAAAAAGTGTGCCACCCCTCTCGTCGTTCATCTGCAGGAAGATCAGCTGTAACTCACCGCTCCCTGTAATTAGGTCATGCCCACTGAAAAAAATTCCCTCGCTTCCTCGTCAGCCGGTGGATGTGGATTCAAACCTGGGCCAAAAAATCAGCCCATTGCGTTCCTCGTGAATATTAATAACCCCACCTAATGATGGGAAGTAGGTGGAATTTGCAGTGATTAACTGCAAATTAATAGTTATGCAGATCACAATTAGCAATTAATCTCAACACGGTTTAATATTTATGCACTTCTTCTGGTGATTCAACAGTGGAGGGATTTCAGTGTAGATTTCGGCATGTCCAGTATCTTGTTACCCCAGATGAAGTACCTCTGGATGACTTTCGGACTAGAGAGCCTTCTGGCTTCCAGACAGAACATTCCTGAGCATTCATTTCCCATCTCGCCAGGAGGGGCAGTACCGCGCAGCCTGAAATGTTACACTCTCAGTACAGCTTCTCAGTTGTCCAAACCTGTTGGATGGTTTTAAAAGCATATGGCAACCTGGACGCCCCTATTTATTCTCCGTATCCCTTTGCTCTGTGTTCTTCTGCGGAAGATTATCTGAACATGCAGGTATTCCATGGACAACTAACCATTAAGTGTTCCAGTTCTGGGTTTTGTGCCTTGGTGGAGTGATCTGGGAGCTGCGTTTCTCTGGCTCTGACAGCCCCTCAAACTCACATCTTAATACACAGGTGTGCAGAACAGAACAAGATAGACACCCGCTGGCACTTTTTAAAGATAATACACCAATTCTTTCACAAAACATAAGAGCATAAGAAATTTACAAACGAGAGGAGGCCATTCGGCCCATCAAGCTCGTTTGGGGAGAACTTAACTAATAG
>JAODJU010000001.1:37320019-37345208 GCA_026776725.1 Gnathonemus echidnorhynchus
CCAGGGTTTTAGCTTCCGCTACACTAGCAAGAAGACTATTCCATACTCTAACTACACGCTGTGTAAAGAAGTGCTTCTTATGTATTTCTTTCATTTGCACTGGAACAGCAAAAAAAAAATCTGTTTATTTGAAGTTCCCACATTGCTGCACATGCAACCACATTAATCACATTGATTCTGTGCGAGTTTCCTGTGATGCTGTTTTGCAGGATTAAACGTATTGTGTGGAGACATCAAGTATGGAAAATAAGTACAAACTAGATTTTGTGGAAAGAGATAGGATGAGGGGGCAGCTGGGAACATTATTGTATGAGACAGTAAATTATGAGAAATGCATAGAAAAGTCACTCTTAAAAAGTCACAGGACTGTTCAGAATCTTTAAAAAAACTACTTGTTTTGTTGCTGAGGAAAACTGGCAATTTGAGGAATAGGAGAGACCAAGGAAAAGAGGACCACCCCTTCCCACACACGCGCGCTGAATTATTCTGTCACAAGCTTCTAATAAAACCACGGCACTACAGAAAAGTCAGTCTGCCTCCCCCAGCACACAAAAAATGGTAACAAGTTCCCTCCCACAGATGGCAATAACAGCAAATGCCCGCTTGCAGATGTAGGTCAGGCTGGGAAGTGAGCTGAGAATCACTGTGGGATGACGTACGCAGCGTCGGCAGCTCTGCGTGGGACCTGTGTGTCAGTGGGCTGACATGGATGTAGCCTGTAAATGACCAATTCATCAAAGTAACGTTCAGAGGACGGGATTACATAGCAGTAGGCTGGCCATCAATCTTTAAAAATAAAAAAATAAAAAAACAACAAATGAAAACTTCATTTTTAGAGATTGGGAGCATGTCTGTACCTACTGATGTAGCGCCTTTAGAAAAAGGGTTATGTTTTTAGCTTAAATTATTATATTACTACCGTAGATGCTCAATAAATGTTTCTGCATGAGGAACTGGAGCGTTGACCAATGTTCACTAAAATGATTAAAAGCAAAAGAGAGAATATGCAATATGGCTGGACGATGGGTGACAAGGGTAGCCATATTGTAGAAACTTCCATCTCAGGGAGAGAAGCCAGAGCCAAATTTAAGGAAAACAAAATGTCCAATCACCAAACAGGGTTCCAGAAGAAGTCCACTGTGAAAGGCTTGCTTCCTGTCCAGAGAGTTCCTTGCCTCCTATTCTGTGGATTCCTCAGGCTGTACTGGATAAGCAATTCTGGAATGGGGCTGGATGGATGGATGGATGGCAAGAGTAATTTCAAAGAAAACTAGAAGAGGGTTAGATTGTAGGAGAAAAAGCTATTATAACTTTAATTACATTCGATTTTCACTCAGCTTTTGCTCAAGTAAGAAACCTGATACTGACTTAAGCTCAGAAAGTGCTAATGATCATAATGAATTAGCTTGGATGCTTAATCAGACTCAGACAAGGTTGACATCATGTTTGGTGTTGATTTGTAGTTGGGGCTGCACAGCTGCATTGTGTAGAGGATGCAGGACACCCAGCACGTGCTGTTATTGGTATAAAAAACAGTGACCTACTTCTGAAGTTACAAATACAGATGTTTCTACATCAAGGCATTTCTGAAGGTTCTTATGATATATATATAATTTGTATGTATAGGTATATATGTAAATTTATGTATGTATGTACATGTATTGTACATGATTGAGGTATGTTATCTATTATTTTAGTTTATTCTTTTGTTTTCAGACTTCAAAAATTAAGGATAACCATTGAGATATGTGGGGCAGTTAGTAAAAAAGCAAAATGGAACTATCATGACGGCTCTGTAATGGATAGTTATGGAAGTCAGACTAATTTCTTCATAAGCTCCTTGTCCACATCCAAGGATGAGAGGCAGGCTTGTCAGACATTTAGCAAGCTGAACAAAAAAAGGGTAGAAACCCTAATGATGATGAATTAAAATTAAATTCTGTTATGCCTAATTTCCTTCGGATTTCCCACGTTTTTCTCCTGGGCATGTTTTTCTTAGACATTATGATTTTCCATTTTCTAGCACATTGGGCAAACTGAGACGTTAAAGAAACAATCCATTTAAAACCAAAATCCAATTTTAATTTGGGAGGGAAAGTCATTTTAGCAAGGTGCGAAGTCTTCCAGAAGGTGCCGAAGGCTGTTGGAGGGTGATTGATGTGATGTTCTGCAGTTAGCTTTTAATACACTGCTGATCAAAGGGCACCAGTAGGCGCTTGTGAACCTCTGTGACCCTGAGTGTAAATAATGAGAGGAGAGTGAGGAGAACCTACACACAGCTTACTCGCCCCATGCCGGGTCCTGAGACATCTCACAGAGGGAATTTCCAGCAAGTTCTTTACACTCCCTCAGAGACTTCTACTTGGGTGTCCGACCAGCTGTTTGCTGTGTGCATTCAGTAGATTTTAGGTCTGTCCTGGAGCCTACATGAACCCCCTCTCCAAGGTGACAGTTCCCTCTGCTGCATCAAGGCAGTGTCATTAGTCAGATATCACACCTTCTGCCAAATCGAAGGCCTGCACATCAGAAAACAAGCAGTGTCAGTTCAATATTTCTACTGCACTTTCGCAGCAACATAAACAGTAAAACTAATACCTTTGTGTGAGACTGTAAATTTATCTGCCTGGATTATTTCTTTCTCAGAATGAGATGTATTGATTTGCATCGAGCACTGAGCATTTCTCAGAAACTTAGCAGAACACTTTATATATTGAGAACTACAAGGCCCCCTGAAGTAAATATTCAAACTGGAAATATGGGTGGGGATGAGGGGGCAGGTATTTTAATAGAAGGGATCAGACTTATAATAACAATCCCAAATCTCAAAGATGATATTCTCTTCCTTACTTGCTTTTTGGCTCCCCTCCTTCAGGAGCATTGGAAGTGTAGGAAGATGTTAAAAAGGAAAACGTCTCTGGGATTTTTCCACACTCCGACAGCTGTTGGGTCCCACACATGTGGACAACAGAGAAGTGGATCAAATAAACTGGGTTATGCAGGAATGTTGAAGTTATTTTAAAGAAATTTAAAGCCCTCTTCACGGCATTGAAAGGAAAACCACAGCATGAATAAATACTGGGTTTAAATACAGGGCCATGAAGGACCAAATGGCACCTTTATGGTGTGAAATCTGGGGGGGTCCCTGGGTACCATGTCTGCAGCTGATCCAGGGGAGTCCCTGGGTACCATGTCTGCAGCTGATCCAGGGGAGTCCCTGGGTACCATGTCTGCAGCTGATCCAGGGGAGTCCCTGGGTACCATGTCTGCAGCTGATCCAGCAGACTGATTTGGGCGTTTCTATGAAGTTTGTTTCCAAGCGCGAGTCAATGAGCATAAAAACATAATAGTGGTTGAAGATTTCCCATTAAATCTGCAAATAAATCAATTGAATAAATAGCAAATATTGGCAACAATAATCCAACGTCTAGCAGCTTATCTGCTCAGAGTCACAGGAAGGTCAGGAGCTTATCTAGGACAGGACAGGTGACAAAGCAGGGCTACACCCTGGATGGGATGCCAGTCCATTAGAGAGCACAAATGCACACTATGGGAACTCTGTAGGCACTTATTAACCTAACTGTGTGTTACATTACCTATGGAGAACATGCAAACACACAGAGACACAAGGTGAGGCTAAACCTGACAGTCATAGAGCTGTGACACACCAGCACTGGTCATGCTGCCCACATCCATTCTCACATGCAAAGATTGTAGAAATATTTCAATTACTATAAATGAATTCATATAATATGCTGGAATCTCTCCCTGGCCTGGTTTAATGGATGCTATACTTTCTTTATCATTTAGTAGGTAAACATTAGACTCTTCAAGACAGATTGCCATTACGATAATCAGGTTCTTCAGATAAGGGTCAAGAGAATGTCCAAACTTTCCTCTGAGGCTGTCTGTTTTCCAAGTGATAGGCCAGACTCAGTGATCATTCAAGGTGTGGTAAGGTCTCGTGCTGAGATGCAGGGTGCCGTGACATAGTCAGAAATGACCATAAACGGGCATTTTGTTGAGGAGCGATTACGTAAAATGCACCCGCCATTAAGACAAAGTGCTTAACGATGCGTCAGTATGGAGAGGCCCACCGGTGGCGGCATTCCAAGTCAAGCTCATACGTGGAAAACGGCCTAGGACAACAGAAAGACTGCCAGTGAAGCAGAACTTCATTATGCATGGGTTTGAGTCCAAAATTCTGAGGATGTGTTCAATCAGATCGCAAGCTCATTTGACAAAAAAATGAATCCAAAAACAGCTAACCTTTCTAATTCAAATAAATTTATTTTTTTTTAAATATGTGTGATACTGTGACTTGGCAGCAGGGGTGCAGCTGGAGATTTTGGGCCCCATGAAAGTTTATCATTTTGGGCCCCCAAACCAAACCAATCCAATTATGTTTGAAAATTTTTAGGGCCCCTGTCAGTCTGGGGCCCTTGGAATCATCCTAACTTTCCCCTCTTTATGGCGCCCCTGCTTGGCAGAATTGACTGGGCTTAATGGTAATATTTCTTGTTGTGGGGTTAAAAAGGGCAGCGTGACACAAATGTAAATATAACATCGGAGAAGCAGGTTTCAGAAGAAAATAAAATAAAATAATATATTCTGCACTAACATATCAAACAGGTGAATATTATGAGTCTTGGGAATTCGATCCAAATGAGGTCTGAGTTACTATGAACAATAAGAAACAGAACATGGTGATGTATATGCAGGGCTGTGAAGAAGACACAGGTGGAACTAATCAATAGGAATAAACCCAGCTACCCTCCCCCCCCCCCAAATGGTTTTAAACATATAAATGAATTGTTAGGTGAGAAAGGTGTGGGGGACTTTCAAAGACACTTTTGTTTTAGTTAGGGTGCTGGATGGTTGTGTCTGGCCCTTTTCGCATAATACAGCAGGACCTCATCTCATTTTCATGGTGGTTTTACACAGAAAGCAATTGTGCATCAAATTAGCGAGTAGCCTGTTAGCCGTGTTATAGAGCCTATTAACCGTGCAAAATCTCTTCAGTATAATTACTTTAAGCCTTTGGTGGAACAACAAATCATGTTATGTCTGTTAAACCGGAATGAAGGCTGGACAAAAGCTGGAAATTTTAATTCAGTATGTTTTTAGCCATTTCCTGCTATCCATACATATGGAACTAGGATTGTGTATCTCTATATATATATATAACTTTATACAAAGTTTTATTTTTTTTTTTTAAATCGTTTCTATCACATCCTAACGGAAAGACACACTTTTATACGTAATCATTGGAAACAAGGGGTAAGCATCCATCTTTTTCACGGGGAAATATAAGTATAAGTCTGGTTATTGTCTGCTGGTAACCGCTGCCAACAATGTGACTACAGTATACGAGTACCAACATAGCAGGCATGTCTGCAGGTCATCAGAGCTGCTCACAGCCCCAAGAATCTTTGTCTTTGGTGTTACAGTTACGGGCAACATGCCCACTCCCCAGCAAACCCAGTGTCTGTCTACAGTTTTCCAAAACGCCTTTATGAATCTCTATTTTAAAACACAGATGTCGAAGCTTTTGTTCACTTCATAGGAATTTAAAAATGCCCAGACAGGCTTTGGTTACGAGACTTTTTTTTTAGATACTTCCAAAACGCAGAAACCAAAAATAATCAGCACTAAAATTTAACTGATTACCCATAAATAATTTTATTAATTAGGGCAACTTATACCAAGAATGCACAAAGAATATTATAAACACGTTTTCATTTCTTATCATTGCAGTAGGCTATTTAGACACTATATAGACATTTAACTATAACCATTCACGGCAATGAAGCATTAAACGACTTCATCAAATACAGATACATAAACCACAAGCCATACCTACGTCAGCCGGTCATTTAGGGAGACAACAGATTGCAAAATAATCTGTCAAATCCAGACCAGTCTGGACATTCTGAGAGGGGGAGGCAGAGATGCGCTCCTTTCACCTTGAATAGTACGCTGATCTGTGTGTGTGGTCGGGTTTGTCCCGGTGACGGAGCCCAGCGAAGTTCCCAGCACTGAATAACTGGGTGAAAAAAAAATCAAGGGGTAGTCTCAGAGGGAAAGTGGTCCTTTCTTTTTTCTTTTCTTTTTGACTCCGGGCGAATAAACATGGGAGGCATGGGGCCGAGCCCCACGCAATAAGCCTTGCGGAGGACCTCGGCGTCTGCTTGTTATGGGGGGCTTTTTATCTTTCTCCGGCGCTGACGGAGGTGGACTAGGTGGAGCTGGCTTTCCTGCAATTGTCGCTCCACTTTTCCTGTTGAGCTTGCTGCCACGCCAGAAGTCTCCTAGCGAATGACAGCCCAGTTCTTGGAAAACCGGGCTGTGAAGATCACGGCCATCTGGATCCCTTGTCCGGACACATTTTTGGTTAAACACGCCTAAGCGCGATGCCTCCGCAACGCAGAGCGTCGGTGGGTAAAGTAAACTGGGTGGAAATATCGCATTAATTTACAGCATGCAGGGGAGCTGGAGGCTGCTGTGGTTTGCATCGGCTTTTAATCACCATATACTTTTACCTGCTTTGTTTCTGTCATCAGATGTTAGAGACATACGCGCGTAACTCAAATTCTTTCCGTTACTACTTATCACAAAGGTGACGCCTGTTTACTATATATGTTTGCACTTTTTCGTATCGACTTTCTTTCATCAGATTTCATTTGAAACGTTTTAGCCCTCACATGTAACTATATCTCACGTATTGGAATAATTAGTACAACGGGGCTGCCGGAGAACTTACCCAAGTCTTTGATAGTATTGAAAACGATCATATTTGTTAAACCTTATTGCACAAAACAAATATGTGTGGAACGTCCTATGGGTGATGGTATATATATATATATATATATATATATATATATATATATATATACTGTATATAAAACTACCATCACCCATATGACGTTCCACACATATTTGTTTTGTGCAATAAGGTTTAACAAATATGATTACGCTTTTTATCTTTTATCTATTTTTCTACGCTTTTTATTAATTTATCTAGGTAAACCTAATTTCCTCTTGTCCCTTCAGTTCGCACTTAACTGTGCCTTTACTTTCTAATGAAATAGGTTTTTCAGTACTGTGGCCTCAGATAATATAGTTTTTTTTTTTTTTTTAACAAAATACATTTATGACTTTACGCCAAAGCCGTAAGGTTAGAGTATGACAGCATAATCCGAAGGTTCAGAAATAATTATAATTAAAAAAAAAAAGGTCCAGACTGCCAGCCTTTTAGCCCAGAAGTAGGTCAAATGGAGGAACTGCCCTTTCCCTGCATATCTTCACGGTTAACTTGCCATAAGCAAAAAGTACAGAAAATAGAGCCCCTTTTCATGCAGAGTAAAGGTTTAAATCGTGACATTTTAACCGTCAAGTTTCTATTTATGTTATCGGAGTTACTGTTACATTTTCCAAATATATCTACAACAGACAGGAAATAAAATTATTATTATTTATTATTATTATTATTATTATTGTTATTATTATTAATAGAATTGGGAACTGGGTTTTTCTCAGTCTTGTCGATGGTTTGGTTTTAATATGGAACCAAATTTGCTAAATTTTCCTTCTAGGGCAACAAAAAAAGCCGTTTCAAGAACATCCTATTCCTTTATACATTTCATTAGTGATACGTTAGTTATCATGATAATGCAAAATGCTCGGTAAATCCTTGGAATTAAGCAATACCTACAATTAAATGACTCCTGCGGATTTTTGAGTCCGGATGTTAATGGCAATGTTTATTTTACAATACTAAATATAGAGAGCTGAATATATAAACAGCGCTTAGTTGAACGGGAAGACTGTTTTACGTGAATTGGTAAGGATCTCGGATATTGTGTGTGTTAAAGGAGCGGGGAGGGGCAAGTGCATTTTTTGATAACATTCAAAGATTTTTTTTTCAATGATTATCCTTTAACTTTATTAATTAATCCTCAATGAGAAGCACTCAAACAGGACATTAGGCTTAAGGAGCTTAGAGCCATTGCATCCTGATAACAGGATTCTCCCGACCCCGATAAAGTCAGATACAGGGGGGCATGACTGGCTGGGCAGAGTGCGGTGTCCTCACTGAGGTCTGGTGGGTGTATGGGGCTCGCTGGGGCGCGCTGTAGTAGACAGAGTCCAGTTTAGGGTTTGGCATCCACTTGCCAAAACTGTACCAGAAACAACCTCTGTATTCTTGTACAATCAGCAGCACAGGCATGACCCACCCTGGGCTGTCTACAGTGTGACGTATCATTTTATAATATTTTGTTTTTAATGTAGCGTTATAAGACTTTTATTTTGAAAACGTGTGCACCCTTTTATGCAACATACACACATGATGTATACAAAAAAATCCATCCTTCAATTATTTATCCAGCACCAGGACATGGTGAGCCTGGAGCTCAGGGCACACGGCTGGGGCCGCCCTGGACAGGATGCCAGCAGGACGCGCACACTTTAGAGACGCCCTTTAGCCTAGCTGCAGGAAAACCCATGTGACACAGAAAGGGCGCACAAAACTGCACACACACACACACGCAGTGTGGAGGCAGCATTCAAACCGCCAACACTGCAATGCTACCCACTGAGCCTTCATGCCACTGTACCCATAAACCATGTTCCAAATTCAGCTGTGGTGCAAAACGTCTTCCAGCATGACAAGCTTTAAAATAATGCTATAGAGTTTGTTTCAATCCTCATCTTAAAAAAAGCCTGGATTACAGTTTTCATTCTAAAATACAGGACTTAATTTCACTGTACCTTAGGAGAAAGCATTGTCATTGCCAGTAGAAGTTCAGCAGTTGGGTGAGCCTGATTAAGTTGTATTTGCTTGCTAACTTTAGAAAATGCATTGGAGTGATGTTCTTTAGAGAGGAAAGAAAGCACAATTTCCACCACTTACAGCTTCTCACAGTTCAGGACTTATTAAGCAGTAGCACATATCTGCTTTCATGCCTCTCTGCAAATCTGAAGTTCAAACCCTACGTTCATCTTACCTGGCGTAGCTTCACCCCGCAGGACGGCACGTTCTTCCCGATCATTATCGGAGACTGGTGTTTTTCCCTCCTCTCCCAACAGAGGTGTAAAATAACAAAGTATTAATACTTTGTTACTATACGTGAGTAGGTTTTTTTCTGGATTTGTACTTTACTTGAGTATTTCACGTTCTCACAACTCCTCCCCTTTACTTTGCTACATTATTGAGCCAAATAATGACTTTTTCCTCCGATCCATTCTACTATAGTTACCCAATTAAAAAAAAAAAAACGCTTGCAAAGAACATGCCATGCACCTGAATGGAGCAGCTGATAGGCGGGGTTAAGGCTCCCAGGTCACGCCCCTCAGAGTAACCGAGCCCCTTCTGTCATCCTTCCAGATAGCTGGTCGGCTTCCCTGGATTTTGCCCGCTGCGCTCCTTTGTTTCGCCTGAAGATGGAAACGTTGGAGTCGGAGCTGACCTGCCCAATCTGCCTGGAGCTCTTCGAGGACCCTCTGCTGCTGCCCTGTGCTCACAGCCTGTGTTTTAGCTGCGCCCACCGCATCCTGGTCTCCCACTGCACGTCCAGCGAACCCGTGGAGTCCATCGACGCCTTCCAGTGCCCCACCTGCCGTTATGTCATCACCCTCAACCAGAGGGGCCTAGAGGGACTCAAGCGCAACGTCACCCTGCAGAACATCATCGACCGCTTCCAGAAGGCATCCTTGAGCGGGCCCAACTCCCCCAGCGAGACGCGGCGTGAGCGCGCCTTGGACGGCGGCGCCATGACCTCGCCCGGCGAGACGGTACAGTGCCAGTTCTGCGAGCAGAACCCACCGCAAGATGCCGTCAAGACCTGCGTGACCTGCGAGGTGTCCTACTGTGAGGAGTGCCTGAAGGCCACGCATCCCAACAAGAAGCCGTTCACCGGCCACCGACTGATCGAACCTATGCCTGACTCGCACCTGCGAGGCCTGCTGTGCCTCGAGCACGAGGATGAGAAGGTCAACATGTACTGCGTGACTGACGAGCAGCTCATCTGCGCCCTGTGCAAGTTGGTGGGGAGGCATCGCGACCACCAGGTGGCAGCACTGAGCGACCGATACGAGAAGCTGAAGGTGAGCCCAGGGGCCAGAACGGTCATAAGAGTCCAGGGTGGGCCTGTAAATACATTCTGAGACATTCATTCTGCCCATGTACAGAGTGTCTGTACAGTAAGACAGGTCATGGGAATGGCTTGCTGAAAATGAATCACTTTGGCATGATTCATCCTGCATGGTGCATTGTTGCTATGCATGACATCACTGCATCCTTTAGGCTTTTATTATTTTATATTTGCACAGTCTCCTTGCATATGTGGAAGGTATCATTTTGCTTTAAAACACTTGCAGTTCTACATTATCTTGAAGTCTTCTCTGACCTTTTTTAAATGGTGCATTTCATGCACTGCCGCTTAACGAAGAGCTGGTGTCAGAAGGTCAGTTGTTTGTTTAATTATCGCAATTATCTTCCTGACATTTACACGGATATGTCATTGGGACGAGGCCAGATTGCGAGAACCGTTAAATGTTTCCGCTGTGTCCCGGAGCCATTCACAGCACAATTTCTCACAGTTTCATGTGGTGAATCACAGCGAATCCAAGTGACTTGTGTCTTCGCATGCTGCTGGGCTGCCCACACTGTTTCAAGGTCTGAAATCATGCAGTGCCCCCATATTAGCGCTTTAGAAAACCTTGCAAGAAGTGTTTCCATAGTATCGGCGGTGGCAATTTTACGAATAGCTCCTCTAATATTCCTGGGCAAGTTAAGCTTCATTTAATGACTCGTGAACCAATTATATAAACACACATCCACATGTTACAGTTTACATGGTAATGGATTTCATTGTTTATGGTATGCAGTCTGAATGTGTAAGATCCTAATTTCCAGAAATTAGTGAGTGATTTAATGTGCGGCAAAGATCCAGATTTCCTTAATGCACAAATTATTTTCTAACAGTCGAATAATAATTAAATAACATGAATTGCAAAGGTGTCATCATACTGTATCATTTTTTAAAAGGTATGTGGTTTGTCACACTATATTAAATTAGATTTTTATTACTTTTGTTTTACTGAGCAAATTCTTCAGATTGAATATCTAGTTGAATAGATGTTCTAGTTTATAAACAAGAAAATTCTTTCTTTCTGTTGAATATAGAAAATCAAATGGACAAATGGTGATTATTCTGTGTCAGTCCACATGGCTACAAGACCTTTATGTCAATGTAAAGCAACAATGAACAGCTTGCAGTTCAGTAAATATTTCAGCTTTGAGGATGTTTCACACAGAATGCAACACAAAAAAACAACACAAATTTGCAAAATATTTGGATGCAAATTTAATGCCAAACTTTCTCGCCAAACATGATGTGAAATTTTCGCAGCTGATTGAGAAAAGTTTGCATACCAAAAGAAACTGTCAACTAGTGAAAAGACGTAGCAGCAGTTTTTCATGTTTCTTGTTGGAAAACAAGTGAAAAAAGACAAATATACTAGATACATCCAATTCTAAAAAGGCTTATTCTTTACAGCAACCGTTGTTCAGTCAAAAATAAATTTGGATGTATTAACCTATTATCATTTAGCAAAATCATCTATTATCAGTTTATCAGTTTATTAACTGCAGGAATAGAGAAAACAGGGTAACGCATTAACTGCACTTTTATAATGCTTTTATAATGCATTTGTAGAACATTCAGTGCACCTTCATAATGCATTCATATTTATATAATTTTAAGGAGTAGAATATAAACTAATTAGCCAGGGCCATCCATGAGTGGGAAGAAAGGGGAAGTTGCCCAGACACAGAACGGTTTATCTACCAGCAAATACTGCCACCCAACCCCGACCCCCACAAACAATTATTTATCGTCAGGGTTGAACCTGTACTGAATATCAGTATCTGCAATACTAACCTTGGAAAAGTAAATCAGATTGTGTTGTCCCGCAACTGAAAGGATTTCTTCCTATTCAAAAAAAATAAAACTGATCACATGTGTGAAAACTGACATGTTATTGGTTGTTTTTTTTAACGCATTTGAAAATTGAGCTCTCTCCAGATAAAAAAAAAAAAAATGGATGGATCAAGACAATGCAAATTGTCAGAAATGCGTTTCTTCATTTCAGAATCATGTAGTTGGTTTTTTTGTGTGGAAAAAAATCGGACTGTGTGAAAAGGCCTTTATCATGGCCCCTGTAGACAGTAAACATCTGAGAAGACCTGTTATTTTTCAAATGCAAGCCAGTCCCTCTAGTGGATATTATTATGGTGAGTAAAAATACAATCTGCAGACCTAAAATGCAAGGCCAGAGGATGCCTTTGGGTGTGAACTTGCGGCTCAACAAACCAACGTCAGCTTGAGAAACCAACATTAACTCAACAAAGTAGCAGTGACAGTAAACTTAGAGAGCTGGCTTGAGTCTCACTCAGCAGGGGAACAGACTGGCTTGCAGGACAGATAACGAGGCATCCTTGTGGTCTGTTTTTCTTTAGTCTTCACTTGCGCCCCACTGAGATGCAGAGATCGCCAATTTCCGAGCCTCCTCTCGCCATTTGGCTGTACTGTCACTGCGCAGAGATTCTCAGGGTGTCATCTAGCTGTAGATCAAGGGCCAGCAGGCTATACTTTCTCAAGCGGGGGTCCCTCTGTTTTTCTGCTGTGAGTGCTGCAATGGTTGCCATTCTGTTGTGTTTAATTGGCTAGAAAAATAAATAATTTGGTGATTTATAGACATGTTTATAATATTAAGCATTAATGGTTTTTGAGAACTCCTTCATCATTCTTATTGCCGAGGCTTTGATAATGTCCATGTCATTTTTTATAACTATATATTTATAGCTTACTAATCCTCCAGCAAAACTGTTCCTGCATTAACTAATTCAGAACTTCTGGAACTACTGTTACTGTATGTGGGTTTTAAAATGCCATTGTTAAGCTTCTCCATTCACACCAAGCAAAATTAAAAACATGACTCCAGAGTATCTGTTGCCCTAAAGTCCTTATACCATATGTCTGGGCTTAATTGCCTGTCGAGGATCTGGGAGATTACCCTATTGCCCTAGATTGACCCTAAAATTCTAGCATATTTACATTAAAGACCCTTAAAGGCTTTACATGCATATTAAGCATGTTATAAATGAGGCAGGGTATTACAAAGGAAGACTTTGCTTGTTATTATTAGAGCAGCTGTAGATAAACTGAAAATGTCAGGAATTTAGCTCATCAGCTTTACTCAGGAATGCGCTTTGGGTTGATTGACGTCGTGCTTGGCGTTCTCCCAGTGTTCTCGACAGCTTTCATCCTGGGTGTTCTGGACCACCTCACCAGTGAGGTTTAGATCGAAGTGCAGGCTGGTGGACTCAGGATTTCTTTAAAGATTTAGCGGGAACAGTTTTACTTCAGCGATGAGTCAACTTCTTGATAAATAATGAAAACAGGAATCAGGTGGGTTATTTCTGAAGCTCCTGAAGCTTTGTGGCAGAATTAAAAATACATTTGATGCAGAATCCATATCTCTACACACGGTCCATTTAACACTCACTGGTGTAAAAGGGTGTAGGCAGAGACCATTAGTGTAGTTTGTTTGGTTTATTCTTCATATCCCACGGCGATAATAACACCTCACAATCACCCCAAGTTAAAGTGCATTTTAATGCATAAAGTATCTCTCCAGAATCATATGATTAATGATTGCAGTTTAAAAAATGCATTGTCTTGGTTATTTTACTACTATGAACAAGACCAAAAAATCTGAATGACACATTTGATTGCGTATGCACTTATATATTAATGCACATATCTGTCATGATAAGTTTGTCAATGTGTGACAGAATAATAAAAATACAGTTCCAGGCAACATATTTTTGTGACTTGCCCATCAAAGTCCTTCATGTACTTTAAAGGAAGCCTTTCATTGAACTAAATATGTGGTTTGAAAACATATCTTGTGGCAGTATTTCTGTTATGCAGATGATCGTTATGGGCGGAAAATGAAATTCTCTGGCTTGTGTTGGGGCATTACCATGCAGGATTATTTTTGTGGAAGTCAACTAGACGCAGTTAAGTGCCCAAAGATGTCTAATATCAGAATATGAGGGAATATGGAGCATTGAATGTGAAAATTACCTCATCAGCTCTGTTCATTTGGGGCAGATTCACTGCCTTCCTTTCCTTCCAGGGAGGGGTATCATTTGGCCATCTATAATGCCGGACAACCCACTACACAGATCTGACGGGGTGCCGACTTAGCAAGCTGAATTCACTTTGTCTCAGAAGAAGGGGCGCCAGCGGTAAAGCTTGCCTAGATAATGGTACCAGATAGATAGAAGGTTGTGTGCGTCTCCTTCATTGAGACAGTGTGGATGGGTCCTGAGAGCATACAGGTACCTGGGTATCAGCGGGCAAGGCTGTTAAAACAGGGGAAAGTAGCACTTTTCCCCCGCGAGGCTGCTAGCGTGTGCTCGCTTTCCAGAGACCTGCTTCCTTCCTGATAAAACTCGCCGGGTCATGAAAATATCCGACTGGAGGAGGCACCCAGCCCACTTTTTGGAGCGGAAACCAGCTGGAGACTTTCCTCTGTTGGCCTACCTGACCTCAGGGGATACTGGCCAGGAGCGGTCACCATGCGGCACCTTTAGAGTGTGGCTCAGCGGGCTAAGCCTCTGTGCCTGTGATTGGAAGGTTGCCAGTTCAAGCCTCAGCAGAATAGTCACATGCCAGTGGGTCCTTGGGCTCCTAACCCCCAGCTCCAGGGGTGCTGCACACTGCACTGTGAGCCCACCCCATGCTCCCTCTCCCAACTGCCCCCACTTGTGTGTGAGTTTCCTCCAGGTACTCTATGTTCCTTCCCAGCACGTGCAGTGGTGACGTTTTGGCAGGTGTTTGAGTAAACAACCTGCGAGAGGGGCTTGGCATTCCCTCGGAGAAATCAGAAGAGCCACATGAAGGCTGTCCGCATCACGTGTCCCTGTCACGAAAATACAAACTGATATTCTGTTTACACCAGACAGCAGGGAAACATCACTACACTTCGCTCTCCAAGAGAGCCCTGGATATTTAATAAATGTATTGATTGAAATGTTAGAAACGGAGAAGCCATCCAATTCTGAGCAGGGCTCTGTGACTGGTCAGGCGTACAGGTGGCTGAGTCCACTTCACAATTTCATTCCCCATCCATCCATTCGTCCATCCATCCATCCATATTCCACACACACATTCACACAGGAAGAACACACAAACACCCATACAGAACTGGGGACAGGATAGATAAAATATTTAGTAAGAGGCACATCTTGATGCCATAAAAAGACAAAGAAGGGAGGTGATCGTCCTTTTCTGTGTTAAAGCCCCTCCACAAGTTTTAATTTTAGATTCTGGGAGCTCATCAAATTAAGTGTTTCTACAGCTTAATGAAGGTCTTTTTAATTATATTGCCGTTAACAGGTTTTTGTCTCATTATGATTTTTTTTCCTCCTAATATTTTATAATAGAAAATCAGCAAAGGGAGAGGAAAGCAAATGGATTGGATTTGAAACTTTTTCCCTGTGCGGTGACTTTTAAACTGATTAAACGTCCCGAGCAGGAGCGTGCTGTTCCCTCATGCCGATGGCCGCAAGCAGGCAATTCAGGGGCTGCTAGTATCTCAGGCCAGAAGAGTCATTTAAAGTTTGACTTGATAATATTAAGAAAGAGTGTTCTAGAACTTACACGCGTGTCCTCCGTTTGAAGATGCAGGTACCATGCACAGCTTTGTTTGGAAAGCTTCAAATGGCTGCCCGAGCCACTTCTCACATGCTGGAGATCCCAAGTCCAGCCTGATCTCTGACACTTGTTATGTCTCTCCTGCTGGGTTCACTTCAGGGAAGCTACTGTCCTCATTGTTGCTTTGGAGAACACGCCACTGTGGAATTCAGCTCATGAAACTCTGTCTGGGGAGTCTGGCCTCCAGCCTGCTGCTGAATTATCATATTTAAAAAACAAGGCATATATTTGCTTTGCTAAACATAAAGGATGTAAAGTTTCAGCACATTCAGATCGATATTGGCTTGACAATACAGTGTTCGTGATCGTCTCATACGCATCTCCCTTAATAAACTTAAATCTGGGGAGGAAATGAGTGCCCTGACGTGACTTGAAGTGCCAACTGGCAGTGACCCCCAAACCCCCCCCCCCACCCCCTATCGCTGTAAGGAGGAGGAAGATGATGATTGTCAGCAGAGAAAATTAATTTGGGGGAAAGACAGAATGATGCTCTTGTGAAGCTGCGAATAAAAAGGCCCCCTTTTTTCCCTACTCCTTTGTTTTCGGGTGTCATGAGCTCAAAGCTTCCCCCCCACAGGCAGAACCAGAATGATTCCAGGGCTTCCTGTCCGTCTCCCTTTCCTTCAGTTTCTGATATTCCCAAATCCTGGACACCCAAGGAATATTCTTTACACAGAATTGTGCCATTAGCAATACTGAAATTGTTTAATTGACCCCTAAGAAATATCCCATGTCATAGTAATCTACTTTCTGTGGGTGTTTATAAATAATACCGCGGGCGACATGAGAAATGGTGTTTTTGGCAGTTCCTAAATGAACTAGATCGCTATGAGCAAAACATGAAAGGCAAGCTTACAACTTGTAACTTGTAAGGGATATGAGGCGGAAAAAAAATACCTTGAGAGAATGAGGGGAAATATTTTTTTAATATGTCTTTTATACTGATGACAACTATTTAATTATAGTATAACAAATTAATAGATGGCTTTCAATGGTGTTTTATAGTGAATAGCACACTGTCTAGGTTCAAGTCCTACAGCTGTATAACTCATTGCGTACATAACTCTAGGATGAATGGGCAGGATGTTTTAAAAAATTATTGCTGTGGTATGTTTACCTATCATGAAACAAACACCATTAAGCTGTCATACCACAGTTATCTCATAAAGTAATCTAGACAAACTAACTATTCTTGGTCAGCATGGAAATCTTTTAAAGGAGTTTACAATCCAAGCGATGCTGCATCATAGCTGGTGTGAAATGTAAAGACAGTCTGACTGACTGAGAGAAGAGTTTTACAGTCAGCCAGAATGATAAAGTCCAGGACCCACAGGTCAGACATGTGATCTGCCAGCTGGAAGTGGGGAGAAACAGACATGGATGCCCTAAAATCATGTCAGAGATTATATTTCTGTGATTATCTGAGTGACAGAGATGTGAAATGACAGGTCATTCTCAAACTATCTCTTTCTTTTCAGCAAGCCTTGGATTCGAATCTCGGCAACCTAATTAAAAGAAACAACGAATTGGAGACCCTCTTGGGAAAGCTCATTCAGACCTGCCAGCACGTGGAGGTGAGAGGCCTCATCCTTACCTGGTTACCTTTCCTGTCATGTCCTTATAATCCTTAATAGCCCCTTTAATGTTTTCAATATGTGTTAAAGCAACCTTTCAAGAATAACAAACAGACGTTATTAAAAGTCACCTTGAGAGGATGTGACAAATGCTTCAGCTTACAGAAGGGTAATAGTAGTAATAATAATATTTGGAGAAGATGTTGGAAAGGACAGATAATATTATTTCTGTTCAGAATGAGGTTTTATTATCAGCTTAAAATATAAGTACCCCAAAGGGAGACATGATCCAAACCGTGATAAATATGGAATCCAGCACTCAGGCAGCTGTGTGGGGTTTGAGTTGAACTTCCCTGCTAAGGCCAGCTCAGAAAGCATCTCTCCACCTGAGTCTCATGTGCATCTCAGCAACAGACAGCTTTGATTCTAAGGCCAGATCTTTAAAGGAAGCTCCAGAAAACTGAAGACTATTCTCCCGCCTTAGAGGAATTTGGGAATATTTCAAATAAGGACCTACACACAAAGTCGGCTCTTCAATTCAGCCGTAGGAGGAGAAATTTTGTATCTGTGTCTAGTTGTGGATCAAACTGAATCAGATGCCTCAACAATCCGTTTTTTGTTCGTTCTTTGATTTTTTCCCATTTCAAAACCAAATCGGAAAAACAAAAAAAGTGTTGTTTATGAAGTTTTTCTATTTTAAAATCAAAATAGGAAAAAGAAAAAACAGAACAAGAAGGAAACAGGCACCGTGTGTCGCTTTTCTGTTTTGCAACCAAAAAGGAAAATGGAGAAATCAGAAAAAAAAATGGAGCAGTGGTTTGTTTTCTCGATAACCAGAAATGTAGGGAAGGAGAACACAGCGAACAAGTACAACATGAAGAGGACCATGATATGATTCAACTGTTAACAACATAGTGCTACAGCAGTTATCAATTTATTTATGAACTTTTTTAGAGTGGACAAACGGGCTCAGAAATTGTTATACTGGGCCAGGACAGAGGAAGGATGATCCACGTTGAAGCTCCAATAAATCAGGGTTTATTTAACAAAAACAAAACACAAACAAGGAATCAGAAAGTCTCAAGAACAGAATGAGGGCAGGCACTTAAATTTACACAGAAAACAGGGCTAACAAGGGGAAAGTGTGGAACAAAAACAACCAATCAGCAAAGGCACAGGAAAACAGGCAAGTAATAAACAAACGTAACACACACTAAGCATTAACAACACTAGGGAAGACTAGAAACATAAGTCTAAGCAGAACAAAATTAAACAAGGCACAAGCAGGGTAAACCTAAAACAAGGACACAAGGCAAAGACAAAAGCAGGCGCAAAGGGAAGCAGCAAACCAATAAATATCAAACAACAAGTGAGGCTGGCCAGAATTCATGACTGGTGGGGTTCAGACTCTGAGCCAATTACTCGACTCATTGAGCTATGCAGCAGCCTGGGGAGCAGGGAAACACCACAGGCTGAAAGGCTACAAGACTGAGAGGGGGGAAGCAGGGTGCCCAGTGACACCTGCTGGCCAAAAGGTTGGTGCATAGGTCATAAATGTTATTTAATAGTTTTGATGTTTTACAATTATCCTAAAATTTTGACTGGCACCGCATATGTTGTAATATTAAAATATTATTATATATTATTTAATATGTTATATTGTCCAGTATCCCTGGGAGTTCCCATACATGTCACTAAAAAGAAACAAAAACCATGATTTTACAGATTTCCCGTTTGGTTTTAAAACAGATAAATATGAAGCCTGTTTTTTTCATGTGCTTCTGATTTTAAAATGGAAAAACCACAAAACAACACTGTGTTTTTTGTTTTTCCGATTCAGTTCTGAAACGGACAAATCAAAGAATGAACGATAGATGGATTCTCACCATTCCCAAGAAACCATTTCCGTTTTTCTTTTTTTAATCCTCTGATTATTTTTTTCTGATTTACGATATAATGATTCTAGCATGAGTTAAAGCATAAACTTTGTTTAATCGTACATTCTTCCAAACTAAGTATTTTGTTTTTGGTCGTTATATCCTTGTCCCTCCACAAGTTTCCCCGGAGGGTTAATAGTTTGACGTCAGTTTGTACCTAATTGCTGGTTGCCTTTATTTGCTGTGCCATGGTGCTGTTTCACTTATGTCTCTGTATTTCTGAGGTTCTGGCTTTTTATGGCATGCACCCAAAAATTCCCCTGTGTTCAACAACATATTTCTTTTCCTCTTACATATTTTCTCTTTCATTTATGGGGATGACTTTAGTGTGATAAGAAAAGAAACATTTTTTACAATTATCCTGCAAGTCATTAAAACACTGTCCACATTATTGAAATTTTCTATGCCTATTTGTGACATCGTCAGTGATTAATGTGATAATTGCAATAAATGTGGCCTTCTTCAATGCTTTAAAATGGTTAGCAAGGAACTTCACAAGGTTCTCACTGCAACTGGGTGCTGTTTATTTTTTATTTATAACTATCTAAATTCCAGTTTTCTTTTACGAAAAAGCATGAGTATACTTCACGGGGACTTTCTTCCTGCAGTTGGAATAACTCCAAGCCCCCAAATAAGGTCCTGTCATATAATAAATGTGCAGTTTGTAGCTCAGAAAGTCTTCAGGCCTCATTTAGGATTAAGCGAGGACTGTGTCCCACAGTTTACTCCTTTCCTGCCCCATTCAGCAAAAACTTGACCTAATCATAGGAAGACATGTTTGCAGGCTGACCAGAATGCCACAGATAACCTTGCAGAATTTTTATGTATCTTTTGAACTGCCTGTGTGTGAAATCTACTTGACTACATCTGTTTGAAATTTATGAGGCTTCTACTAGAGCCTATTTAGATCTAGGCCTTATGTATCCCAGTAAACAATAGCTGAAGTAAAATACATATTTCAGTTATGGCTGGCATTCAGCACTGTCTGCGGGCCCCTTAAAAGAATGGTCTCAGTGAAAGCAGAAGTCTCTGACTCATTGCTATATCCCAACAACAAAGCTGAAAGTTTGATGTCAGCTTGTGATTAAGAGGGATCTGGGGAAACTGATTTATGCTTCATCGTGACGGTTTGTGGTCAGTGCTTTAGCCTTCCTCAGTGTCATCTTCCTATACAATTTTGTCATCTATGTCAGTGAAAATTATCACAGTTATAGTTAGTGTATAAGAGGAACTCTTAATCTCACTTTCTTTTCAAAGGTGAATGCATCACGACAAGAGAACAAGCTAATGGAGGAGTGTGATCACCTGATTGAAATCATCCAACAAAGAAGGCAGGTCATTGGAACAAAAATCAAGGAGGGCAAGGTACTCTCATAATGCACTACCCCAGCGATTATGATCTGCTGTGCCAAGTCGCCAAGTCATGTCTGGATAGCATTAGGTGTCTTGTAGAAATCTGTCATTTGATTTGCTTTGTATAATGTGCACCACATTAGTTACAGGTTGAAATCCTTTGGGCCATATTTCTGTTGTACTCATAATATCCAGATGTGTTACCATAAAACTTTACGATCTTTAAATAGTTTTTCTTACAGTTGATGGTGTCCTGAAAGCCACAAAAAAGAGCCGTAGGTCTGAGATCTGTATCTTGAGATGTCTTGCAGTGATTTATGAAGACGTCCGTTCCTCTGAAGATTCAGATTTGTAAAATTCTACGTAATGGGGTTTTGCTAATGACCTCACAATTCACACATGTATATCCAGGGTATTTCAACAGTATTTCATGGACAATATTGACATAAATGAGCATGAAATCAGTACATTGACTTGCCAACAATTGCCAGATCAGAATTTTCTGGTAATTATTTATTATGTACTGCCTTTATTTGTGTCCAAATTGACTGGTTACCACCGAGCAAAAATTAATGCTGCCCTAAAGTTTCATGTTTTTGCCTCCTTCGCTGGTTTGTGTCTGCCAGAGATTGTGAGTGTTTCCCCCTGTTTTGATCCTGAGGCAGGACCTTAATGTAATTTTATTAGCACAGATTTCATTAGGTCTGAGAGGCTCAGTGTAAACAAGGAGGCTATTGGGTTTTTGGCTGGGACTCATTTATTAACAGTCAGGGGTCAGTACTGTATTCATGAAATGTAAGGGGTACCACTAAAACAATGATTATTCTATTTACACAAGCACAACGTGTTTTGCCTTGTTTAAAATGCCACTGGCTGTGGTGCCAGCTGAGGAAGAGTCTTGTGTATGAATGGGGTTTGGATCCTCAACAAGACAGTGGATCCCTACGCATGAGCAGAAGATACGTTCTACATAAGTAGGATGCTTAATTAATTATTATAAGCTGTGTAGTCCTGCAAAGAAAATTCCATCAACAACAGGAATGCATGTTGGGGTTAGTGTGTGGCTTAGCAGGTTAGGATGAGGTGATCGGAAGGTCACTAGCTCAAATCCCAGGGTAGGCAGAATTATTTCACTGTTGGCCCCCTAGAGCAAGATCCTTAATCCTCAATTGCTCTTGGGACTCACTGACCCTGCTTTCTCAAATAAATAAATAAATAATGTATGTCACTTTGGATAGGATCATTTGTTATATAAATTAAATGTAAGATAGCAGGAGTGGAGCAATTAACAAGTAAAGCTGGAGAGTAAGCAAAAAAATCAGGATGTTGCACTTTTTCCAGATATTGTGATGTCAGTAACTTTGGGATTCTCGGTGATCATAAGTGATAGTAACCTTGAATCAGAGCGAAATAACAAAACGGCTGCCATAATGTTCAGGAAGACCTCACTGAAGATCTAATAACACTTATTCGGAGTGGATAATTAGCGAAACTGGTCAGAATCCAAAGAATATCCAGTTCAGCAATTCCTTATTTTAAGAGCAAGCACAGCTGGAATAAATTGGAAATAAATGTTTCCATTGACTGTTGGCAGGGATGCTTCTGGAAAGTCCGGGCCTTTATCATCATGGCACACATGCACAAATAAACGTGTCCGCAGGTGGTGAGGCTGCGCAGGCTGGCTCAGCAAATCGCCAACTGCAAACAGTGCATCGAACGATCATCCTCCCTCATCACTCAGGCTGACCAGACGCTGAAGGAGACGGACCATGCCCGCTTCCTGCAGACTGCCAAGAGTGTCTCCGAGAGGTAAGCGCTACGCTCGGGGTGCCACGGTGGCCGGGAGACATTTCTGGCTGGGGAAGCGACTTGTGTAGTAAAGAGGCTCAATCCTCAGCTAGACGTTGTGTCTGTACATCTGAGAAAAGTGTCATGCATGAGTGGACCATAAGTACTATATACTCTAGTGGACAAAATTGTGGAAACACTTCAAATTTTTAGTGATTGAAGAACTTTATTCCAATTACTCCAGTTAATTATTTAATCGTCCATTGTATGATATTTATTAACATTCTTTGATTGCTTATATACATTACTGCCAGTATTCGTGTAGAGATTTTTTAAGTGTTATGCCAAAAATGCTAGGTGTTTCCACAATTATGGCCACTAGTGTAAATATGATTTGAAATGAATTTGGCATACTACATTTGCTCATAATTGTAAACTGTGTAAATGTGCAAAGAACATCATGTTCACAACAGGAAATTACATCTCAAGCCAGATGCATCACATACTGTATCTGAATGAGCCCTGAATGTGTTTAACGCAGATGTTTTAACAACAATGCTCTCAGTTTGAGAACCTTTGGAGAGATTAATCTCTGGGCTATTAATACCCTGGATGTCTTAAGATCCTAACAACGGTCCTCTCTCAAGCTTTGAATAAATTATTTTATTTAAATAAGGTTGGAAGTCTGCAGTTTAGAATTTATATACAGCCATGGAAAAAAAACAAGAGACCACTTTATATTTTTAAACAATTTTGCATTTTTAAAATCCTGGTTTAATTGGGGTTCTGCTGGTAGAAGGTTATGCTGAGCAGCAGGTTGCTTCCAGGTTCAAAATTTGTAAGACAGCAGTACATAAGAAAAAGGTGAAGCAGGAGATGCTGGAATGACCAAGAACCAGCCAGGTAAAGGGCGGAAGCGACTTTCTAATGTCAGAAATGACCATTAACTCATCCAACAGTTTCTCATGAATCGCGGGATGACATCAAGTGACCTTCAAAAGGAATGGGAAACATTAAGTGCTGGTGTGAAGTTCACGGCTAGGACAGTGTGTATCAGGCTCCTAGAAGCAGGACTGAAGTCCAATAAAGCAAGGAAGAAGCCCTTCATTAATGAGAGACTAGGAAAAGAGAGAGAGAGAGAGAGATACACACATATATATGTATATACATACAGATATATTTTTTTTCTTTGAATTGGTTGCTAAAGAAAAATATTTGTTATAAAAAATTTGTTAAAAACAATGCCTCTTTTTTTAGGGTGTCTATGGCAACAGCTTCTTCTCAGGTTCTGATCCCAGAAATCAACCTGAACGACACCTTTGACACTTTCGCATTAGATTTTTCAAGGGAAAAGAAAATGCTGGAAAGCCTGGATTACCTTACAGGTAGGACAGTAATAGCAATATTAAAGAGTGCTAGAGAAGCTCTGTTATCTGTATATATTTTCTGACAGGTTCTCCCAGGAGGAGAGACATTCTGAGCACTGTGGAGGTAATCAGCAAGTTTGATGTCCATCTCATGTGGCCTGATGAAATATTTACTCTTGGCCACATCTGTATGTCAGTTCTGTTTGAAATTAAACTGCTTTCATCTTGCTTGTGTATCCAGTTTGGGTTCTGCTGCTTTTTTTGCTCGCATCTGCCTCTGGGAGATGGTGGCATGTGGAGAGATTTTCAGTTAGAGGGCATCGATTAGAGGTGATCTGCATCCACGGGCAAGTCACTCAGCTGGTGTCAGCCTGTGCTGTCACAGAACATTACGCTTTGGGGTTGTTTGCTAATTTAATGACAAGACAATGTCATATCCCTGCTGTTTCAACATTAGAAAAGGAAAATGACTTGTTTACTGGAGGAATCTGATGCTAGGCTATTCTGAGAGTGTCACTGTGGGAGAAGTCTGTACCGGTCTTTGTCCTGCCACAGTTTGCGGAGTTCTCAGGCAACACGCAGTGATGTTGAGATGTGTCCCGATTTCTGCACTGCAGCGCCGAATCCTCCGGGAATACGGGAGGAACTGTGCACTGCGTCGTATGACACGATCACTGTCCACTGGACCAGCGACGACGAGTTCAGCGTCGTCTCCTACGAGCTACAGTATGCCATCTTCACCGGTCAGGCCAACGTTGTTAGTAAGTGAGCTGGATCGGACACGGGATCGCACACGGGATCGCACACGGGATCGGACGCTAGCACATCTCATTCACACTGACTTCCTAATGTGAGCTAAATCCTACAAAGCTTGGATTCTCAGTCCCTTGAGTACAATGAAAATCTGTCAATATAACAATATAACATGCACAAAACGTCACCCTTCCATTTTCAATCACAGGTACAGAAAGGATACAAAATATAATAGCTAAACAAGGCGTAATGCTTCTTACAAAAAAGACGCTTTACTTTAGTCTGATGGCCTACGCCCATTTGCTCCGGCAGAATCATTAGGAAATACAGATTCTACAAATCAGAACAAAGAGAATACAATTATACACACAGTATTACCTTTTCCTATTGAAATACAACGTACATTTTCTATGAGAGAAGGGGTAGCTTTGCACTCCTCCTTTGAACAAAGTTGCAGTCCCTTTAAACAGTGCCTAGGGAGTGCTGGCTGCATTTACTCATGGTTTCTGTGAATTTAAAAAGCAGACATCCATTTTAGTAATTTTAAAAACAGGGGTTCAAAATAAAAACATCTGCCAAAGGACAGAGAGAGCCCCCCCCCCCCCCCCCCCCCCCCCCCCCCCCCCCCC
>JAODJU010000001.1:37361534-37385163 GCA_026776725.1 Gnathonemus echidnorhynchus
GGGTGACAGAAATGTAATTTTACCCTGTTATAACCCAGTAGTGGCAGCACTTGTATTTTAATGCTAATGCATATAAGCAGAATTCTTGGGTACTGCTAGTTTGGCTGTTGTCAAACAGGCAATTTCTAACCCCCGAAGTCCCGAATCAGGCACATTACCTGCATTGTGAGGGAGCGTCAGTTATGGCGCTACGGCCGTATGGCACGATTCCCCAAAGGTGATCCGGCTCGCAGGATCCGAGCGGCTGGACCAGGTCAAGGGGACGACCGTTTAACACCTGGCTGCGGCAGATAGATGGCCATTTCTAGATGGTGGGACTGGACCGCCAGTCTGCCTTGGGGGTCGCCAGCCGGGATCCCAAGGTGTTTTGCTGTGTGGTGGGTGTGGCAATCCGCTGCACCAGTGTATGCTCCCCAACCTGACCTGCATATAAGCTGTCCAGTTGGGACATCCTAACATGACTGTTTTTCGGTGATGTTTTGCTTTATGATTGGCTGATTTATTATGGAAGCTGTGCGTTTTGATTGGTTTCACTTTGGTAAAATATGAATTCCAGCACAGCCATCAGTTAAGTTTGTCTGTGGAGAGGGCAATTAGAAGTCTTTGCATATGTAATGTGTCACATTTTACACCTGCATATGTGATGTTTAACACATACTCATACATAGACAACTCAAAGCACTTGGATGTAACTGTAGGTGGGTGGGTACAAGATGACTTTGTCAGGAAAAGAATCTTTATTACCTAAAGTACACCTTTTCTTGGTGCTGTTCAGTAGGTGTCCTTCATGATCTCTGTTCAGCTGGTCATAAGCAGGCAGTGCCCTTGATGGTCCAGGAGGGGTGTAAGCTCATGGCTCTCCCCCGGCAGAACAACGAGGGATGACCTGAGTGGGTACCAGGAGCAGTGCGACGCCATCTTGGCCGACGTGGACGCGGCACTGCAGCACCTGGACTCCCTTCAAAAGCAGTACCTGTTCGTGTCCACCAAGACGGGCACGCTTCACGAAGCCTGCGAGCGGCTGCTGCTGGAGCAGGTGATTGCTGAGTTCTCTGCATAACCACGTGCCCTCTGACCTTCTGGCTGTACAGCAGGGTTCCCCAGTTGATTGTTTCCTGAAGGCCAAATTCTGTCACAAAGCCAAGGGGAACTGACCCTGGTATTACGCTGTTAGTGCTAGTTGTGCTAGTTTAAGGTAAATTTGCCGCATGGATGTTGGGAGTGTGTATGTGTGCTGACAATCCCTTCCATTTTCCCCTGATTCTTGCCCCATGGTAATGCTACCTTAGCTGACACACATTGACACTGCCTCCCACCCCCAATTAACTGTTCTTGGTGGTGTTCCTCTTACAGTCTGAGTTGGTGGACCTAGCAGAGAGCATACAGCAGAAGCTGTCCTACTTCAATGAGCTGGAGAACATCAACACGGTAGTTGGCCTTGTGTTGATTTAAAACCCGAGGTTGCACATTATAATGATTAAAATAAGTCCTACCACTTAACCAGTGTAACAAGAAGACTGATAGCAATGATAATATCAGTGTTATTAATCATATAATCTTATGGTTTTTCAGAGACTGAACTCCTCCACTTTATCTGTAAACAGCGAGGGTTTTATTCCAATGCTCTCCAAATTGGATGACTGTATAGAATATGTTTCCTCACATGTAAGTAGCCAGTACACCATGTTGCCATTTACAGCGGTATTGATGTAGCTGTAGTCTACATCAAGGTCATTAAATGCATTAAATGACTTAACATTTCAGTAAACTCATTAACACTGTGCTGATAACACAGTGTTCTCTGTCTGAAATGATTCAATCTTGGCCTTTTTGTTTAGTAAACAGCCACTTTTACGTTCCTTCCCTACCTCAGCCAAACTTCAAAGACTATCCAGCCTACATGGTCAAGTTTAAGCAGTGTCTCTCCAAGGCCATGTTCCTCATGAAGAGCCACACTGTGAATACGCTGCAGAATCTCACCAGCCAGCTGATGAAGCGGGTGTGTGCTACGCAGCTCTGGGCTGACGTCACGCGGGTTCGGTGTGTTGGGCCAGTGAACTAATTTCCCAAGGCACCCCTGTCTCTGTTCCTCTGCCAGGACCCTCTGGGTGCAGCCAGTGTGGATAACGCCTTCACTCTGTACTACGTGAAATTCCGGGCTGCCGCCCCCAAAGTGAAAGTACGTGAAACGGTCCATCCGGCCAGCATCAGTATTGATACAAGTTTTGATTTTTAAATTATTTTCAATTTTCATTTGAAATCCGGATTAGTTTTTGTTTTTAGTGTGGCTTTGTTAGTTTTTATGAAATGTGTATTTCTGTTTAGTTTTTATATGTTTTAATTTCAGTTTAAGTAATTTTATTTCTAGGGATAGACTAAACATTGTAGCATTATTTTGGGTGTCTGGTCTTTGTGTGTCCTACGTGAATACACAGTGTACAGCACTTACTAATTTCCTCAAAATACGCAAAGCATGTTCCAGGTATTAACGGTCATTAAAGACTAACAAATCATTACTTTAGCTAAATAATATTAAAAAATGATAAAGGAAAGTATTTGACTTTTGTTGAATTTCAGTTATTTTTGGAGGCAATAGGCTACTCATAGTTTGTTTGGTTTTGTTTAGTCGTTTTATTTTTTTATGGATTGTATTTATTGTGTTTTCTTTTGTTTTTTTTTTAACGATAACCGTGACCAGCACAGGTTGTTTAACTTCACCATGTATGTTTGATTCTTTTCTTAAACGTACAAAGAAACCCTTCACTGCTTTCAAAATAAGCTGCCATGTGTGTGTCTCACAGACGCTGATAGAGCAGATAGAGCAGAGGTCAGAGAAGATACCTGAGTGAGTACCTGTGATTTTTGAACCCTGATGCTAACTCCTCATTTAGGAGGACTCCTGGATTGTGAACAGGTTTTTAAATGATAGATTTGTTGCAAAAGTTATCGTATGGTAATTATGGATACACACTAGGATTTTTTGGTTTTCTATTTGAGATTCCATAATCACACACCATATGTGACTTATCCTCATCCAGCTCTTATCCATGTTTCCCCGCCTTACCTGCTTAATCGGAGACCTCCGCCTTGGCCCCTACAGGTATCATCAGCTGCTGGGGGAGATTCACCAGAGCTACCTGGACCAGAGGCAGGTCCTCCTGGCCCCAAGCATCAGTTCCACCATCACAGACCTCACCAGCCAGAACAACAAGGACCACTGTGCATTGGTGAGGGGACCTTGCTCTCGCCGACAGAACTGTTGCCTTTTGGGTATGATGTCATCAAAGGTCAAAGGTCATGATGAAGCCCAGTACTTCTCAAGCATGCAGACAGTCTCTACTCAAACAGGAAGTGGATTATGGAGGGCAGTGGGCGATGCTGATGAACACGCATGTTTGCATCACCCATGTTTTTGCCCCAGGTTCGCAGCGGTTGTGCCTTTATGCTCCATGTGTGTCAGGACGAACATCAGCTCTACAGCGAGTTCTTCTCCAAACCCACACCGAAGCTGGAGTGAGTACAGCTCGGATTCCTGAAATTCCCATCTGCCCCGTAGTGATAACTAGGGATGTAACGTTACACTCAACTCACGATTCGATACGATTCACCATTCTGAATTCACAATATGATTTTCTCACGATTTTTTTGCAGAATGAGCTGCAGACAAATTTATTCAAAAATATTCCTTTATCTTTCTAAACTGCAAAACATGTCCTCCTTAACAGTGCAACTGAAATTGAATAAAGTACTGTGTACAAAAATCCCAAATCAAAATAAGTAAATAAAAAAAAATCTTCAAATAAATAAACTAAGGCTTGCATGTGCAGCTTTTTAGCGTGGTTTACCCTTTTAATAATCTTTGCTCAGCTCACTGTGGTGCTGGTGGACATGTGGAAGCATGTTCATTGTGCTATTTGTGTATGTTATCAGTCTTTTACAATTTTTGCACGCAGTTTATGTCTTGTCTGTGCTTTTCTCGCCGTTTTCGTTTGTGATTACCGGACTGCTAAAACACTGCCACACGGGCAGTGTGTCTATCCATCCATTTTCTGAAACCGCTTAATCTCAACTGGGGTCGCAGGGGGGACCAGAGCCTATCACAGGAACAATGGGCGCAGACGGGAACCAGCCCTGGGCAGTCACCTACACACCACAGGGCACACACTCTAGCACAACTACAGGGCCAATTTAGACCCACCAATCAACTATCCTGCACGCTTTTGGACCATGGGAGGAAACTGGAGCCCCCAGCGAAAACGGGGAGAGTGCGAACTCCACACAGAAAGGATCCGGGACCAAACCCTGGACCTTCTTGCTGTGAGGCAACAGCGCTAACCACTGTCTCCTTAATGTCAAATTCACTCACCATCCCGCGTTCGGTCAAAACCAAAAACTGACGTCGACGTGACGTTGAACTGATGTTGTGAAATCAAATGTAATATTACACTAGTTTTTCTGTTAAAGTACTGTTTATTTACTTATTTTGATTTGGGATTTTTTTAAAACAGTATTTTATTCAATTTCAGTTGCACTGTTAAGAAGAGGACACATTTTGCACAGTTTAGAAAGATAAATAAAAGAATATTTTTGAAGTAGCAATTCATTTTCCACATCAGCCGGTTTAAATCATCATACATTTACATAAATTTTTAACCGATTTGCGATTCATCGTTGCATGCCTAGTATCATGCCTAATATCAAAGAATGATGGATTTAACCAAACTTACTCACCAGAAACTGCTTTATGGGGTTCCTGGGTCTCCCCTTAACCTGGTTTATGACCCTTTTCTCAGTGAGCTCCTGGAAAGGCTCTGCCTGTCCCTATATGACGTGCTTCGGCCGCTCATCATCCACGTTATCCACCTGGAGACCCTCTCGGAGCTGTGTGGAATCCTCAAGAATGAGATGCTGGAGGATCATGTCCAGAATAATGGTAATAGTGATGCTTTTACCCAGATGCTGGCCATGCTCTGGCTCATGAGTGACCTGGTGCTGTGGTCTCTAACGTGACAGTTCTTCTGTTTGCAGCTGAGTTGTTTACCCTATAACTGATGTACAACACTCCGTGTTTGCTAAAGCTATTCAGAGTGTTTACTTTGCTCCTGGGGGCATTTTCAGTTCACTGCATTTGGACCATGATGTACTTCCTCTTGCCAATTAATGTTGACGTTCGTCCTGTGATCCGGATTATCTTTTATAAATAACACTGAATTATCTGGTGCTATAGTCATGCATGTAATCTTTTATGGATGATATTGGTTTTATGCTGAATTCTGACTCTCTCCCCCCCCCCCAAGGATTAAAATCCCCTGCTGGGGAATTTATGTTGCATCACTTTGCATGAGTTTTTAAAAAGCTGCCAGTATCTGTCAGTGTCGTCACTTTGCATGGCAGAGCCTCCAGACGCGATGGGGGGTTTATTTCAGCTGTTCATGTTGCTCCCATATTTTCATAATGGTGCCCCCGTCCTGATGTAGTTGTGCAGCTGGGGGCCTTTGAGGCGGTGGTGAAGCAGATGCTGGAGGACGTGCAGGAGCGCCTGGTCTACAGGACGCACATCTACATCCAGACCGACATCACTGGCTACAACCCCGCGCCAGGGGATCTGGCCTACCCCGACAAGCTGGAGATGATGGAGGTAGGCCTCCTGTCCCGTCCCTTCACGTCCCATCCCGTCCCTTCCCATCCTATCCCATCCCCTTAGCTCCCAACAGAGACATTTTGGGTCTTTTAGAAAATCGCCCAGAGCCTGAAGGAGGAGCAGATGAAGCTCACCGCCTCAGATCAGTCCTTTTCAGATGTGCAGCTGGAAGATCTGGAAGCGAGGAAAGCCGCCAGTCCCGGTGGGTGGTGAACCCTTGGCCCACTGACACGAGCCCATGTCATATCCGTATGCAGCCTTACGCCCATCCCAAACGTCAATCCCGTGGAGTAATGACAAATGTTATGTAGGTTCTTTAGTTCCCTCCAACCAGCCATACACCCAGAAAATCCAACACAGGGTCTTGGGGGTCCTGGTTGCCAGCTGGGGTAGAACAGGACACTGGAGACAAACATTTTAGGTTCCAGAGCTTGGGGTGGGAATGGAGTCTAAACCAGATCCATAATGCATGTGTGCCCCTCTCTCTCCCAGGGAGCACAGGAGCCGCGCGCCTGCAGGGTTCTATCTCGCCAGCCGACCTGCATGGCATGTGGTACCCAACAGTGAGGCGCACCCTGGTCTGTCTCTCCAAGCTGTACCGCTGCATCGACGTGAGTCTCGCCCTGGCTCCGAGAAATCCTTAATAAACCAGAAGACACATGCATTTAAAGGCAGTCTGATTATGTTATGGCTGTGTAGTGAACCAGTATGGAAGGATGATTCCTGTACAGGAGAGGAACAACTAGGCACTGCTTCCAGGCTCCATCACCGGGTCTCCACTGCCAGGTCTCCGTAGTGATCTGCCCGTGTCTGTCCCTCCAGAGAGCAGTCTTCCAGGGCTTGTCACAGGAGGCGCTGTCCGCTTGCATACAATCTCTGCTGAAGGCCGCAGACATCATTGTGAAGAACAAGGTCAGTCCAAGCACACCGTGATTCACTCGTAGAGGTTAGCTGGTCTTCGCTAATGTAACCAGTGAATCATGATGAAGCCTTTTATTCCCCTCATTGAAATTTGTGGGGTTCTGCTGTCTCCTTATAAGGGTGAATTCTTGAAGTAGAGCATTTTGGGATCCCTTAGTGCAGTTGGACCCCATGAGGCTTAACTTTGGTTCTCCAGTTTGATTTCTTCAGGTTCCTGAGGAAAATCGTTCTACTGCCCAGTTTTGCCTTTGGGTTCCCTGTATATTAGACACGTCACCTTTCAAAAAGCAGCCAGCTTGACTCGATCAGTTAGGCAAAATGTGTCACATGACAACCCCCCCCCCCCCCCCCCCCCCCCCGCAGACGCAGATCGATGGGCAGCTCTTCCTCATCAAACACCTGCTCATCCTGCGGGAGCAGATTGCTCCTTTCCACACTGACTTTGCCATCAAAGAAATTTCCCTGGACCTGAAGAAAACCAGGGGTGAGGGGCAATAAATTGACTGATTTGCTATTTTGCTACAACATTCCTGGTATTTGCCATAAACAATTATCCATTTACACATTTTATTCACAGAAAAGTCTATAAGTGAACACCAGATGGAGCTCTTGTCATTAAAATGCAATTTATTGAGTAATGTCTTTGAAAATTTTAGATGCTGCATTCAAAATCCTGAATCCCAAGAAGGTCCCCAGTTTCTTCAGACTCAACAGTAATAATGCTATCCTTGAATTCCTATTAGAGGTAACCTTCCACTCATGATAACTCGATAACTGTAAGATGACATACCAGTAATTACTGGAAAAGCCCCCACATCATAGATTTTATTTCTCAGTCCCCGTGCTCATGTTGGTATACTCATTTTGTTGGCGACACCCTGCCTCTTCTCTTGTGACTCTACGTTGTGTTGACGTTGTGAAGACATTAAGGCTGCCTCTCTGCTTGTGCCTCAGGGAACACCAGAGATCAAGGAGCACTACATCGACTCCAAGAAGGAGGTAGACAGGCACCTCAAGTCCAGCTGTGAGCAGTTCATCCAGCAGCAGACCCAGCTCTTCGTGGCTGGTCTGGAGGACTTTCTGGCCAAGGTATGACTCCAAAGCTGAATAGCGATCAACTGCTGTTAAACGTGGTATGAGGGGTGATATTTGAAGCCCTTGAATCATTAGTTCTTCCTCTTGTGTTGGTAATACAGGTTGCCGCCCTCAAAACCATGGCAATTCAAGGGGGGCCAACGTATAACCTGTCTAACCAGCCCTGGGCACAGCCAGGTAAGAGGCCTATCTGCCCAGTCTACCCTGCCTTGAACACTCCTTTCAGCCTCATAACTCATTTTCCATCTGAAAGGTTAATGTTAGCTCATAATTAACATTGCATTTGTCCTTATTGCTCTGGACTGGTGAGCACACTAAAGCAAACAGCACATTAACAGCTGGCTGTTCATCCCCGCGTAGCTAAGATCAACGACGTTGTGATGGCCACCTACCGGGTGATGAAGACCAAGCTGCCCGCAACGCTCCAGAGCATGTCCTTGTACCTGGCCAATAAGGACACGGAGTTCATCCTCTTCAAGCCAGTCAGGGTGGGTGTTAGCAGTGCGCCATCTGCTTGGGGAGCTGATGTGTGGATCTCCTCATGGGTGGCAGGTGTGCGGTAGGGGTAGGTGCAGGTCTGGGAGGAATTAGGTACCATCTCAGCTCTGGCTTTCAGGCTGGCTCCTGCATGGTGCCTTGGCACTTGTAGGCAGGGCCGCTGCTGAAGTGGCTCAGCTCCTGGGCTGTCATGGGCTCCTAATGACTCAGGACTGACCGTGACACCATCTCATCTTTTGCAGAATAACATCCAGCAGGTGTTCCAGAAACTCCATGGCCTGCTTCAGGAGGAATACAGCGGGGAGGACCTCCAGATCATAGCCTGTCCGTCGATGGAACAAGTAATTCCCTGTGTATTCTGGCCAGAGAGCCCCATCTCACTCAGCCATTCAGAAATGCTTATTTTCCAAGAAAGCTGCTTGCGTGTTTGATATTCGAAGGGTGAGTAATTGATGAGTGCATCTTAGGTAACAAAATGTATGGGTTTTTCTCATACAGGTTAACCTGCTGTTGTCGGTGAACAAATAAAAGCCCCCCCTGACCCCACCCCCAAGATGGTGGGAGGGGCCTGAGGTGAGAGTGCCCTCCAAGCAGGAAAAGCCGGGCTTCCCTTCGGTGGCGATGGCCCGGTGTGGTCGTGGGCCTCGTGGACAGGTCCTCCGTGACAGACGCCATTTGGGTTGCGGTGCTGCTAAGCGAAGCCTCGAGGTTCAGGGTACATTCACCTAAAAAAAAAAGTAAAGAAAAATCAAACTTTTTTTTTTTTTTTGTTTTGTTTTTTGTTTTTTTGTTTTGTTTTGTTTTTTTTACTTTTGTTTTAATTTCATGGTGGAAGTGTTTAGTCTACAGCCACACCTTTGACGCATTTAGCACCCTCGTTTGGCAGGGGCAACGCTTGAGAAAGTAAGCTGCAGTGATGTGGGACCTGAAGCCTCTGCTTTTACCGCAGCATTAGTGAGACTCACTCTGAGGGGTGACATGACAGGCGGAGGAAATTTCTGCTGCTCATGTGACTCCACATTCAAACCGTAGCAGTGACAGGCTGGCTTCTGTAGCACCGGGGATAGTTTTTCTGTTGTGTGGGGGTTTGAATATTTAACTGGATTTATCCTGTAAATGGGGAGAAATTTAATGGTGTTTTTATTATAATCTCAATTTTCGATTTCACTGTTAACCCATTGCCTCCTTTTTGTTTTTCTTTTTGTTTTCTTTTCTGTCCATTTTCGTATTCATCTTTTTCGATCATATTTGTTTCTGTGCCTTTTGTATGCCTGTTACACCCTACAGTGTATGCATACGCCCTGTTGCTCTTTAATTCTCTACGCTGTGTCAGTTGGATGACAATAACAGCAAATGAAAGCCAAGCTAACACACAGGAGTCTTGCTTAGTGTAGGCTTACCCTTCCACCCAGGTCGAAAATAATCCCATACAGTAATATTCTTATACTTCATATAAGAGCAACTGACTGACTGCATTCACCATTGGGGGTTCCCTTCCCCATGGCATTTCCCCCCATATTTGAAATTTAATTTTGTTTATTTTGTTATTTTGAGATATTGGAATATTTGATATTTTTATCGTACACTGTTTCTGATCAATAGATTATGATCCAAATCTTATTTAAAATGGGTAATTAAGCATCGCATAGTTTCCCTGAGAAAATGGAGATGGGAATAGTAGAATTTCTATAATTTTTATATTGTAAAACCTATGCAAGATATAGAAAATGCACCTGACAATATGCTCATGTTTTGAGAGTAGTGACACATTTCTGTTTTATCCCTCTGGCCACAGAATGACATTTGTAGTGTATAGAATTCATGCCCCCTCACCCCGCATTTGATGTTGAGTGTCTTTTGTGTTATGTGAAAGGAGGGTTAGACCTGTCTGAATGCTTGTCAGACATCCTCTAAGGCAGTGTTAACCAACCCGGTCCTCAGGGACCCCCAGACAGTTCATGTTTTTGCTCCCTTCCAGCCCCCGGTACAAAAAATGTGAACTGCCTGGGGGTCCCCGAGGCCTAGGTTGGGAAACACTGCTCTAAGGCACAAAGCACTTTGCCAAAGCTGTAAAAAGCCAGGCATTGACTCCTACTGGAGCCTCCCTGTTCACTTTTGATGCGCAGGGTGTGACAACACTCCTAGCATGCATTCCTCTATGTTCTCGCCTCCTTCCTGCCTGTTTTATTTTAGTGTCACTCAGCCCTATATTCACAGTAATATTCTATAACAGTATGAGCTCCAGTGTGAATCTCAAGGATGTATAATGATTAAATGAGATTTGAAGTATGATGAATCACCAATATACATAGCTTAATATGGATTTAAATTCACAAGCTTCTTCATGTATAACTGTGTGTATATAACTGTAAACTCTGAAAATTCATAGTAATTTAATAAACCCTGATTTTCTCCAATCTCTCTTAAAATATTTCTGCTTCCAACCCAAATTCTTGCACCTTTGCATTTTATGACATCTTTTTGTTGCATTTCAGCATTAATTTTTACATTAACTCGTAGAACGCTGGACCAGCTCTTTATCCTCAGAAGGATACTGGAGGGGTCATGGGAGTTTGCCCAAGCAGTCTACATGTGGTTTGTGAATTTGGAAAAGGCATATGATCATATTCCTTGGGGGTCCTCTGGGACGTACTTCAGGAATATGGGACACGGAGTCTATTGCTGTGGGCGATCAGATCCCTGTATAAACAGAGTAAGTGTTTGGTTCACATTGCCAGCAGTAAGTCAGACTCATTCCCGGTGGGTGCTGGACTCCGCTAGAGTTGCCCCTTGTCACCAATTCTGTTCTAGGTGGAGGGGGTCCAGTTTGGGGGCCTCAGGATTATGTCTTTGCTGTGTGTAGATGATGTGGTCCTGCTGGTGTAAATGGCTAATGACCTGCAGCATGCACTGGGCCAGTTGCAGAGTGTGAAGCGGCCAGCATGAGGATCAGCACCTGCAAGTCTGAGGCCATGGTTTTCAACCAGAAGAGGGTGGATTGCCCTCTCCTGGTAGGGAATAAGTTGCTGCCTCAAGCGGAGGAGTATCTTGGGGTCTTGTTCACAAATGAGGGAAGAAGGAATTGGGAGATTGACAGGCAGATTGGTGCAGCATCGGCAGCAATGCGAACACTACGGTTCTGTTGTGGTAAAGAGAGAGCTGAGCTGGAAGGCAAAGTTTTCGATTTACCAGTCAATCTGTGTTCCTGCCCTCTCCTATGGTTATGAGCTTTGGGTAGTGACTGAAAGGATGAGATTGTAGATACAAGTGACAGAAACGAGTTTCCTCAGGGTGTCTGGGCTCAGCCATTCTGGACTGGCTAAAAGTGGAGGTGCTGCTCCTATACAGAAAGGAGCCAGTTGAGGTGGTTCATGCATCTAGGATGTCCCCTGCACACCTCCTAGGGAATGTGTTTTGGGCATGTCCAACTGGAGGGGACCCAGGACATGCTAGAAAGATGGCATCTCTTGGCTGGTCAAGGAACACCTTGGGATTCCCCCGGTAGAGCTGGAGGAGGTGGCTGGTGAGAGGGAGGTCTGGGCATACCTGCTTAGACTGCTGCCCCTGCGACCCGACCCCATATGAGCGATGGATTAGGGGAGTGCTGGTCAGTGATGAAGGTCCAGATATGGTGTAACACACAGTAAATTTCCAGACTCTTGATCTGAAGGTGTCTGCCCAAGATGTTCAGTCTAGGCAACACAAGATCTGGGTGTTGCAGCTGGGAGAAAATCCAACAAGTACTGTACAGAAAAAAGCATAGAGTGTCTTATCAAATAGGCTTTGCACTAGCTGGCATTATGTAGTGTAGTAACCAAAATATGTGATTATTCAAGTGTGTTTTGGCTGGTGTTTTAAATAGATATGATCCAAGCACTATGCTCGAAGTGCTCCCAGAAATATTGTGAGCAAAACACCACCAGTTAGTTTTTTCTCTATGCCTTTGGCAGACCTTACTTCTGGTGATATTCAGGGTCCATGTAAGAGCCTGACCTTGAGTCGAGCACCGACGTTGAAGCGTTCAGTGCCCTTGTGGGATGTGAAGGTGAGGTATATGCGACTCTGGCAGTGGATGTGAGCCCCAATGTGGGTACCCAGGACAAGGAGGATTGGCTGGAAGGGGGCTGGCCGGACGTGTGTGCCGTGCTCAGGCCAGTTCAAGCGTCACTTTAGTTCCCCAGTTTTGCTGAAATAAACCCAAGTCTCCCACCTGGGTCAAGTTCAGCCTGATGGGATTAATAAAGGTTATCTTATATCCTCACAGTTGGGAAATTTGTATTGTTACAGCAGCCAAGGACAGTGCAGGAGGAGTAAATGTAGCACAATGATACAATCATACAAGAAAAACTGTGCAATTAACAAACAATATAAAAATAAACATATGATATACATATGTGTACAAAAGTGGACATCTACAGATGCCTTGAATCAGCAGAAATTGTATGATTGAAAATAGTAGAAATGGCAATACTGTAGTACTTGATCACTGCACAGACTAGTTCTTATTCTTGAGAACAGACCAGTCAAGTCTGTTCGGATGATAGTTGGTCGACCCAACCCCCCTGGAAGTGAAGATGATTCCAATACTGGCTTCAGTACGTCTGTCCTCCAGAACATCATATGTAGGTGAAATCTTCATTGCCCACGGATGAGATGATGGCATTTCTCCCTGAAGGGTAGCTATTTCAGGTTTAGGAATGTGTCTTATCATGAGTGTTTCTGGCTCAGATGTATGGAAATATGGATGCAAGACGTGTTAAATGACAGTGATCCAGCAGGAATCCAGCATGAAGAAACAGTCAGGAGAGATACCGATAGCTCACCTTCATCCTGCCGAAGGGTGACAATATCAACAGGGTCTTCAGGGGGTGGAGCTTCCTCCTCAATGGCCCAGAGCATATTGGACAATTTTAAGGAGATGTCTCCTTAAACCCTGTAGAAAGCAAGACTGTGGCCATAGGTATACGATTCAAGATTGCCTCCTGATCACAGCGTATTTTACCATAATGTACTCCAATGCTGCTGTTAAGGTAAAAAATGTTACTGGCTGAAGTAGAGCAAACAGACTTTTAAATATAAAAATGTTAAAGTGATGAGGTTCAAATCATCTACTTGCCACATAAATTCTAAAGTACAGTGCCCTCCATAATGTTAGGGACAAAGACACTTTTCCTTGATTTACCCCTCTGCTCCAGAGTTTAAAATTTCAAATCAAACAATTCAGACATGATTAAAGTGCAAACTCCAGATCTTAATATAAAGTTATTTGCATACATTTTGGTTTCACCATGTAGAAATTACAACTCATTTTATGCGCAATCCCCCTCATTGCAAGGATCCATAATGTTTGAGACATTTGGCTTCACAGCTGTTTGCGATTACGCTGGTGTGTGTCATTGCTACATTAGTGCAGGGATAAGATACCTAGGCTTGCTTCTACTATTTGGAGTCTGTAGTTGCCATTGTTACACATGAGGAGAAGAACTGTGCCAATGAAAGAAGCTATTATGAGGCTAAAAAACAAGAAGAAAACCATTTATAGACATTGTTCAGATCTTACAAAATTAACTGTCTGGAATATCATTAAGAAGAAAGAATGCACTTGTGAGCTCAGTAATCAGAAAAGAACTGGTAGGCCAATGAAGACCTCCACTGCTGGTGTCAGGAGAATCCTCACTGATTACTAAAGAAAAATCCCAAAACGCCTGTCCAGCAGATCTTCAGGAGGCTGGTGGGTCTTTGTCAGAGACTAAAATCTGCAGAAGACTTAATGAACAGAAATACAGAGGCTACACTGCAAGATGCACTAGTGAGCCACAAAAACAGGATGGCCAGATTACAGTTTGGGAAAAAGTACTTAAGAGCCTACAGAATTCTGGAAAAAGATCTCAGATGGACAGACAAGATGAAGATTACTCTGTGTCAGAGTGATAGTAAAAGGAAAGTGTGGAGACAAAAAGGAACTGGCCAAGATCCAAAGCATACCAGCTCATCTGTTAAACATGGTGGTGGGAGAGTTATGGTCAGGGCATGTATAGCTGGTTATTGTACATATATACAATATCCAACAAATAATCTGGCTGATTTAATGAGCCACAAATAAAATGTAAGTACTAATAAAGAGTATACTGTACGACTACAGCTTAACTTCTGTTGATAAAGAGCACAGCTTGAATTCTGAGGTCAGAGTTGTGTAGTTTCCTCAGAGTTCACACGTCGGAATTCCGACTTTAGGGGGCGTTCCAGTTGAAATTTCTGAGTTACGAGTTCAGAGGAATGCAGCATATTTCATTCTGTTACGCCATCCAGATATTATACTACAGTATAATTTGCCAAGGGGGTCCTCCCATGATAAAATCATGGTACTGCAATACCCCCCAAGCCGACCACCACAGCACATTTCAAGGACTGTAGATTTGAATCAAGCCCCAGGACTGTGAGGACTGTATGTGTGTCTCCTGCCATCAATGTAACTGAGTAAAATACGACTGATAAATGAGAGAGTTGTTGCTCCCGCTAGGAGCAGGTTAAATTTGGATCTTTGCATCCTTACTTCTGCACTGCCTGATCCGCTGCTGCTGCCTTCTGCTTCCTCAGGAAGGGAAGATGATGGCTCACGTCAATCTTCAAAGTCTTCTTTTTTGCTATTAAGGCTCTCTCCTCCTCTACAAGTGACTCCCACATCCTTCCAGCCAATTCACAGCAAAAAAAGCTGCATACAAGAAAATGACACACAAATGGCTGATGGCAGCTTGTGTTTATGGTAGTGATTTATCTTCAGAGTAGAAATGGCCTAAACACAGTGCAGTAGTCAAAGAACAAAATACTACAAAGATCAAATAGTCGCTTTACTAACTCTTAACCAGAATATTTTTGGTAAAAATACTCAGCTATAAAAATGGGTAGATCTGTACATACAATTGGATATGTTAATAAAGCTGAAGAATCATTTATTTGAGAAATTGATACCGAAATCTGACATGAAGCTTCTTCCTTGCATAGATTTCTTGGCAATAATCTGTACATCTTGCTAATTCACTGCACTTTAGAAGTCCTGAAAAAATTGGAAATTGGCACCTTCTCTGTTTAAGGATGGTTCCCCGGTTATTGACAGGTCACAAACTGCTTGATGGGTCGCTGGCAGTACTCACAAGAAACGAGGCCTAACTCATTTTCAAACATTTCCCCTAAGGGGTCTGGAATTAACATATTGGCAACTCACAAGAAGAGAGGTCACAGGTGTTTAAATCCCTTGATGTTGACATTATCCCATTGGCTGGTGGAACCCAAGTTGACCCTCTACCCCTGTGGCGTTCCCTCCCCTGAAAGAAATATAGTACCACCTGATCTTGTACCATGTTCTCCCATTCCACAGAACCTGCTTTTGCTTGCTTTGATTTTTGCTTGTAGGCCAGGATAGCTGCAAGTCCCATGCTAGGATTATTGTACATTGCCTTTTCTGGAGTTTCCTTGGTCCATCTCCAGGTTGGGGGACATGCATATCTAGCTGTGCTGCAGACCTGTGTAGGCGGTCCACCAGGTTAAGAATGTCTGATTTACAGACAACTCGTACTAACAGACTGACTGCCATACAACCTATTATATTAAAAATCCGGGTTTAATACAGTGGTTCGTAATAAAGAATGCACGCACTACTTTGTGATGGCCATGAAAACACTGCACAGCTTCAGCAGTCTGTCGCCACACTGTACAGTACAGTACCATATGTAGTTACTTTTAATATTACTGTATAATTAACATCATTATTATTATGTGCTGTATCTTTTTTTTCCAACTTACTACAAATTCCACTTAAAGACAGGCTTAGGGAATGAAACTCCTTCGTAACCCCACTGTCTGTCTGTACTCCTTTCACCATTATCAATGGAAAGTTGTGTGCTAGGGAGACAAAGTATTTTTAACAAAACTAGAACCTGGGAAGCCTCCACTGTGTTTTATGCACATAAGAGTATAACCCATTGGCATGAAAGCACATAAAGACACAAACAGCACGTCTCACTAAATCTACTGTAAACATCTAGAGTTCATGTGGAGTATATCAGGTGAGGTAGAAATCCTAAAATGTTTATGTTTTATTACTGTTGACTCAGGTCTATCCTTCAATCCCTCCAGCTCTTCCTCCAGCAATTCTGGGTTTTTGCTATGCAAATCTCATTTACTGACCACTACAACTGCAGAGAAATACCTCAGAGCATGTTATTGATTTTAGGCAGAAACTGAAGAAAATCAGTATTGCGGTAGATAGATGCCAGTGAGCATGTGCGAGAAGGTCATGCTAAAGCTGAGGGAAGATGTAATGGACAGACCAGGGTGCATACTGTACCATGTCTGTGTTCCTTATGTGTTCCCTGCTCCACTCAATCAGACTCTGACTGAGTCCTGGCATTTCTGTTTGTGTCCAGCACTGGGGTCTCAGAGTGTTCAGATGCTGAGAAGCTTCTCAAACACAACACTCTAAAAACATTACGCAAAGAAGCATTATCCTTAATAGTGTGCTTATTCTTACCAGCTGATAATGGACCAATTGATTACTTCCACACAAGGGGATCTTGTGATACTCAAGAGAAACCCTTTTCACTTTTAAAACAGAGCTCAACACCCTACACTATACACTGACATAGTGCATGTTGTAAGATGTTAAGGCATGCTTTTATAGTACTACTGGATAACAGTGAATTATGGAGTAATAAAAATTCTTTGTTGCTTTTCGCTTGGTAGCTGTGGCACCTTTGTGATCTATTCCATCTGCAACCAAAAACCACAGAAAACATGGAACAAACTAGGAGTAGGTCAAAAAGATTAGTTTTTAAGTTTTTCACGTGTTTGCTCTTACATAGTTACACACACAACATAATTTATGTGTACATTAGCTGGGACAGGGTTTACCTTGAGAAAAGGTATATTCTTCTTCTTTTTCACGTTTTCCAGACTGAGAAGGTAAATCAGCTTGCTCTGTGTTGTGACTACTCCCAGTCCACTTTTAATTGTTGCTGTGGAGCACCAGGGAAAACGCCGTGTCCCCACACGTTCCCCACAGAGATTCCAGCCTCTCCGGCTCTTTAACATGTCTAATTCCCCGTTGATCTTCCGAGTCGCCGTGGAGGATTTTGTTAAATGTTTGAAACTGACTGAAACATAAAAATACAATGATTCGGGGGTTTTACCAGTAGGTGTACTGTAAATGTTCTGCAACGTTACTTAGTAATTCCAAGTCAGACTCAGTATTCAGGAGGCCACATGTTGAATTCAGCGTCGTGTACATGTCTGGATAAAGAGCGTCCATTTTCAGGTGTTCATGCCCTAAGACGCCAAGTAAAATATTAATGGTATTAACTTCTATGCAGACCATTTGGAAGGGTGTCCTACATCCTTCTGAGATCCAGGGGGAAAAAAGGTGTTTTTCTCGGTTAATTAAGTGTTGGGATAGTAAAGAGTGAACCCTGCACACATGTGATGTCATCTTAAAGCCCTAACTGTCGACCGTAAGGAACAACAAAACTTAATAGAGTGGCATGTATAGTATGACAGATATGACGAAAACATAATGACATACAGAGGACAACATTCATTAGTGGATCTCAGGCAGATATGACAGTTATTTATGAGGATGTCACATTATTAGATGTTGGCCTATTTCAGTACCCATAAGCTCAGCTAGATTGTAAGTCACTGCTTTGGAAGAGTGATACCCTCGGGTTATTAATTTGTGTTTATGCTTAGAATGCATGTTTTAGGTTTGCTGTACAGCTAACTGGTCACACAAGTCAGCTTTGGTCCATTACTAATGGGCTGTCAAATCGTTGAGAAATTGTATAATATTTTCACTGTATATCATCATTCACTCTCTAAAACTTTATTATGAACATAAAAATTAATGTATTTTTAAGACAAGCTTATTATTTAAACCAAGATAATAAAATGTTTAAGTGGGAAATTCAATAAGCCCTTTAAGGCTGGAATGAGAAGGTAATAGATATTAGATAGAGTTATTTGTAATGCATGTATCTAATAAAAGATAACCCGTGAAGAACAGGGGCACCATTCTTTTGACTGAATTGGCTGATGAAATATACTTAAATTTTATCCCTCAGATGCAATTACTGTTACATAGGTTCCCTGCAGCACTGTCCCTGCTTTTGCACTCTCCAGTGGAGTCACTTGAAATTAAAACTCAACTGAGTGAATGAAATTTAACTGTACCTTATGTTTTATAGCTTTCAAGAGTGAGCCAAAGGCAGTAATTGAGTTAATGACAACTGCTGCTGCGGTTAGCACAAAGAGCCTTTAGAGTACTGGCCATTAAAGTCTTTAAGTAGTAATGAAGAAGAGTGATTGTGTAGGGTGATTACTTCCCGTCTAGAGACATGTTTTCCTGTTTATAGACTAGAGGAAAGTCACTAGCAGTGGTGTTACTGGGGGGTGGCGATGGTAGAAGTTATTAATTTAATAATTTATGGATTTTATTAAAGCAGAAAAGATTAGCTAATCTTGGGCTACCTGTGATGATCCATAGCCATAGGTGACTGTTTAACCAGTAAGTATTTATTCGTTGTTTAGCAGACACATATATATGAATGTATACTAACTGTATACTAAGTGTATACTAACGGCAATAACCCTAATTCCACAGGAAATGCAATAACAATGAAAAAATGTACTCAGCAGTCCATCCTGCATTCATACAACTTATGTGAGTCTAAGGCCTGTGATTTCAGCACCAGTCTGTGTCAATCTGAGTGTGGGCATGGTTTCTACAGCTCATATGTTGTATGAGTGCTCTTTCCACTAGTACAGCGCCAGTGATGAAAAGAGAATGGAATGTTATCCGCAGACTGGAAATTAGCCAGCTCTGTGCTATTTTTCACCTCCTTTCTGAAAACAGGCGACAACAGGCGTGGCTGGATATGGTCGATCAAACTTTCAGCGAGGTCTTAACGGTGTTAAAGGACAAGGGGAAGGAATTCTACTGCATAAAATTGGGAACAAGCTAATTCTATAGGATGTTGAATAGGATAATCAGTATAATTTCTATTTCTGGTAAAGTCACTGAAGAAAAAGAAATCAATGCACAGCAGTGAAGGAATTGCTGAAAGACAACATGCAGCTGCTCAGCATAGACAGTAACTCTATCTGTCCATCCTTCCCTCTTTCCACCCCTTAACCAGCAGAGGGTCACAGTGAGACTGAATCATACCTCAGGAAGCTTGGGACTCAAGCAAGGGTGTAAATTTGGTTTCAATACTGGTAGCGACCAAATCAGCCCTGAACCCCCTGCCCCCTACACAGACATAGTACTCCCACATGATCGGCAGGGGCATGTCCCTACCATCCATACACAAATCTCCGCCCTTGGGCTCAAGGCAAGAAATACCTAGAATGGGCTGTCAGTAAACAATATACAGTAATGTGATAATATGTTTTTCCCTATATATTGTTTTATTGTGGGGTTTCCCATTGTGTCTGTGCTTTTGTGAATCTTGATGATCTTACTGACAGTGTAGCAGTCCTAACTTTATGCTTTATTATTCTGTCATTGTGTGAAGCTACTGTAATCCCATCGAGGGTGTATCCTGGCCTTGTGCCCTACGTTGCATGGGACTCTGACCAGAATATGTGGTTATGGATGGATGGATGGATGGATGGATGGATGGATGTTTAAAACTTACTTGTAGAAGCTTTATTTTTAATTGGAAGTAGGTGGTATTGTGTATTTTTATTATGGATTCACTTCCAAAGTCCAGTGCTGAGGAAGCAGCATTATGTCATTATGAAATTTGTTCAGACACAGACATACTGTTCACATGACTCAATCTTCTGCTGATATTCAATGTCATTTGCCAAATAACTGAAATTAATTTGTTAGTTCACCATATGATTCGTTTTATAGTAAGGCCCCAGGAATCATCGTGTTCTATTTGAAACTATGTTAAACAGGCTACCCAACAACTCCCCCCCCCCCCCCCCCCCATGTGTGAGGATAGAGTACACACTGTTTTATTTTGTTTATCTGCTTTATTGTAGTGCATTGTATGCATATTACGTGTATTGTTTTTTCTTATTTATGGTTATTTTGTCCAGAATGCCAAATGACCTACAGATTATGCTTCATTAAAAGCCAGTTGAAGCCATTTAAAGCTGAGGGTTTGAAGCTGATGGTGGGGGTGAAGGAAGCCCTTTGGGACATGGGTTACACTCCCCTAACTGACCTTCCCTCACCACAACCTTCTAAATCACTGTCACTTTATTACCAGAAAGTATTTTCTCTGGTCAATGTGGTAGCCAGTACCGAAGCTTTAATTCTGAATGTTTTCTAAGTACCTTTGATGGACTATTCATTCATTCATTCATTCATTCACTTTTGTCTCTGGGGTAATTGTATTTCGGCTTAATCTTCCTGCCTATATTCATTCATTCATTCATTCATTCATTCATTCATTCATTCATGCCCTACCTTAACCTCTCTTTTGCAGCTGTGGTGTGCTTACCATATTCATTCATTTATTTGTTCATTCATTCATTCATTCCCTACCCTTTTTCTCTGGAGTAGCTGTAACATGGCTTACTATCATTCATTCCCATTTGTCTCTTGGGTTGCCTTGCCTTGGTTTTCCTCTTCAGTGACTTATTGTGTGATGTCCCGAAGGGTCACACAACCTCATTTCGAGATAATTAGTTTATGACAAGCATTCTGCTCTGCATTCAATTGCTGATCCTGACTGCAGGACCAATAGAGCGGCCAGACCATCTTTCACACGGTCATTAAAGAGGGGCTAGAGCACTGAGCAGCTAGAACAACTGAGAGACATGAATGGTACTGCATGTAATTCACTTATACACCATATGGACAAAAGTATCAGGACACCTGGCCATTGCACCCATAGGATCTGTTATGACATCCCATTATAAATCCATAAGCATCAATATGATGTTGATCCCCCCTTTGCAGCTATGTATAAGTATTGCCACTCTTCTGGGAAGGCTTTCCACAAAATTTTGGAGTGATTCTGTGGGAATTTTTGCCCAGTTATCCAGAAGAGCATTTGTGAGGTCAGGCACTGATGTTGGAGAAGGCCTGGCTCACAATATCCATTCTAATTCGTCCCAAAGGTGTTCAGTGGGGTTGAGGTCAGGGCTCTGTGCAGGTCAGTCAAGTTCTTCCATACCAAACTCACCAAACCATGTTTTAATGGACTCTGTTTTGTACATTTGGGCACAGTCATGCTGGAAAAGAGAAAACTCTTCCCCAAACTGCTCCTACAAAGGTATGCATATCAAGACATTTTGGACAATTCTATGCTTCCAAGTTTGTGAGGCCTATTGATGTAGAATGCGATGTCATAAAAGTACCTATGGGTGTAATGGCCAGGTGTCCCAATACTTTTGTCCATATAGTGTATTTCAGCTCTAAACCAAAAAAATAAATAAATCAAAACTATGCTAACTACACTTGCGAAGGAATGTGATAGACACTAATTTGTGAGGACTGCGTGTGGGGGAATGATAGGAATGCTTTTAGCTTTCCAAAAGCTGATTAAAATGTTTGTGTTGAAATATATTTGCAAAGTTTTGGAGTACATTTATGAATCCTGCTTCTGGTATGCTCAAATATGTGTTTCCTTTCTTGGGCTTTAAAACATCACAGACACTTCCAGAATATCATGGTGACTCCCTGCAGGGTGCAGACGTACAAGTGGCATGCGATTTGTCTCAGTCCTCTTAGAACAAGTGAGTCAGTGTTACCTGCACCATGTTTGGGGGCATGGAGCCCAAGCACGACCACTTAAAACAATCCCTGTTCTCTTCTCCCTCTGTGAAAGGCCATTGTTGCCCTCACAGCTTGAACTGTGTATTAATTGACTAACACAGCAGACACAGCATTTATTAACCAGCCCTTCTTTAAGAGGTGACCAGACTTGCTGGCAAACTGATTTCTTCATTTCTGGTACAATAGACCAATTATTTCCCCACTTTAGCTGCTGCGGAGGGAAGCACAAGTGTGTATTGTTCTTTGAGGGGAGAATCACATGCATCCCAGTAAATAGACGAAAGGGGTGAGATGAAAAAGACAAAATAGGAAGTGTGATCAGCTCTTTCAGCAAATACTGCCAGTGAATGGTTACATCTGAGGTAGAAATGAAGGAATGAAAAAAACAACACAGATCGTAAAAGAATTTCATTTGTGAATTAATTATTCATTTTTTTACTTATAATAGGGGACAAAAGGAATTAGTTTATTCCTTTAGTTGGTTAATAGGTAAATTGAAAGTATATAGTCATTCCCACAACTTAATACTGGATAAGCAGATGGATGAATGGGTGAATGTATGATAATACACAATACAAAACCCAGGGAGATGACTATGTAATAGTTACATAATTTAAACACAAAGGCAGATGATAATAATACATAATAAACTACAAATTGGAAATTAAGCCTAATAATGTAGCACTGATGAGAGAAGGAAATGTAGACAGCAGCATAATGAGAATTTTCAGCCATCGCTGGTCACAACGGAAAATACCTGTTTATCCTAAGAAGAACTAAATAAAAGAGACACTTAAGAATGGATCTTCTATTCTACCTTTCAGAACAATGTGAGGGTTGTCCTTGTCTGTTTCTATGGAATCCTAATGTTTTACATGGTTAATTTTCACTATGGTCTCTTGGATGAATCTGTACTGGGGATGCATTGCTAATATACAGCCTTGTTAATAGCTTCTTTGCAGTGAGGCATGAAATTGAATTACTGTTTAATTGTATGTTACATTTAAAGCGGTCACACACCAGCGAAGGGCAATACATTGATCATAAGGGATAATAGGGCATCATGTCCAAGCCCCATTGGACTAGACTGACATTCTAGAACATTCCCAGGAGGTATACAATGGTTGGAAGAAAAAGACATTGGAAAGTTTAACTGCCCTTCTGATTATTTTTGGATGAATATTTTTAACTTGATGAAGTATTTTTATGTGAGCAATTTATGCTACAAACACTGTTCAATATGACCATTGATTGTATGTAACAGAAATTGAAGGAATGAGAAAAAATATTAAAATTAAACCAAATGTATCTGTAACCATAATAACTGAGACTTTAGACTGAAATGATCAGTGACATTGTACAAAGGAAGGTGTGCAGAACAACTGAGATCTTCATTTTTCTGAACTGCATTTTTATGTCAGAATGCCCTGACAAGCTACTGATATGGGTAATATTTGGGGTTGAAGGGGGCCAGAGCCAATCTTAGCTATAAGGCAGGGAATATCCCAGGATGGGGTGCTAATCCACCACAGGGCACACACACCATTCACAAACAACCTGAAGTATTTGTATTTGGTTAAAATATAAAATTACAGGTATGATATTCAAAACACTCCAGTTTCCCCCCACAGTCCAAAGACATGCTGAGGCTGATTGGAGTTCCTAAATTGCCCATAGGTGTGCGTGTG
>JAODJU010000001.1:37396084-37408464 GCA_026776725.1 Gnathonemus echidnorhynchus
CAAGTGAAATCCGGGTCCTTTTAATTGAAATGGTAATTTACAATTCCTGTCCTAGCTCAGAGTGTCCTCCCTGACATAGATTATCTGGTCACCCTACTAAATAACTACCAATTTAATAACTACATATCTAACGCAATCTAAGGCGCCATGTAGTTTTCTATGACAATCAGTGTGGACAATGCTGTGTTCGAATAACTTGTACCATTAGGTGGAGCCAAAGACAACGCTTTAAGAACATAAGAACAGCAAGCGCGAAAATAGAGCGGGACAAATTCAGCTAAAAAGTCAAATTATTCACTTCACTTGTGCCTGAATACAGCTGATTGAGTTTTGTTTTACTCTGAGGTCGTCTAGACCCTGATTCCGAGGTACTCACACTGTCGTAGCCGTTTCCAACTCATATGGGGTTACACTTAAGCTTGCAGACTCTTAGGCTCGCACAAGAATTATTCCGTCATAAACCTAAAACTAGTTATATCAAACGCGTTGGGGTACTTGCAAACCCTACAGACTATTTACAAAGTAGTAAAACGGTTACAAACATGTAAATGCACAGGCAGACTCAAATTGAAAATCTCGGGCCAGCCAGCTGACCGAAATTGACAACCCTGATAAAATGTCTTTATTTCCGTCCTCACCTTCGTTTCCTTTAACACATGTGCGCTGTCGTACCCAAATAAAGCCCTTGCTCCCTTATTTCTATCCATATATCACGTGGTTCTATTCGCCTACTCGTTTCTTTTTGGTTGCAGAAATGACGTTAAATTTAGAAAATAGTGGTTCCATCAGGTGGCATTCTTGCTTTTACCTTTCCTGAAGGGGCTGGGCCTCACCTGACAGAGAGGCGTGGGGGTTTGCAAAACAGAAGTCTGACTTTCCTAGAAAGACGTGGCCAAAACCTGCTGAAATGCGTCAGATATCGGAAAGTTAAAGGTGCAGCAAATGTTAGTCTGCTAATGTTTCACTTTTAACTGAATTTTGAAAATCATCGGTGAAAGAAGAGTTAAAGGTAAATTTGTTTTCACGTTGGTTTGGACTATGCTGAAATGAAAGTGAAAGTAAGCAGTGGGTCGATAATTGAGATATGGAGTCGATCGCGTGTGCTTCAGAGTGGCAGAATTTCACCGAATATTGTGTTCAAAATATATTAATTAACGAAAAAGGAGTGCAGGCAGTAGGTAGCCGGGGGAAATGGCTCAACGAGTAAGAAAGTAATTGCGAGAGTAAGCGCTGACCGACATCTGAGTGGAAGTGCAAGGACATATAGTAACTGAAGCAAAAAAAAAAAAAGAAACAAGCCAATAAAATACGCATCTGCATTTATTTTTTAAAAGGAATTTTCTGCTCTGTTATAGACTCGGCATCACGTGTTTGATCTGTGCACTTTTAAGTGTGCCAAAGAGTGTGCAAAATATAATAACCGTAAGGCCTTCCTCGGATGACTAAACGGACCTGCGAGGGACTTTAACATGGGGGATAGAAATGTAGCTCAGTCAAGGACTGCGGTCTTCACATGAAAAATCCCCAGGAATTCCACTGTTACCATTAAGATCCCCTAGGGCATTGAAAACTTTTATCTGCCTCTCATGTGAATGGATATGTGGCCAAAACACAAGCAAAATATAACATCGTGTTTGCTTTTGACACCTCCAGTCCAGAAGACAGCCACTTGCTGAGTCATTCATATGGATGTGCCCACTTCGACATGAGTTAAATGGCTAATCACCCACACCAGCACTTTACTGTGTTTGGCTCTTTCTGGCTCATGCGTCAGGGCTCAGATTAGTTCAGGGGTCTCCAGCTCCGGTCCTGGAAAACTACTGTCCAGTAGGTTTTCTATCCTACCTGGGTTCTGATGAGCCACACCCATTCCTAGTATTCACTTGAGAACAGGTGCCTCTCATCAGAAGCCAGGTAGGATAGAAAACCTACTGGATAGTACATGTAGCTCCATGGTGTAGTTGGTCTGGCTTTCTTCTTTGTGCTTACCATTAGCACTCAGCACCTGAGTCCTGCTTAGCTACCTTAGCTACATACCTTTCAGTCAGTGGCCCAAATCCTGTTAGCAGTGAAAAGGAAAGGTGTGACAGGCAGGATACCTGCCAGTGGCAGTGCGTGTGGTTTGGGGTGTTTCAGTTCATTGTTTTTTTTTTTTACTTTGCTTTAATACTGTTTTACTAACTTGGCTTAGATAAACTTACAAATTGGTGAATTCCTTTTGTAGTTAGTGGTTTGTCACATGTCTGTTTTATTTTTTGTTTTTGCATTGCTGGGTGGTTTATGTAAGTAACGCCTAGGTAAGTGCCTCTTCCAAGTGGAAATATAATGTATATTACCCTAAATAAAATGCTATACTGTATGGTTTTCTCTCTAGCTAATTGCTGACATTGTTGCTTAGTTCTCTATCATGATCTGCAGCATGGTGTATGCAGTCTACTACAGATTTATATGCAGTATGCTAAGCTAATTAAGCCTCAGAGCATATTTGCATACCAAACCAATGTGATTCAGACACTCCACAGCAGCACATGCAGTAACTGTCCCTTGGGGGCAGTCTGTGCATGACTGGCCAACCATGTGGTGTTTTAGATAAGAGGACACGTGTAGAATGGAGGGCCGGATATCTGCTTAAATACTTCAGGTTGCTTGTCAGAGAATCGATGCCCTGATCCATAACTGTGGCTTTCATTGCCCAATATTTCATTTGTAAAGCTTGTCAGAGTTATGTGTTGTCTTGATTGCCAACACATAGGACGGGAATACCATAACTGAGATGTAATTAGGAATCATTTTTCTCAGAATAGTAAGGCACAGTGATACTATGACCGCTTTTGGGTGGCGGGACACCCAGGTCAATACTTATTGCTTCCTATTGTCAAGCCTAGTTACAGTTAAATTATGTATTGGATAATCTATCAGGCATAATGTAAACCATGAGGGGTCTGTATTCAGGAATGAGGAGTCATGGGCAATATTTGTAATTTTGGACCCTGGGGGGAAGCTGAACATGTCTGCCCTGCCCCCTAACAAACACACTCTTTATTCATGTCAAATTCACATTGAACAAAAATAATTACAAATTCAGCTGTGAGCTGGGGATTATGCAGATCAGGTCACATGATGCACAATGTAATTTTTGAGCGATATAGGCAATTACATGAACATGGTTAGTGCTGTGTTGGACCCTAATTAGTGCAGTTGACTTTAATGAATTTCTACAGTGTTATCCTGTTACCAGGAAGATTTCTAATAACCATTGGGCAAGCTTAAAATCGTGTGATAATTGCCTGTATGAATAACCTCATGTGACAACACATTTTTAAAATATTATGTGAAATGCATTTGTTAATGAATAGTGAAGCATCCAGATATTTGATATCTCCATGTGTCCAGTTATTGTGATGGGTGTCATCAGAACGCTGTAAACTGTCTCAAAGCTTCCCTGTGATTTGGCTTAATTTCAGGATTCAGAAATTCCCTTAAAGTGGTGTCACTGCAGGAAATAATTTAGTGAAAGTTGTTTGTGCACAGGTGACAGGGTCTGTGCGGTGAGTGTTGGGCTAGACTGCTATTAAAATCCGACGCTGGACATTGGATATTACCAAGGGTGAGAGTCCCTCACCGTGGTGTTTGTTGGGGGCACAATTTGAATTTTGCCGCCCGGGAAAGGGGGCACAATACTTTTTGCCAGCTCACAAAGCCATTGGTTGACCGAGAAAATGCTCAGTATGCCAGATGGCCAGTGCAGCCCTGGTGTTGAGCCCTCATGTGTTGCGTGAACCAGCTTCGTTTCTGTGGATACACGCCCCGTGTGACACGATGACACAAACAACGCACTTGGTTAGGTGTTTCGCTCCCTGACAAACACGGTCCTGGCCCCGCCCATTACACGTCAACCCCCCCCCCCCGCCAGTTCTCAGGTGACCCCGGAGGAGCTTGGGCTCAGGTATGCTGCTCCGGTGGGCGAGCCGTGGCGGCCGTGCTTGCGTGATGTAATCAGACACCGCGGTAGGAATGGTGAGGTAATGGGGGTGGGGCGGGCATGAGGGAGGACAATGTAAATAAAGGGCTTTTTTTTTTTTTTGCTTGTTTTTTTTTTTTTTTTTTTTTGCTGCTACTAACGACAGTTTTCTGGCTGCCATTTGCAGGGCCTGGTGTGAAGGAGCTTTAGCAAAGACGAGTTGAAAGCTTTCACCGACGGCAAGCAGGTAGGATTATCTACACCTCTGGTTGAGCCCTTTATCCCTGCAAAGCAATTGAGATCTGGTTTTTCATTTGGCTTAAAACAAATCTTTTATGAAGTCAAATTTTTATTTCTTTTACCTCGACTGCTTTTGCTGGCGGGGGGGGGGGGTATGCAGTTGTGAAGGTTTGTAGATAATTTATCATGCTTGGTGCTGAAAGCAAGTTCATAATGACAGCTTAGGTGTTTCATGGACTGAGTTATAAATCATAAATGATGCCTTTTTAAATGGGCAGAAACTCTAGGAGACTAAGGATTAGTATTTAGCGAATGTGTTTGAAAAGGAAAAAAAAGCAGCAGTAACTGGACGTCAAAAGTGCAGAAGTGCTTTGGATTTAAATGTAGGAATGTTTTTAAAAAATCTTTGTTTTAGAGTTTTAAACAAAAGAAATTCAATTATTTGGCTCAAGCTGTCTGAACATTTCTTAGTATGATTCTGGGAGCCGGTCTACCTGTGTATCTACTTACTGAAAGAGGCATCGCGCTTGTGATCCGTGCTGAGCAGCGGCCGTTTGTCGACACCAGGGGTAAGCAGGCCTCGCGCTGGTACCCTGCTCGGTGCAGCTGCTTGTTTGCATGTTCTTGTTTGCCATGACGTGGTACGCCCGCTTCCTTCCTGCAGCGCTCTTGGCCTCAAGTTCGAGATAAGGGAGTGTGCTGAAGAGGAAACGGGAGGGTCGCCCTGTGTTTGGGGGAGCTGTGAGAGACAGGGTAGAGAGCTGGTCCTCGTCTTCCTACCCCGTGAGCGAACCGCAGCACCTACAAAGGGGAAGCGAGGCCTTCAGTCCACACGAAAGTCCCCTGAACTTTGGAGGCCTCAGGTAATTTTCGCGCACTGGTGCTTCTCTGCCAAGTATAACTGCTAAACAGCAAAGACTGGTTTGACGGTCATGTTTTTTGTTGATTCAGAGTCATTTCTGCCAAAAGAATGATCAAGTATTTATTTTTTTTCCCGCTCCAGGTTAAGGTGTAGCTACTCTGCTAGTAATTAAACATTTTGACCCAAACCGGGACACGAAATTTCCATCCGTCTGGTGCCGAGCGCCATCTGCTTCTCTGGAATATGCGTGGTGGCTCCTAAAGATAAAGTACATCTGCTCTCTGGATTGTTCTGAAGAATCTGGGACCTCGGGCACGTTTCTGAAAAGTCGCTTTGCACATCCGGGCCCTCCAGTCATATCTGGCACAGATCTGAAGCTCTTTGGGATGAGACTGTAACACTCCGGAGCCCCAAAAACATGACGGCGGCCGTTGGGAACAGTGAACTTGCCTTTGAGTTTGCCAGTGGTTGTATAGACAGCGTTCAGCAGGTAAGACACTGCGTCTTGCGTCCGTGTTGGCTGCGTGTCGTGTACGTATGCGTTTATCGGCAACATGCCTTACTGCCTCAATGTCCAATATGAATCTAAATCATTGCTGCTTTTATTACTGATGTATGCAGAATACATTAGTATATAGATCTACTGTGTATATTCTATATACAGTGTGTGTAGGTATATATTGTTATGTAATCTGAAGTTCTGAACCTACATGCTAAAATACTGTATGCAGAGAGAGAGACATTTCTCACATCTACTTGTTTGTGTCATGAAAGGGGGTTGGTGACTAACTGCCGTGTAATTCGCCTGTACTTTCCTGTGATATTTCCCACGCATCTCATCTTGGCCATGCACAGTTTTAGCACTCAGCCTTCGCCAGGGGTGTGGCAGGTAGAAGCCCAGGGGTTCCTGACCCAGAATACACCGAATCAAAAAAATGCACGACGGCCCAGAGGTTCTGAACTGTCTGTGGCTGCCTCGGTGAGGCGAGGCCTAGAGTGATGGGGGGTGGTGGTGGGTGCGGAAGTGACTCGGAGGCGTGCCAGAAGCCCAGGGTACGGGCCATGGGGTGCCATGTCATGGTCGCCGAATCGCTCAGATGGCCACTGAGCTCATGTCTGACTGCAACCCCAGTGACATCGGAAGCCGATATGTGCACAATCACACGGCGTATGCAGCGACCGCAGCTGTTGTGGTTTTTGTCCCCTCCACTGCCCTCCAGGCAGGCAGTACATGCCTTATGGTGATGTCTGCGCATATAGGTGTAGCGTTTCACAGCCCCCACAAGTCGTGAGGAAGGAGGTGTGTCCGAGGGCTTTTTGAGGTGGAAGTGAACGTGTTCATGTGCAGCCCTTCCATACCTCTGAATATATCACCGCGGCTGTGTGTTCAAAATGAACAACTGGATATTTCGGTGAAGAAGTATAGGTGAAGTTCCGTTTGCCAGTTCCCCTTTGACGGCTCAGCCCCACATCAGTAACTTAGAGGCTACATGATGCTGCAGTGACCTGGCACTCCATCTGATCCTCAATGTCTGTCTTGTGTCCTGCAGCTGAGTGACCCCTCAGTGTTCCCGGCTGTTATCGTTGAGGAGGTCCCCAACTCCCACCTGCTTAGCTACTCGGACTTAACCTGCGAACAGCCAGCATCGGGAGGCCTCGATCCAGCTGTGGGGGCAGAGGACCCCGGGGTTCATGGAGGGGGTGTGACTTTCACAGGTGATTTATAAACTATGATATGGAATAAATCCCTGACTCCTTATGAGCAGAAGGTATAAATATACAACCGATTTACAGACAAACACACACTAGTGAATTGTTAGCTGCAAACTGCCCGTTTGTGTGTGTGTGTGTGTGTTCTTTATGATAGACTGGCCTTCTTAAAGGTGTACCCCTGTCTTTTGCTCTGTGATACTTGGTACAGGTTCCACCCTGCCCAACCCTTTATTGGTTAAGCAGGATGGATAGCTTTTAATCCACTGTTTTTATAAAATATTCTAGCTTTCAGGCTTGAAGGAGTTACACCAAAGCCTCTATAAAGCAAATTCTAGTATCTTTGTATGATCATGGATGTTTTGTCTTTAATTATTCTTCTGAGAGGTCATTTGGTTGCATATTAAGGGAGATTAGCACTTCTTAACATACAACTGTTACATCTGTACTATTTATATTTATAGCTGTAAAGCCGTGTGTGAGCACTGCTGACTTTGTGTTGTAATCACCTTTTAGCTGATTGGCCCAAACCCACAGGCTCATAAACTGATCTTTCTCACTGTTTTTTTTTCACACGCTGGAACGCTGATGTAAAGGCAGCCTGGGCTGCTGTCGTTTAGCACTAACTGTAGCTACTAAAAGCTCCCTCATCAGAGCCCAGGCTTCTGCCTCTGAGTTTCCTATGGTCTGGATTCGGGTGCCTGAGTTATCCATCTTGTTATTGATGCTGTTTGAACTTCTGCTGCTCTCAATAGCATCTTTCACTCTGAAACACAGCCCATCTACCTTAATGCCGCCTACCCAGCAGTGTTGTAATGCTTGTTATTTATAGCTAAAAATGTTTTGCCTTATTCTCTTATGGAAGCAGAATGACCTAGCAGTTCTTTCCTGATTTCAGTGGAAAACAGTGATGAGACCATGGAACATATAGGAGGAGCAGAGGTCCTGCTGAGAATGGACTCCTCCAGGGGGCTTTTCGATGAGGAGCACATGGGTGAGGTGTATGCTATGAACCTGTCCTAGCCGATGGAGATACGTTACTTTTGTATCGCTTTGCCCACCTGCTGTCAGTTTTAGTTGATACTGTGATATGTTGGACAGAAGACTGGAAGGAAGTGCCTATGTAAATGTTAACTGCAAAGTCCTGAATTGAAAATTAACATTTTATTGGTGGTATTAATGTAGCCAGATACATTTAGAATCTGCTAAATAAAAGCAAATGTAACCAGGCTTCCAGTCTCAAGCAAAATCCTCTTGCCCCGAGACTTGTCTAGCCACCTCTCAGGCTCCTGGCTTCTTGCTAACCTGTCTCATCCATCTGACCATCTGCAGCTCCCCCATTCGCACAGTGCAGCAGTGGGGTCGCCGCCGCTGTGAAGCCGCCCCGCAGTGCGGGTGGCAAGGTTCGGCAAGGGGCCGTGGCCAGGGTGGTCACCCAGCAGCCCGGAAAGAAAAAAGGTACGTCAGACATCTTACTGCAAGAATGAAGATGTAGGACAAAGTGCGACTACAAACAAAATGTCAAGTTAAACCTGACACATGAATCGTGAATGTTTGTATATTATCTGTAGGTAATTATAAGATTAAAATGGAATTCAATATTTTGCACTGCAGCCCGCATTGAATGATCACTGTGGAAGATGGGTGTTCTTCTCAGTTCATTCAGCAGATACTTTTATCCAAAGCAATGCAAATTTTGTATTGTTGAGAAAGCAGGGTCAGATAAACCCTGGAGCAATTAGTAGTTAAGGGTCTTGCTCAAGAGCCTAATGATGAAATCACTCTGCTGACCCTGGGATTTGAACCAGCACCTTCTAAACACAGCACCTTAGCCCACTGAGCTTCAGTATGAAGTCATTTTGTACATGTTAGTGTCTCCTTTATTCCCGCCTTCATTCTTAGTCCCCTCCCCTATAGGGAGGCGACCCCGACAGCCCCGACCTGAGTCACCGACACCAGAGCTCCAAATAAAGAAGCGCAACAAAGATGGCAGAGGTGCAGTATGAGTGTTCTGAGATACGTCAAACTGTTTAGGCCACATTCTGTCCCACAACCTGTGGAATTGAATTTGGGAAAAGGAGGGAGGAAAAATTTGAAAAGGAATGGGAAAAAAATATCAATGGACTGTAGAATGAGAGTAATAGAGAGTGGTCACTTTGTGTCTGATTTGGCATTGTCCGTCTGGTGGACAAAAAGCACAACTGGAGTGAGATGATCGTATTGTGAGATGATAAAGTTTAACATGCTGCTGTTATAATTTCAGAATAGTTTGCGGTGGTAGATTCACAGGAGAATATATAGGGAAACAGCCAAACCTCATGATGTATTTTTATTTTAATCCATTTGTTTATGATGAAAAATTAGACCTCACATCCATTAGAAGACGATGATGCTAATGCGTGAAAATGTCCTGTGAGAAATTTGAAAACCTGGTAATTATCACTCTGTTTTTGGCTCACCAAACAACATCCTGTGCGACCTGCAGGAAATACTCTGTATCTCTGGGAGTTTCTGATGGCCCTGCTGCAGGACCGGTCCACATGCCCACGGTACATTAAATGGACCCACAGGGAGAAGGGCATCTTCAAGCTTGTGGATTCCAAGGCGGTGTCACGTCTTTGGGGGAGACACAAAAATAAACCTGACATGAATTATGAAAGTATGGGCAGAGCTTTAAGGTAAGTCTCTCCAATAGAGTGGTAGCAACTGCCTGTAGTGTGCGTTCAATGTGCGGTGCAACTGCCTGTAGTGTGCATTCAATGTGCGGTGCAACTGCCTGTAGTGTGCATTCAGTGTGCGCTGCAACTGCCTGTAGTGTGCATTCAATGTGCGCTGCAACTGCCTGTAGTGTGCATTCAATGTGCGCTGCAACTGCCTGTAGTGTGCATTCAGTGTGCGGTGCGACTGCCTGTAGTGTGCATTCAGTGTGCGGTGCGACTGCCTGTAGTGTGCATTCAGTATGCGGTGCAACCACCTGTAGTGTGCGTTCAGTGTGCGGTGCAACCGCCTGTAGTGTGCGTTCAGTGTGCGGTGCAGTACATTTCCCATTTAACAGGTGCTTTTGTCCAAAGTGACAGGACACAATAGTGATCAAATCTGGGGTTCAGATAGTAGGGTTAGCCAGTTCCCCGCACCTTTGGAGCATTTGAGGTTAAGGGCCTTACTTAAGGCCTCATTGGTGATATGATTACTATATTGGTCCGAATATTAGACGAGCCCCCGCCCCCAGTTTTTTCAGCAACTGTTTTTGGGGGGAAAAAAATGGAATACCAAATCTTCTTTAAAAGAAGAATAATTTTATCTGACAAGCACAGATAAGAAGATAACCCTGTCACTGTTACAAAGCAACCACAGGCAATTGCATTACAAGAAGTGTATTGAATAGCAAGTACTGCAATAAATAAATGTATTATTTTGGGGGGGTGGTCAGTGTTACAATGTAATGTTTTTGGGGCAGTAGGATACTTACAGGAAACAGCCATGTACCTGGAGTTATGGGCCAATTGCCTCCTGCCATTGCTAGAACAGAGCTAGTTTAAAACCATGTTATAAATGATATGAGTCTGTGTCTTTAACTTACAAATGTTACCTCTCTCCTAAATACCCCTTGGCAGCTCTTGTTGTGCCCTGTTGACCTTTGAAGTACAAACAGAATAAATTATTTGTACTGTACATCGGATACATTTTGGTTCTTTTAACTGCTACATTCTTTCTTGTTTATGCCTTTTGAAAGCATCATCTGTAAGTGTTCATATTGGAGATTAGCTTAATATTCTTTTGCATTTGTTGAGTGTTTCCCATTCCACATCCCTTGGAGCAGTATGCCACTGTATGGCATTTAGCCTGATTTAGCTCACATTTTAATTACTTCATACCTGTCATTCTTTCTTCTAATTTCCCTTCTGGTCGTTAAACACGTAAAGTGTACTGTGTAATAAACCCCAGGAGCTTGGAAGTTGCCTCCTAACTAAAGTCTCAGTTGAAATGGAGTTTGGCATGCTGTTGAATTGTACACATAAGCATAAGACTAGAATAGTGATTTATTAAATTTTTTTGTAACAGATATTACTACCAGCGTGGGATCTTGGCCAAGGTGGAGGGCCAGAGGCTGGTCTATCAGTTTACAGAGATGCCGAAGAATCTGGTGTGGATTGATGATGAGGAGCAGTCTGACAGCAGCCGGGTGGTGGATGTGAAAACATTTCCTGAGAGCCCCATCCAGACACCACCAGCTCCTAAATCATCCAGTAAGAGTGACACACTGAAAACCAGAGTCAAGGGACCCAGAGCAAAGCTAAAGTGTGTGTCCGCTAATGCAAGTGAGCAGGGACCGGACCTCCAGCAAGCAGGAGATGGACAGGCAGGCCGAGCCCTGGGGTTGATTCAGCAGCACCACCTGCCTATCGTGTCTGCCGAGATGATGAGGACGCTGCAGAACATCCAGTCAGTGCAGCCAGGACAAAACGGCTCTGTGTTTAGGACTGTGCAGCTGCTGGAGAGCTTGCAGTATGCCCAAGAGAGAGATGTTGATAGTGGCAACCACCAGGGGGAGACAGTGCAACCTGTGAAGTATGTCTAACTGAAATGGAGAGCTCTGCTTTGTTACATTTTTATAACCATTTTCATGCAATATGTTTTTGTATAGATTATGTAGGGAAAGATGAATTTTGCATTAATATTTTGGGCTAAAACGACAGGCTTAAATTTCTTTCTTTTCTCCTCAGCTTCTTAGCCAGTCAAGCACAATTACCAGTGGTTTTGTCGACAGAAAACCAGCCAATCCAGACACTGACACTGCAAACCGTTCCAAGAATAGTCCTGGCCAATCAGGATGAGTCTGGGGCCTTGGCCACATCTCCTAGCTTTTTTCTACAGACGTATCCCTCCATGCAGCCAGTTGCAGTCATAATGGAGAACATCACCTCAGACGACCACTCAAAGAGCCAGGAAAAGAGTGTGCTGTCCACATCCCTACCGCTGGCAGGAGGGGTTTCTCTGACCGCGCTCATCGGAGGCCAGCAGCTGACCTCCCAAACCTCGGGTACCGCTATAACCTCAGTCATCCCTGCCCAAGAAGACAGACCAACTGAAAAGCTGGAGATGGAGGACAGGGAGTCAGAAAGGCAGATGGGAATGAAGTCAGAGACCCCTGGGCTAGTCGTCCTCAGTGATGCCTGGGTTGGTTTGGAGGGCAGCAAACAGGACCCAGCATGATGAACAGGTCAGAAATTTTCTGGAGCACTTATACCTGAAAATGCTAAAGTTAATGTAGTGCTGTATATATACCTGGGAGGTCATCAAGCACCCTTACGGCCCCTAATCTTTAAATGTAAGACAAGTTGGTAAAGTTTATCAAACTTCAAAGTTTGGCTTAAATCTAGACAAGATATTGTAAGCCCGGTCAAAACTCAGTGGAGCGCTCCAACTTCCCTCCCCCAGCATGGTAAAATTTATTACCTTTATTTTACTGTGAAATTATATTACTGTAATTTAATACTGTAATATCAACAGAGATTTAATAAACGCAAGACCTTTATTTTCACTTTTCTGAAAAACAAAATAGCAGATTTCTCGTCGCAATGTACTATGTAATCGGCCGCCCCCACG
>JAODJU010000001.1:37415492-37454004 GCA_026776725.1 Gnathonemus echidnorhynchus
GGTAATAAAACTTACATACATGTAAATGTGTGTGCAGAACAGAGAACAGAAAATCTCACTCCATGCAGCTGACCAAATTTGCCAACCCTGCATTTTATTTTAAATGAGAAGTAAAATGCAGTTTTCAACTGAAGCAGCTTATCATTCCTAAGCTTTTACTCGGACAAATACAAAACGAATTGTATGCGTCTCTTTTTGTATGTTGACCATGTGCCCATACCCAACTGTAATAGCGATTAAAACAATCTATTCTTTTAGTATTTATGTTAAAGCAAGACTTTTATTTTATTACTGTTGTGGGATTAATCTTTGGAAACACTTAAATTTAATAAGCATAAAAACATATGACATAAACATGACTGTATTGTGGGTTTTGCGGCTTTCTTGGAGGTCACCGACTCCGCTGCTGTGAAAATTACTGTCTCGTTGTTTTGATGGGTTAGCGGTATACTAATGCTATTGCCTATTAAAAACCAAAGGTAAGATACGCTGAAGAATATTGCAGCTGGTGTTTAAGAGGAGCTCGCCGGTTCTATTGATGATAGGACCTTTCTGAAACAATGTCGGACCATGAAATAGGAAGGAAATTCAATTATAGCTCAGTAGCGGAATCAGTATTTTTCCACACCGCGAATGTAACATTTTCCTTGGGTTTCACGTGTTTGCTGTTTGTGGGCCTATACGCCTTCTTGGGCCACTTCTGATTGGTGAGCATGACTGGCACGTGAGAAGCACGATGCTTGTGATTGGTCAGAATGACTGTCACACAGCGATCACTGCATGAATATGTAAAACTATTCTCACAGCAGTTTTAAACCCTGGGTCCCACGTGCTGTATAATGTATATCCTAAATCGCGATTTTTGTGACTTGCTAATCGCGTTGTTTCAAATCACAATTTCAATTTGAAATCGATAAATCGTGCAGCCCTAAGTATGTCCCACATGTGGCGTGTAAAAAAAGAGCAATTTGGTCTGTGCAGAATGCGGTGTGTTGGAGTGTCTGATGCTGTACCTAGTACTCAGGGTGGTGTCAGCCCTGGAGGTCATGCTTTTGCTTGAGCTGATTCTCCTGTTACCTGCAAGTCCCGTTACAATAAACACGCTGTGTTTCCTGTGTAAGTCTGCAAAATCCGCCATCTGGTGTTCTGTTTTTGATGCTCGCTAGAGAAAGGACAGCTTAGTGGGGGGGGGGGTTTACACCCCCATCCACAAAGGTGCACATTCTCTGCTGCGGGATCCGTATCCACGGCTTCCATTAGCAGGGGAGTGCTGGTTCTCACAAAGCCCTGTTTGTTCCATGGCCTCCAGGAGTCAGAGAGACCCCCCCGCCCCAACACACACGCACTGAAATCTGCCTTGATTGTCCTCTGTGAGCCTCTCTCAGCATTCAGCTGTGTTTAGGGGGGACGTCAACATGGCTGCATTTCACCTGAGGCGACGAGGAGAATATGAAAGCTGATTAGCGCATCGCCTGTGAACGCAGGCGTAGCTCTCGTGTTGCCTGTTGCCATTGGAACCCCCGAGTACCTTAACGCCTCTGCAGGTCTTTGCCCCTCTTTGTAAATTGGCCTGACAGCGTTGCTCTAATGGGTTATTTTTTATTAAGTTATTAGACATGCAGTAAAACCCAGCATATAACCTTTTCCATTCTAATCATTTCAAAACGATTTTCGAGTAATGTTCTCACGCCCCCCACTGTCAGGTTAGCAGCTTGCACAGTCGTCATGGATGAGGAAAGTCAAGTGTTATTTAGGGGGCTTAAAAACATGGGTGATGTGACACAGCAGGGTGGGTTTGAATGTAACGACCGTGACGGTGACAGCTCTGTGATCACCCCAGGGCATAGTAGGCTCTCTTAACTCCAGTGCTTTGGCGGCAAAGTCATCAGGAGCTCCTGGATATGTCATGCCTGTCACCTTGCTTTAAGTGCATCCACAGAAGTGGGAGGTAGATTAATATTGTATAGCCTGCGGTCACTTTGGGGTCTTATTAGCACTGTTATTATAATAATTGCTTCTACCCAGTCAAACCACATGGTCATTTTGCTCTGTGTGTTCTGACTCTTCAGTGACCCGAGTCGTCCAAACCTGCCTGTTAGCATCAGTTGGAGGATGAGGTACCTTTGGGAGTGCTTACCTTTGTGGTGCACTGATATCAGATGCACGTGTCAGATGGGCTACTGAGGCCCTGTGACTTGCCGCTCCCTGCGGTTTGGCCGCCTACCTATATGGGTCGGCATGGGGTAGGAAAACTGGTACCTTCAGCGGCTCCTCACACACAGGCAAGGCTATGACCTCAATAACCTGGGGACTTCTCTCACCTCCCCAGGTGGAGATTAAGATGAAGAAGACTGAAGCGATCAGGTGGGAGAAGCTGGAGGGGGAAGGCAGCCAGCCCACCGTGAAACACTTCATGCCAAGTTAGTGTGCTGGGAAGCCACCTCGGTGTGGGGGGACGTTTGTGTAGTTTTCCGGCAAATCAGGACAGAGTTTTTGTGTGGACAGAACAAATCAGACATTTTATACACACTGTAGCCCTAACTGTGAAGCTAGTACTGAACAAGTTAATCTATAGCTTCTTTGTCCCTGTTAGACCAGTACCCATCGTCTTCACACTATACTCGTAACTGGGACAAGCTGGTGGGGGACATCAAGGAAGAGGAGAAGAACGAGAAGCTGGAGGGGGATGCCGCCCTTAACAAGCTCTTCCAACAGATATACTCTGATGGTTCCGATGAAGTAAAACGCGCCATGAACAAGTCCTTTGTGAGTGGGAGTAGCCGTGCTGGTGACCACGTCTGGTACTTCATCTGCATTAAGATGGCCCATCGCCTTTATCCATCCTCTGTTTCTGAGCTGTAGTACAGTTGTGGCCAAACGTTTTGAGAATGACACAAGTATCGGTTTTCACAAAGTTTGTTGCTTCAGTGTTTTTGTCAGTTGTTTCTATGGGATACTGAAGAATTCTTACAAGCATTTTGTAAGTGTCAAGGCTTTTATTGACAGTTACATTAAGTTCATGCAAAGAGTCAGTATTTGCAGTGTTGGCCCTTCTTTTTCAAGACCTTTGCAATTCGCCCTGGCAGGCTGTCAATCAACTTCTGGGTCAAATCCTCACTGATGGCAGCCCATCCTTGCTTAATCAATGCTTGGAGTTTGTCAGAATTTGTGGGTTTAATTTCTCCACCCACATCTTGAGGATTGACCACAAGTTCTCAATGGGATTATGGTCTGGGGAATTTCCTGGCCAGGGACCCAAAATGTCAATGTTTTGTTCCCGAGCCACTTAGAGCACCGTGCCATAAGGCAAAGGTGATAACCATCATGCTGGAAAAGGCATTGTTTGTCACCAAACTGTTCTTGGACGGGAGGGTTGGGAGACCTTGTTCTCGGTGGATGTTTTGGTACCATTCTTTATTCACGTCTGTGTTCTTAGGCAAAATTGTGAGTGAGCCCACTCCCTTGGCTAAGAAGCAACCCCACACATGAATGGTCTCAGGATGCTTTACTGTTGGCATGACACAGGACTGATGGTAGCGCTCACCTTCTCCTCCATACAATCTTTTTCCTGGATGCCCCAAAAAATCGGAAAGGGGGGTTCATCAGAGAAAATGACTTTACTCCTGTCCTCAGTAGCCCAATCCCTGCACATTTTGCAGAATATCAGTCTGTCTCTGAAGTTATTCTTGGAGAGAAGTAGCTTCTTTGCTGCCCTTCTTGACACCAGGCCATCCTCTAAAAGCCTTCTCTTCACTGTGCATGCCGATGCACTCACACTTTCCTGCTGCCATTCCTGAGCAAGCTCTGCACTGGTGGTGCCCCAATCCCACAGCTGAATTTAGGAGACAGTCCTGGCGCTTGCTGGACGTTCTTGGGCGCCCTGAAGCCTTCCTCACAACAATTGAACCCCTCTCCTTGAAGTTCTTGATCCAATAAGTAGTTGATTTAGGTACAATCTTACTAGCAGCAATACCCTTGCCTGTGAAGCCATTTTTGTGCAAAGCAATGAAGACTGCATGCGTTTCCTTACAGGTAACAGAGGAAGAACAATGATTCAGGCACCATCCTCCTTTTAAAGCATCAAGTCTGCTATTCTAACTCAATCAGCATGACAGAGTGACCTCCAGCCTTGTCCTCATAAACACTCTCACCTGTGTTAACAGGAGAATCACTGAAGTGTCAGCAGGTCCTTTTGTGGCAGGGCTGAAATGCAGTGATAATTGGTGTTTTGGGATTAAGTTCATTTTCATGGCAAAGAGGGACTTTGCAATTAATTAGTATATGCAAATTGACATCATGAAAACTGAGATGGCAGACTTTGTGAAAACCAATACTTATCATTCTCAAAACCTTTGGCCACAACTGCAGATATGGTGCCAAGTCCGTCCCCTGCTCTGATGCCCTCTGTGGGTACATTTTTCACTTGGCTTGATCTGTGATGGCTCAGCTTAATGCAGCATTTGTCTCCAGCTATTGAATAAACTAGCTGTTCAATAAGGCTCATATGTCGTTTGGATATATGGTATGTGTCTCTTAACACTCACAGTCTGAGCCCCATGACCAAGTTCTGGTTTTTGCAGATGGAGTCCGGTGGGACTGTCCTCAGCACAAACTGGATGGATGTGGGAAAGAGGAAAGTAGAAGTGAGTCCCCCGGACGACTCAGAGTGGAAGAAATTCTGAACTGGTGTGGAGAAGGGAGGAGCAAGGAGGCCTGACCCCATCTCTCCTGCTTGCGTGTCCCTCTCGTTGATGCGACCGGTTAGCGTGATTCTCAGTGCACTGGAGCTCCTTCAGACCCCATTCTAATGGTCCTGGCAAATGTCCTAGCAATATTGTACATTTCTCCATCATAGTGAAAATGGAGGATGAGGGTGGTTTTCATTATCAGATGTATAATCTTTTATTAAAGTTTGCCTTTTTGTATTTCATCTTTCATTTACTTTTGTAAATCCCACATGAAAACCATCCTAAGGAATAAATGTAATATCATTTGCCCTCTCCATCATGAAGTATCAAAATTGTTTATTTTAAAAGGTTTTATTCACCTTGAGTTTTCTGTACAGATGGTCTTTCCTCTCTGGATCCTTATGTCAAGAATACGATTAAATTTTCTTCATCTGAATGCGTTAAGTTTCATGAGACTCTCCTCCCTATGTGATTCCTCCCAAGAGCAGGCCTACAGCACCAGCTCGCACCCTAGTCTCCTCTATTTAGGAAACCTGTCCTGCAGCTGTGCCATTAACAACCACAGGAGCATGGATATGAATTTGCCCCAAACGCATCAAATTCTGTGACAGCCTGGTGAATGTTTAATTCATACCATACATTCCTCTCTTCTTCATCAGACAGGTTTTGGGCCTCAGTTAAAATCCTTTGAGACCTCAAAAGCACTCTGCTTGTGAGCAGTATGTGGTTCTGTGAGTTGGAACATAATGTTTCTGATCAGAAGGTTCATGGTTCAAGTCCTGTGGCTGGTGGAGGGACTCCGTAAGCCCCATGAATGCAGGGGTGCTCTCTGGGTTTGGCCATTGGACCCCCTGTTTAGCTGGTCACCAGTTCAAACCATGAGGCTAACCCTTTTTTTAAAAAAAAAAAAAAATATATATATATATATATATATATAGTGTGTGTGTGTGTGTGTATGTATATACATATATATGTATGTGTGTGTGTATGTATGTATGTATATGTATGTGTGTATATATATATATATATATATATATATATATATACACACACACACACAGCACTGTGTACATGAGCACTGTGCCCACAATAAAGGGTTGCTGGTTAAAATACTATATCCTACATGGTTTAATGTTTTTAAATGATTTATGTCCCTTAGAAAGCAGCCTGCAGCCCCACAGAGGCAGTTTGTAGCTCTTTGTGGTTTAGAGTGTTGTGCCTATTATCAGAAGGTTGTGGGTTTGAGTCCTGTGGTTAGCTTTTTTTTTTGTTAAAGCCTATTAGAAATCGAAAGGTGTATATAGTCCAATGGGTGTAGTGTATGGCTCTACAGGTGAGGATGTTGTGCACATGAGCTGGCCAATCCTGTGGCTGGGTTTTTTATTTATGAATATTTATTAATGCATTTAAGAACCCAAAAGAAGCACAGCCTAACCAGGAGAGAGGGCACTGTGCCTCCAAGAAGATGGTCACTGGTTCATATCCCATGACCAGCACAGGAATAGCATGAGGAATAGCATAAGTGAGTAACCCCACTCTTTCCCTTTATAAAAATTTCCAAACATTGGTCAAACAAAAAGTGTATTAGCATATTAAAACTAGATTAATGAATTCTTATGAGTAAGTTGTTCCCCAAAACATAGACTTCCCACAAAGTGCCTAAACAGGCTGATGCCCAATTCCAACAAGTTCTCAAAAATAAGAGGGCAAATCTTAATTAGGTAAGGAGGGTAGATAACTATCAAAACTACTGTTTTATTCTAAACTTCACCTATTAAGGTAACTTAAAAGGCCAACAGTGAGATAACAGGTGTATTTTGTATGGTGGTCACTCACTGCTTGCAAGAAAAATGTCAATGAATAGCAAACTACTCAAAATTCATCCGTTTCCTGAGCTGAGTGATGAGGTATGGATTAACTCCAGATGTGCTCTCCTGAGTTACAGCACCAACCTTAGACCACATTCTTTGGATAATATCCATAATTCCTGTGAAATAAAATTAACCATATTAATCAACTATGCAAAACAAGTCTAAAAGACAACATTGCATGACAATACCAAATGAGTAACAGCAAGTGGAAGTATTGCTTTTCATGAATGGATTCCAATGTGCAATCGAAGTCTCTAGACTTTCTTCACATCAATTTTGTTCTTCAAAATTGCAAAGTAAGGACTGAAAGACACATTTGCGTGGAGACACAGGGCATGAGAAATAAATACATGGAAACTAGCTTGGTGAGACAAGATATGGAGAGGTCAATGTAACATACATCAACAAAATCTTGAGATCACAGCCCAGGGTCAGCTAGTTTCAGGCCTTGCTCCGGGGCTCATTGGTAATACGATTCCATAACATTCATACTCAGGACCTTCTGGAACCAAGCAAAATATGTAAGTAGACAGAAAAGCTCTAACATACCTTGGATTAACAGCCTGGGTGATTCTGACAATATGATTACTCTTTGTAAATCTGTTGTAGCCCCTGCCACCTGAAACATACTATAAGAGGAAACTCAGTTAAGCATCATTCATCATAATCCATAACCCTAACCTATAAATTACACAACAGGTAAAATCAAATGCTACTACTTACCAGAGAAGGGATTCTTTAGAAGAGTACCATCACGAGTAGCAGGATGCTTGGGATCTGGAAACATTCCTCTATATTGACAGAATTTTTGAAATCCTCTTTTACTTCAAAACCCTACATGATTCTCAGGAGCAAATTAATTCATTAATTAAGTAATTCTAGGTGAGAGATCAGGTGTGACTGTGAGGTTGGACAATGGGTTGTAAACAAGGCAAAATTTAGCAAGGAAATGACAAATATTCTGGAGGCAAAATTTTAGTTTGTAAATTTCAAGCAAGTTAAATTCCTTAGGAAGTGTGAGCTTCATCTACAGCAGGATTCCCCAATTCCGGTCCTGAAGGGCCAGTTTGCAGATCTCTCTGCTCAGAGTAAGTTTAACATAATGACTAAAATCTTACTTCAGTCCAGCACTGGCACTTTCTGGAAACTGTCTCTTGGACCATCTCACGACTCCTTGCACATGAGTTTCCATAAACTTGCATTAAATTCAAGAAATTGTCAAGACTTGTCAGGAACTCCCAGAATTCATAGCAAAACACAACATATCATCCATTCATTCATTTTTCACTGCTTGTCCAGGTGGCAAGAGTAGCAGTCTGAGCTGGGATGATCATACCTCCTCCTCCCCAGTCACATCATCCAGTGTGTCCTGAGCTTGCCCTGGTGTCTGTACAATATACCCACCTAAAAATTGTCAGATATGTATATCGGTCACAGGAGGAATGTGTATATGCAATTATACAGTATGTGCCATTTATGGTGAGAGGTCTTTTGTTCCCTGACTATTATCTAACAACTTCCTCCCCAACTTCCTCCAAACAAAAAGAATACAGGGCTAAACAGAGTTTTCCCCACAATGCAGTTCTGCAAAAACCACACTCTTCAGGCATAATTGTGCCAAAGGCAATGCCCTGCAAAAGATTTCACTGGACGACACTCTTTCTCCACTTATTACAACTTGTGTGTGTTTTTTTGGGCAAAATTCCAATAGTTACCACAAAGGAATTGTTTTGTAAAAAAAAAAAAAAAAAAAAAAAGTATAACAAAATTTGTTTATTAGTTTTGGATTGGCCACATTTCGATCATTATTGCATGAAGTATCAGTTCACAGGTGAAAGCATGAATGTGTATTTTCAAAGTGTTAGAGTAAAATTATTACCAACCTACCAACACCACTGTCCTGAACCAACTCAACTTGCTCCTTTCGATGCAGAGAGGCAGCTCAACATCCCGTCATTTCCAAAAATTATAAATACAGTAATCATTACAATTGTTTACTGTTCCATTAGAAAAATAATCAATGAATAATTTGGCCTTTCCTTGGCAGTTACTTTGAGGTCATACAGAACACACAATATGCATTCCACCCATCAGCAGCAGTAAATGGTGAGCTTCCCAGCAGCCACTAATCAAGACGCCACAGCCAATAGGCAGCTAGAGGCTCACATGATCTTTAACAGCAAATGCAGTTGCGTCAGCAATTCAGGCAGAAAATTCTTTAGTTCAACATGGAGTCCAGGGTTATGGCTCCAGGTTCTCCCTTAAGATCTCTCTCTGTAAAATTAAAAAAAAAGTGCCTCATTGAGATTTTAACCTTTTTGGGTTTTATTTCTGTAGTACTGTAATCGTGGCACATTTTGTACATTTTACGTTATTTCCTTTGTAGTTTTCTTACACTATGCAGTTTAAAATTTGGCAATGCAGTCGCCTGCATCAATGTTATCTAAGCCCCTCTTCCCCATTCCATTAAACAGCCAATGGATCTGCCCATAACGTTTAGCTAACTGCAAAAGGTTTTTTTTCCTCAAGTCTTTCTTGGCATCCTAGATTTAGTTATGGGGTTTTGGACATCTTTGCGGTATATTACCATCTCGTACATCTTGAAGGTGCTTGCAATGGCGGGAGCAGCAGAGAAATCCGCCACGCCACAATTTTTTTCTGGGGCCCCTTTGTGATGCAGGGCCCTGGGACTCCTCACACAATGGGGTGGCGGGATTAAGAGGTCCTGCGACTGCCAGGCCTCACATCTACGAGTGACCACTGCACAGCTACCCTGCTAAGGGATTTATCCTAATAGATTTAGAGCTGAAGGGAGATTGTGCATCTCTGACAAGTACAGAGATGATTTAGCATTAAAAAAATAAAAGTTTCCAATATGGGGAATTTCAAGGGGTTGCATGAGACTGAGTTTAGTCACAGATGCTGGAAACGTTGCAGATTACATTGGACAGACGTTAAGACTCTTTTCATTGCCTACATCTCCTGCTGTATGCATAGTTTTGCGCATTTGATAAACTGATTTTATAGATACAAATGTCATTACATTTAACAATTTAAAAGTATTAGCATTAAACTGCACATGTTTAATGGGTCACATTTTTATGTTACTCTGCTGTGAAGCTCACATCACACACACAGTGCTCTGAAGCTTTCACACAGACCCCTTCGCTTGTTCGTGGACTTACTGGCACAGCCACCCTGGAGCTGCGACTCCCGCGTGACATGGCTTTTCACAGCTGCACGCCTCCGCCTCCTCGTCCTCTTCTGGAGGCCCCTGGTTGTCTGCAGCACTCCCGCTGCTGTCCCGCTGCTGTCCCGCTGCTGTCCTGCTGCTGCTCCTGCCGCCGCTGGCTGCGTTCCTCTCCTCAGCCGCAGTGTCTCACCTCTGGGGTTTAGACGGACATTTTGTCCGAATCGCTGCCCTCCTCTTCCCTTCTCCATCTGTGCCACAAAAGCAAAACAAAGAAACGCAGCTTAGGATACAACAGACTGCAGAGGCTTGTATGTGCCTTTCAGTCTATTTTATCAATGGTTAATGGTTTTATATTTATTCTTTACAGTATTTACATTACTTATTTGCATAACAAAAGAAGAAAATTCCAAGAATGAATGCATTACAATATGATGTTTGTACATTTTTGGCAGGAGTGTAAACAGTAAATATTTTGAAAAAAATAACACGAAGGCTCTACCGTATGTTCTCGGCCCATGTACCGACTTCAGGGTGCCACTGGACTGCAGGCCGGAAGCTTTTTCATAAGTGATGGAAATGGGAAGGTTTCCACAGAGGATCCAGATTTTATGGCCTGCAAAAGTCTTATTGGCTGGTCTGCTGCCAGGCAAAAGACGTCCTATTCTGAGCTGGCTGGCTTGATCTGGCGGAACAGACACTTGAAGCCCATCATTTTCAGTCATACCTATTTATGCCAATAAAGCCATAAAATCATAAAATCTATACAAATAAGTCAGACAATATATATTCTCTTTACTTCTACTGAAAATGTCTGCTCTTTCAGCTTAACCTGTCATTCAATAAACAGCTGAAACACTTTGCCAGGTCACATATATTAAAATGCTAAAAGCTCCCTTTCATATAAATAATCTACTAGGTCCAGCTACTGTAAGGAAAAATGTGGATTGACATGCAAAACATTCTACAAAACTGAAGAATAAATTATTCAAATGATCAGCGCAGAGATGAATTTGCCTGGGAATGACTCGGTTATAACTATAATAAAGCGTTCTGCAAAATGAATGCCGCAGCTGCTCGGTGAATTGGCCTCACCCAGCTAATTCGGAAATTGTTTTGACAGCAGTCCTGATGGAAAATGGAGGTGGGAGGATGTTTAGGACCAGTGATTATTATGCATGAGATGAGAGCGAAGGCCACCAGCAGCATTAGAGCATAGAACATATAGAGCAGCAGCTGTGTATCTGACAGCCAACTTCATTTTTAGGGGCGTCTTAAAAAAAGCAGGACCAGAAATAAAAAGCCTATGCAAAGCGATGTTAAAACTGCAAATCTCTCTCTATTAAATATCACCAGAAAAGAAAGTCATTCAAAGTTTTAAGTTTACTTTCCAAAAGATTAATAATTGCTATGTTTTTTTCTGTTTGTAACTTTACACCAAGCACACACCCCTTGCTCAGCATCGCCGTACTCTAAAGATTTGATGAGTTTTTATGTAGCATCTCCCTTTTAAACAAGCCCCCCCATTACAAGTGAGCACATAATGTTATTGAAAAATGCCAAAATCACTCATCTCACAATATTGGCCACTGTTCAGTTCACTGTTGATAATGTAAAACTAATCAGGCTTATCCAGGAGGCTGCAGTGCTGTTAATTAAAATCTGTTGTCCTTATTTGATTAGACAGCAATAACATCCTCAAGCAGAGTAGCAGCTCAGGGGGCAGCACTGTTACCATCCACCTTCAGCACATCCGGCCTCAGCCCTGCATGCTCCATCATGCTCTGCTTTCTTCCCAAAATCCCGGGAGTAAGAGGACCCAGACAGCAGTCTGCATCATGCCCTGGAAAGCTCATGTAATCAGGAGCCAAATCCTACAGATCAACAACACTAAGCCTTAGCATCATGCTGCTGCAGCGCACAATATGGTTTATAATGTGGAAGAATTGCTGGTTCTGGATTTCAAAACCTACTTTAGATATGGACCAAAGACTTCACATGCTACCTCAGCAAAATCCATAGGTGAGTTGAATACTGGGCTCTTTGATCTCCATGGTATAACCTCCAGTGTAGGCAGACTGAGAGTCCCATCCTGTCAGCAAGTGCGCAAGTAAACTTCCATCCTAATCAGGGCTTTTGCCACTAATACACAAAGGGCATTCATGTAAACTGGCAAACCACATATTCAGAAAGAAAGAAAAGCAAAACCAAACACCACTTACACTAAAGCCCACGTATGAGATGAAACAGCCACAAGACTAATCTTAGAAAAAAAAAAGGTAAGACTATTGGATTTCTACTTACTCAGAATGACACCTAATTCACAACATCTTGTAACTACCCTACCATGCCCAGAAAAAAATGCATTTAAATGGCCAAGAAAAACTGCTTACCACAGTCATCCATTTATGCTCTCTCCAGCAGCTTACCCTGGCCAGGCTTGTCTGTGCTCACAGGGACGCTGGCACCTTTCCCAGGTAGCACAGGGCTTGTTAGGCAAGTCATCCAAATACTTAGCCACACTTTCATGGATGCATGAAGTATATGTCTTTGAGAGAAAGGACAAAGCCGTAAAGCAAGACATTTTTTTTAAGAACGGGACATTTAACATAACTAGGAGAATAGCAAAACCTTTCATTATCAGTGTCTGACTCAATTCAACATGCGCCACTTACCTGCATTACCAGTTAGCAACTTCTCAGAGTCTCGTATAAGAAAGAAAAGATGCAGGATATTCAGTTGTCAAACATTAAAATGCATCACACTGATAGCTAGGCCTAAATGTTTTGGCATTTCTTATTCATATAGTTCACTCCTGTCATCCCCTAAAATGAACACCCAGGTAGGTATATTCCCACAAAAAAAACAATATTTATAGATGCATGGTGATTTTGCTGATATTTAGTTTCCTGGTACGCATCATCATTGAGTGACAGGCCTGCATGGCTCAGTGACGTAACCTGATTGAATGGTTTGTATTAGCCCAATTACCAAAACATTACCAAATTAACACATGGTGATTAAAGCAGACTCTCCAGACACCCATTGGTAAAACTGATTTTAACCTGGTTTCACTAGGAAAACTCTGAATTTTTACTTGATACCCAGTGCCAATAATAGTAAAACAAACAGCAGTCTAGAAGTAACTAGGCTACATGTTATTTGGGTGCATACATGGTTGGTGTTTAATTAATGGACTTTCACTAGTTATTTGGAAGCATCTGTGAAGAAAGTCTAGGCATTTTTTAATTTTATCTGACCCCACAACTTGAAATGCCATGCTTTTCTAGGTTAAACTATGCTTGTTTGTCTCAATCAGTATGAAGTCAATGAAAATGATTTGCATTGAAATTTAAAGATGTATGATTGAAGGCTTACAAATTTATGTTTAGTAGTATGATAATAACTACACAGTACATCACAATTTTTACAAGTTCAGGTTAACATATTCAAATTCGGGCAAATAAATTCAGATTCATCTAATTCAGTAATAATAAATCAAATTCAGGTTAGTAGCCATGATCGCACATGTATTCAGGAAATACAAAGATCCCGTATGACACAGATATGGCACAAGGGACACAGACAATGCCAAGGCCTCTTGGCCCATGACACTGTACCTCAGGCTGGTCTCCAAGCACTCACTGCCGTACCGGGACAGCCGACACGCAGCTACACATGTTGACTAAAAAAGGGGGTGGGGGAAGCTGTAGAAAAGCAGCGTCAGGCAACCAGCAACTAAACTGGAACTGATCCAAAAGTTCTATGCCTATAACATCCCAGACTGCCAAGACCAACCAGGGAGCGCAAGCAAACCAAGAAAAAGGAAGAGTGAGCTTAAATTGGATAGATGAAGGTGGACTGACTGCGGTTGCAGGTGATGATACATTGCAGCCACCTGGAGGTGGGGCGGCTGAGGTGGACGACTGTTCCTGGTGCGGGTAACTTGTGAACTAGATCCTTAACCAGATGTTAAACCGCTCTCTCTCTCTCTCTCTCGCTCTCTCTCTCTCTGTCTATATATATATATATATATATATATATATATATATTAATACACCGCACAATCAAACATTTTAACATTTATTTAAAAGATATTGTGATAAAACAAACACAGTAACATTTGCATTCAAATAATTAAATACATTGTTATCAACTTGATACAGATCGTTTACGGCCTCAAAGACCCAAGTGTCATCATGACTGCAGGCCTCTTTTAAGTAGTAAGCATGCCATGAAAATCAATAATATTAAGTTTACATATCTTTATAAAAAATATATTCTGTGCGTATAAAATATTGCATAATATACATAGTATTTAGACAAAGTCATACAAGTGACGTTACAATCAACTTACACTGACATTTAAAATGTAAATACACAAATATCATACTTTCCCTTACAAAGCCAATGATTAAATAACTAGAAGCCCAGTGGGCTCTCACTTCCACAGTTTTTGATTAATGTCACCATTTCTAAAGCTTTATTTTCTATTTGTGGGGAACTGCAGGCACGTAGGCCGGGATGGTGACTTCACTGGATTCTTCAGCGCTGCCAGGTCTTGATGGAGAGCTGAGCACATAATCAAACTCGGTGTGCAGGACCTTTTCGTACACGCTCTGCAAGCCAATAGTCTTGGGGATATGCGCATGGAAGTAGGTGTCTCTACGGAGCGTGTTTCTCGGCAGTGAGGCCGTCTTTGCAAATGTGGAGAGGTGCTGCCCCTGGGGCATGCTGGGATTGTTCCTGATCGCCGATGGACTCCAGCATCTGTCTGAATGACCAAGTATTTTGCACTCGGTTGTACACGCCCACAAACCTGACAAGAGAGATTTTTTGCTGTTAACACATGGCATGTGACATTATTAGCCTATGTACAGCAAAAAAACAACTTAAACACTATGCTAATTTTTCTGTACCATATCTAGCACCTGAGATGAATATTTGTCGTGTAAATAAATTTAGAATTGTAGACTATATAAATAAAAAATATTCAAAACTTACCATGTTGGAAGTCTTTTTTGATGCCATCTCCACTCATGTCAGAGTCACTATCATTGAAGTCGCTATCCCCTTTGCCGCTATCCTTGCCACTAAACTGAGGATCCCGCGCTGAGATAGTGGTGTAAGAGTTACCTTTCCATATTGTGATTGGTCTGACAGCTTCTTTACCATAGCCAGGCAATGTAGAATAGCCCTGGAGAAACATGAGCCAATACAGTTTAACATCAGTTTACATTATATACGATAATGGAAAACATTAAACAATGACACTGGATACAAATATATAAGCAAATAATAATTAATTATCGCTAACCTCCAATTTAGCTCCTCGGATTATGTTTTCAGACTCATACACACACGTAGCTTCACTGCCGTCTTCTGAGCTTGAGCAGATCTCGCTGTCTGTTTTGGGGAGATTGGTGAAGGATTGCTTGGAATATGGTGTAACACTAAACATATCGCCACTGTGGCTGGACATCAGGGTATGGCTGCTCTTCCCATTCTCCATGTGTCCCATGTCCAATTTGTCCTCGAATCCGCCGTTGTTCTTATCCTGCTTGTGTCGATTACATGTGGTTGCAATTAAGACAATTGCCAGCAAAAGCAACGAGCAGCTTCCTGCTAGAACTGCAATGATTACCGTCGACGCGTCCCACTGGATTGAGTCTTCGTTTTTCTGCTTTACCATGGTACGGTCGCTGGGGGGCGCCCCTGCGACAACAGTGAAGAAGATAGTCGCCGTGCAAGTCAGTGAAGGTCTACCATTATCATTGACGGTGACTAAGACCTTCAAACTCTCGCTCACATCAAAGTTCAATTCACGATTCAGATGGATGTCCCCCGTGGCTTTGTTGATGGAAAACATCACATTGTCCCCTTTGATAATTTTGTAGGAGAGGTCCCCATTTGCGCCCTCGTCGGCGTCAATCGCTTTTATCTGGGTGATGATATAACCGGAAGGCGCATCTTTTGGTAGAAGGACCTCAGCAGATCCATTATGGAGAGCGGGCTGTGTGATGGCAGGAGCGTTGTCATTCTGATCGACTATTTTTAGGCTGATGACAGCGCTGCCGTGAAGCTGTGGAGACCCCCCGTCGCTAGCTTGGATTCGAAACTCCAACTGTTTCATTACTTCGTAATTAAAACTTCTCAGTGCATAAATTGAACCCGTAGCAGGATCGAGGGACACAAACGTTGATACATGGGAGCCCATAATATGAGTATCCGAAAGCCTATATATTACTTTTCCATTATTCTCTATATCAGGATCCCTTGCTACAACAGTGGTGATATATGCACCCGGAGCGTTATTTTCCACGACAGAAACTTCATACACTGGTTTGCTGAATAGAGGGGCGTTGTCGTTCTCGTCGCTAAGCCTAATTGTATATTGCGTTATTGTTTTAAATGGAGGAGATCCCAAATCTTCGGCCACGACGGTTAAGTTGTATTCTGCTATCTTTTCTCTGTCCAGTGGTGCCGTGGTGACGATCATGTAGCTATCCTCGTAAGCCTGCTGAAGTTTGAAGTGGTCGTGCCCGTACAAAGTGCATCTGACTTCCCCGTTTGCGCCGGAGTCGCTGTCCGAGGTGCTGATGAGAGCGACAAAGCTGTCTTTGGCTGCAGCCTCAGTAATGTATGCGATCCCCGCTGTAATAGAAGTCATAGGAGTAATGCTAATTTCAGGGGCATTATCATTAACGTCTTGAACATGAATAATTACTTTGCACATTGAAGGGATTGGGTTGGGACCCAAGTCATGCGCCTGGACGTCTAATTCATACGTTTTCTTTGCTTCGAAGTCTATCTGGCTTTCAAGAGTTAGGCGTCCGGTTTTTCGGTCCACTTTGAAAAGTTGTCGGATTTCTGCAGGCACCTGATTACCGAACCCGTATACAACTTCTCCGTTTAAACCCTCGTCTGGATCGATTGCGTTTAAATCCAGCAGGAGAAACCCAACGGGTGCGTCCTCAAATAAATCAACTGAGAAAATATTCTGATCGAAGATGGGGCTGTTGTCATTGTAGTCTTTAACCTTTATGTGAATCTTAGTCGTGCCAGATCTGGATGGATTTCCTCCGTCAGTAGCAACAAGCTCAAGAACATACGATGACTGAGTCTCCCTGTCTAGCGGTTTCATTAGCACCAACTCCGCATATTTAACCCCATCGGCTCTGTTCAGCACATCAATGGTGAAATGACTGTTTACTGAAATTTGGTAGCTTTGGATGTAGTTTGAGCCCACATCCGCGTCTACTGCAACATCCAGAGGAATTCGGGAGCCCACTGCTGTATTTTCAAAAATTTCCACAGTGGATTCCTTGTTAGGGAATTCTGGAGGGTTGTCATTGATATCTTTTATTTCCACCTCAACGTGAACCAATTTGAATTGCTCTTTGGAAAAACTGATAACGTCGAACGCGATGAGACACTGAAGAGTGTGCTTGCACATTTTCTCTCTATCGATTCGTTCCCCGATAGTAAGCTGTCCGTCGCTTTCTCTGAGTCTGATGAAAGAAGAGTTGAACTGCTTCATCATCTTGAAATTTGTCTTGCTATTAAGAGGACTTAATGACATATCCTTGGCAAGGCTGCCGATCACGGTACCAGGGCTGTCTTCTTCATACGTTTGGTATTTCATCGTTTTTCCTTCAGAAGCAACGGGTAAGAGAGTCAAAATGTGGAGAAACATTAATCCGAATAACCAACTGTGGCAGAAAAATACAATGTTCTCAGTCCTTATCGAAGCCATAGTGTCCGAATATATAGGTTTACTAATCTAAATAACTTAGCTGTTAAATAAAACAAAGCATTTGGCAGTGTTAAATGGTCTCAGTGCACCACCCAAGCACTACGATGCAGCGCCTACGAAGTCTCCCTCCGAACTCCAGAAACTGCAACGCTGGAGCGGTTTATAGGGCGCCACATGCAAATGAGACGAAGTGTGACCAATCCCCCTTTGAAATTAAAAATGGTACTTTTAAAAGAACTCTAAGCCTATTTGGAAATTCCTTGAGTGAACGAAGAATTTAGCAGAGAAATGGAATTAAAATAGGCTTTGTACACATTTTACAATTACTTAAAATTTTCCCTGCTTTTTAAATTTGGCAACGCAAACATAATCTGAGCCATGAAAGTGAGACGTCGTAGCTCATGCCATTGAATAACAGGGACTAAGCCCTTAAAAATGGAAAAAATGTATGTATTCTTGAAATAATAGCAAGTTGTGACATATGGTTGAAATGCTGGGGCGATGTTTTTTTTTTTTTTTTTTTTACAAATCTTCAGTTTTTGTTAATACCGATTGTGCTTCGTTTTTGTATGTGAACTCAAGTTCTTGGCGATGAAACCGCAAAGCTGATTCTGCTTGGAATGACTTTTATTGAAATTGTACATGAATGTTTTACTCACACGATCTCGTGTGATCAGGCTGCAGTATACTATTGAAATGCCTGTTGTTGTGGGGTTTTAACATGCATGTCACTGCTTGTGCGTCTTTTTTTCTAACCTTGCCCGCTAAGCAGGTGAAAAAAATCCCGTTTAAATAGGATTTATATTAAGCACCAGAGATTTGGACGGATTTCTATAGAGTGATTATATCAAAGGCTATGAGCCCCTCGTTAGCAAGAGAGATATAATAGCATAGTGGGGTATCCCATTCGAGGTTTCAACGTCTGTATTATTCTGGCATTGCAGCCTATTGGGAGAGGAATTTCTAACAGTTTCCACCGAGGGGTGCGCCTAAGTTGGACATAATGAGCAAGCGCCACATGTATCTTTTGTGCCGCCTCATTCAACCCCAATCACTGCCATAATTCTTTCACTAAACGATGATGGGTGTTGAATTGTACAGGACTTCGGGCTCGTATTAAAATACATTTAGAGACCAACCAAGCTCGTCACGGCTATTTAGGGGATTTTGTCTTTTTGTTTCCTGGAGACCCCTCTTGCTCGCCGGCAGAAGGACAAAATATTAGTTGCCAATAACCACAGGCAATAGAACCATCTGCCAATTTCAAGAAAAGATAAAACTAATAACTAATGGAGCCACTTAAATAAACGTACATTGGAAAAATGTTGCGAAGTGCACCATTCACTGATATGATCCTCAGAATGAATGCAGCATTTGACTTAAATTTCACGTCATATTTGTTGAGAATGCTTCCGACGGAGATTTATATTCTAATATGCAAAACACCTGCCCTCATGTTTTTAGTACAATTAACGCTTATTTGGTTCCGGCTAAGATTTGGGGAAAGCAAATCACAATGCGCTTCCAAACTCGAAATGTGGTGAGGGTTTACATTTGCTTTGCAGTTTAAACTCCTGCCTGAACATACTGTAATCGGAAAGAAATTATGCGGTGTTGAATCACTAGCTGCTGCATGGATTATTTTGCGTGTGGGAGATTCCGTTCCTCTAAAATCTCTTTAAAATGCCAGGCAGACTTACCCGACTGAGCTGTCTTTTGTTAAATGCCATTATAAGTTCGGCATACATCTATTCTTTGGTGTGATCGGTGTGCTAGCCTTGTCGCCTGCACGCGAATTCTACAATGGCAGAATTAGACCGAGCCAAGAAAATCCATCTTTTATTCCCAAAGTATATTTGCATTTTTCCCCTTTAAAATGGAGATAGCCGGCCATTGTGGCTACATTTGTTCTCATGATTGCCAGTCGGTTGTTGCCTAAGTTGCTCATATGCGTCGGTCTCCGGAGTAGGCTTAGACCTTTTGGTATGATAAAGAGGTGATTTGGCTCTTTGTTACGTAGATAAGCAATGTGCAAAGAGGATTAAACCATCGATCCTTGAATTGATTTGCCATTAAGATTACATTTGCATTGTTTTCTGAATCTGTCGCGACCCCAATAACCTTTGCATACTTAACTCGCGTGCCATCACACCATCAACTAATTACTCCTTAAAACAGTTAATACTCAATTAGCAGAACTTGCACTGATTAGGTTACTTGGCAGGCTTGAAGCAAACAGCTATTAAATTAACACGTATGTGTGAGCCTCCGAAAAAACATTTACAATGTAGCATTCAAATCACTGTTACTTTTTTTGTGAAAACTAAGCGTTTACGAAATTTAGATTTACTCGCACAGATGAATCTGGGCAAAACTGTACTGTTCCCGATTTCTTAGAGAAATAAATTTACAGATGAAATACAATTCCCTCTTTCGTAGTGACATAAACACATTTACCACATAGCATACTTTTTATCTATGTGAGTTTGATCTGTTACTAATTCATTAAGGCAAAGATTTTTGTTGCTAGATGTCTGCTAGGATCAGACTTCGTATAACCGTGTGAATATCTACAAAAGATTCTGGAGAATGCTCAGCCATCTGGTACCCAGAAAAGAAATAGGGCGTGGAAATGAAACCAACGAGAGGGAATCACATTGGAAAGTAGTTAACAACTCATGAATACAACTTAAGACCAGCGTGAAGGAGGAAATAACTTAACGTATTTAAGAAATGTCTCCCAAACCACACCCTCCTCTCTTCCACTTCATTTACTGCATTATCCAACATGGCAGCATTTAGTGCTTTGTTCCTGCAATCTGTGATGCCCACCCCTCCAGATTTCTAATGATTTTCCAATGATGAGCTAAATCTCTTTATTGTCTAGGATTTTTTCCTTCACAGGACTATTTAATACCTTCACCCATTGCCCAATTCGTGGTTCATCACACATTTACATGCATAATTGCCTAACTATATGACTTTGCATGGATGCGTGACATCTAATGTCTCAAGTGCAATACACAATGATGAAAGGCAGACTTTAATATTCTGTATATAGTGGCAAATATATGGGACTGACGGAGCAAAGTACTTGTGATCTGGTGATCATTTTGGGGTCAGAAAGAATAGGCCTACCTAGTTTTGGGCTTTTTAATAGTCTGAAGTACGTATCCAAGACAGTTTCAGAATATTTGTCCACAAGTACAACCAATGGATTATAGTAAGACAGTATTCACTCTAATTGTTATGCAATTGGTCTTTTTAAATTCCCTCTTCCTTTAATTATGTATGTGTAAATTCTCCCCCCCCCCCCCCCCCCCCCGATCAACTGATATCCCATCCCATTATAAACATTGGCATTACTGCTTCAACATTATCAATAAAAATGTTAATTATGTATTGTTAATATTGATATAAACCAACAGTGCTGGGTCCATAACAAATTGGCTAACCATGTCACAGCCATGAACTGACTGACTCCCACCTGAGGGGGCACATTATAAATTTCAGGGTGCTATGCACCCTTAGGCACAACTGGGGCCTGTAAACGAACCATATATCGGATTATAGTTTACTCTAATTACACAGCTTTAATAATTTATTATGATAATTTAGCCTGGAGTCTCTTCATAGTTTCCAAGGCAAGTGGTACTTCTATATGTGTCTAATAAAACCCTCAGATGTGAGTGAAGCAGGATGATTACACGGGATGTCACTGTCCTTATAAATCATTAAAAGTAACTCATACACTCTCAGAAAAAAGGGGGGGGGTTTGTACCTTTGCTTGTCACTGGGGATATACCCTCAAGGGTCTGCCAAATTGTACCCTTAGCTGTAGTTAAATATATCTTTTAAGGCACAGAAATGGACTCTGAGGAACATTTCTGTACCATTGATGGTACATTAATGCTGATTGTACCTTTGTAATGTTCCTCAGAGGCCATTTCTGTTCCTTTAAAAGGTACAACTACAAGGGTACAGCAGCAATGACAAGCAAAGGTACAAATTTTTACCATTTTTTTTCTGAGATTGTAGTGACCAATGAATGAAAAACAACTTCGTTTGAGAATTTATGATTTAGTACAGTTCTACCCTTGTTGTATTGATATGTCTCTTTCTGTGTAATTCAGTTTTAATTGAATGACTCTGTGGTACAGAGAGCTGTGGCAAAACTTACTGACGGGACTGCAATTATGTCTATATTTCGTTTCGATCTTTTGCATCATTGACCAGAGTTTGTGCTCAACCTTCAATAGTCAATTAATTGAGCATGTTGCCATACTCAGGTTTGGGGAGTGGGAATGGGCCGCCCGTAGGCTACATTATTTATGACCGAGTGGGCTTACCGATCCCCCAGAAATTAAGAGAAGAAAGTGGGCAACATAGATATACTCTGAAGGCCCATTCAAGCTACAATGTAAGAGCGAGCTTGGAGGAAGCGGGAATTTATAGCAGATGGTGTCAGATCTCTAGGTTACTTTGTCATTTAACCTCCTGCAGCTGTATGAGTTGAAGGAAAAGCAGCCTTTGTAGTCGGCATAAAATTGTTAATATTCCGTAACCAAACTGTCAATAGGGAGAGACAATTAAGAGTCTTTATTGCCACCACATGCCGCCTCAACTAGGTCTGGAACCTCATAAATTATGTTAGTAAATGATAGGAGAAGAAAGGTCGAACCGATAGTGGTAAAGCGTCTGAAAAAGTATCTGCGATTGAACTTTTTTGTAGCACATAAAAGCTATTTAAAATTGAAAACCGATAAACAATATGTACTATTTAAGATACTTAGGATTTCATTCGTTTAGTCCTGCATCACTTAGGTCAGTTAGTATATAGGCAACTGTGAAACTCTTTGCTCTAAACAAGTGTCTTTAGGGTTATTTTTTTTACCTAATTATGGTTACTGAATCCATTAATAACCAACATATGGAGTCATATCGTGAAAATAAATCTCTAATGTTAACCTTATAATTTTTTGTTGACTTGTTTATTTTACTAACTGCTAAATATACTAAATGTGTTATATCAGGGTGAAAATCTGAACAGTTAATAAATCAGCACTAATATGACAAAGACATCCTTTCTTCCAAATAATGGAACTCGGTGGGGAGCTGCACTCGCTAAACTTAGCACAAAGGGAGTGCACAGCATGATACTCATTACATACACAACATCCATAGACAAAGACCGCAATGTGTTAAAACAGCAAAGGAAACAAAGTCATTAGCCATTAGACAGTTTTTTTAGGGACACTACGTACAATTTGGTTCAATGAGGACGTCTAAGCTATTATTTCACGAAAGGGATGCAACTGGAATTACACTGGTAAATTATTTGAACGTTCAGGACTGTAACCTTTAATATAAATGCGTCATACCGAGAACCGGATGTGTCTTGTATTAGTATGATCCTGGATGTAAGGTCTTCCAAGATAATTTCATGGTCACCAGCTGGTATTAAAGACCATCAGATGCTTAAAGATCCAAAGAACCCGCCTGTTTTGGATTCACAAACGATTAAGCAAGATAATACATTACTTTTTTGTATAGCCATATAATAATCTAAGCTACTTCAAAGTTAGAATAATATTGACTCTCATTCAATGTAGGCTACTAGCCTTCTCTGTAATAGAAACCCATTGACATAGGATATACAGTTGCCCCACACAGTTACAATTGCAATGGACTACATGTTTAAACACTGAAGTAAGACATGCTGGTTATTTTATTTACATAATCTACAAAGATGATTCACAGCTAAAGAAATCCCTATTTAATTTCCAACAGACTTTCCAACAGACTTTTTTGCCAAAAAACTGAAGTGATGACCTCAAAGAAATGTAACAGATGGGACCAATAGTACGACCTTTTCCTATGCTCCCGCTTTTAGGGTTAAAGATGTGATAATTGTTCACTTTCTTCTGCTTAAAGCAATATCCCTTCCAGGGCACACGAGTGAGTTACGAGTGGATTTTACAATGAGACGGGGGATTATGCAAATCAGCCATGAAAAAACATGGTAGTGGTAAGGCTTTCAGAGTAAATGTGTTACCTATGTATCACGACCCAAAAGTGCAATCTGGACATCGAACGTAAAAGCTTTTTAATGTTTCAGGTTTTGGCACACAGAAGCACATCTGTATAGAAATATTATAGGTTGGGCAATATATTTGACCGGGTGAATTCAAGTGAGCGGGAAATTATTCTCCAAAAGCCTGTCAGATTTTAATTAACCAGGAAAGTCTGCTTTTAGATAAAGTGAGAAAAATCCTATGTCTCTATCTTAAAATGTGTTATTGGATTTCTCTCTGAATTAAAAATCCATGGAATACATAATTTAGCCTAATTCCCAAGAGGATCCCAGTATAGTGTGACACTAGAACTTCTCTTTGATATAATTTCTGCCGAGTTCAATTGCTATAGTCTAACTTTTAGCTTCAAGTACTTTAGAGGTACATATTTCAGCATACAATTACCTTTTCTCCTCTTTCTGAGTTTTGATTTCTGTGTATTATACAGTATATTTTCATGTGTGTATAATGGGTTATGCAGGTATTTAACATAAATTCTTTTAAATAATATCGCCCAGGGCAAAAGCCAACACAAAAAGTACTGAGGTGATTTTTTTTTAGGCAACAATTACCAGAAGCAAAACTAGTGTGTTGCTAGAAGCCATTTAAAGAAGCTGATTATTAAAGATTTACAGCAGCGATGCTCTCTAATCTCTCACACAGAATTCGTGTTTAGCAATCAAAAGCAAGTTGCTAAGCATCTTCTTCAGTTACTAAACAGGCATGTCAATTTTAGCATAAATGTGTGAAGATACAGTACTTGCTAGATAAAAAATGTCTCCTTTTGGCTTATGTCTTTACACTGAGGGAATTGCGTAAGAAAATTCTATTCTTAACCATGTATACAACTTAGAATTTAATACAGCAAATCAGCACTTAACTCGTGAATAGAACGGTAGTTTTAATCATTGTGTGTGCTGAAACACTTAAGTGTGCTGTGAAGAAGGCATTACGCCGAAACACGTTTGTGTTGTGTGAAGACGTCTAATAAAATCGTACTGAAGCAAAATGCAACCTCTTTTTGTTTGATATTTGATTGATATTGTGATTGTGGTCCAGCACTCTGACAATTGTGCTATATTACCAGGAGTGAAGCCTGTTTTTCTGCACTATATGGAACAGTAGTTTTCCCATGCAGGGATTTCATCATTTAATCAGAGTTACTTTTTAGTAACTGATGCGCCAATTACTGAAGACCGCATAAAATATATTAGGTTTAATCTGGCGACATTGATATAAGAAGCAGCAGAATGTGTGGTGCGACATTCAGTTGATATTTCTAAAGGTGCATCACATGGTTCCTCTGCACTAAATACCTTGCATTACCTCTGGCATCCCATGCAGCATATAGTGTATGCCAGCTTTGTGCTCTGTGCTCCCTGAGAGTTCCAGGCCTGCCCAGTGACCCTGTTTGCCATTAGCGCTTAGAAGATGGATGAGTGGATTTTGTATTCCTAGTGTAACTGGTGACTAGGCTCATGCCAATTGCTTCAGGTTATAAAACCTACCTGATGCTGATCTGTCAGGGTTAAACTATGGCCTTGCGACAGTAGTTCTGATGCTTCAAATCAGGATATATAAGGTCAGGCCCTAGTGAATCATAGCTTAAGTCATCAGCCGTTGGGGACACCAGCCTGTAGTCATTAGAACAGATCATGATACATAAATAAAGAATGATTAATTTTATAGTTTTATGTGACGACTGAATCTCCAGGTTATTGCTGTGTTTCTTGTTTTTACTCTGCTGTTTTGGTTCCCTTACATTAGTTTGATGTTTTTTTTTTTTAACTTTGCAGGACTGTAGAAAAGCATGTCAACTGATAACACGAATGGGGGCGCTGTTCAGATCAGGGGAGGGTTTAGCTCCTATTCATAAAAATCATCACTTTCAGATAGAGCTCCATGGGCTGCTACTGTGTGTGCTTCCCTCAGCCCCCAAGGCAATTCTTACATTTATAAAGTGTGCCACTTTTATTTTGGCATGCTACATTTGTTCCAAATCTTCCAAAGCTACCTCTGGTTCAATCGAAATCAAACATAAAATAATAATAATAATAATAATAATAATAATAATAATAATAATAATAATAATAATAATAATAAAATGACAAAAAATTAACAACAAAACAATTTCTTTCCACCCACATTCACAATATTCCAGTTAATAGAATTAGACATAAAAGAATGATGTCTCATAATTCCAATTTCAGACCCTTGCAGAATCTACACAAAGGTCCACTGGAAATCTCCTGGAAACAATTTTCATTTGTATTTAAAGTGACATGCCAGTTTACTCCTGGTATATACAGTAGCAAACAGAAAAGGAAATTATACTTACAAAAGCTTGATTGTCATGGAAGACAATCAAGCTATCATAGCTGTAATTTTAATCATACCTCAATGCTAAATAATTGGCCATAAAATGTAGAGCGATTTGTTAATCATGTAAGAACTAGTATCCCCACACGTAGATAAAGAGGGGACACAGATAAACTTGGTTGCACAAATGGCCACTGTGCAGCACAAATTGCAACCGTATTTCACAGCTATGAGTGCCATAGCAAATCATATATTCCTACCAGAATCGCTCATGTATGAATTTGCATGAGCAAATGCAATCCTTTTGTATTCATTTTCAACATTTAATGCTGAAGTGTAAAACACAAAATCTAACTCGAAACAAAATATCTGCTGAAATCCAGTGGGATTCCTTCTGCATTGAAAAGCAGATAGGACATTTGTAACAGATGTTATCCAATATATTGAATCCTCTATACCAGTAAAATTAGTAGGAGGAAAGAAAAGGAATAGAGTCATACAAGTCAGCCATCAGAAACAAAATCAAAATGCATAGTCGTTGATATACTTTGGGTCATTCACCCAATATTTTCTTGTACGGTGCAGCATGAGGTAGGCAGGAAAAGAGGGTGACAATCCACTCATGGCTCTAAGGCGTTTATTGGGGAAACCAAAGAACACCAGGGGAAAAGCACAAAACAAAAGGACCACAAGGGGTCAACAAAACAGGAAAAATACTGAATTAGCTAAAAATGAAGGAATTAAGCAGAAACACAGGGAATTGAACTCAGCAGTAGAACAGAGGAATGAATAGACACACAGTAACACTCACAACAATGACCAACTAACAAACTGACTGAGAGCAGGCACTTAAATACACACAAGGCATCAGGACAAACAAAGGACAGGTGTAACTTGTAATCAACTCATAGGGATCGCGATGGACTAGAAACAGGTGGGATGGATTTCAATGAACTAGTCACAGAACAAGGGAACTCCAACAAACACTGAGCACTATGAAACACTGAAAGCTGAATAACTAAGAACCACAAAACTCACAAACAAGACTCAGGCAGGATAAACCAAAACAAGAACATAAGGATAAACCATAAAAAGAAAATTCAAAAGCTAAGGATAAAACAAAACCTAAGAATAAACCAACAGTGAAACAGGTCAAAAGCCAGTTTCATACCCCTGACTAGAGGGGCGTCAGTGTCTAAGCCACTCACTCAACTCATAAGCTATGCAGTGGTCAAGGGGAGTAAAAGGAAACTACACAAGGCTAAAGGGCTAAGAGACAGAGGGGAAATGCAGGATGACCAGCGACACCTGCAGGCCAGATGGGAAAAGACACAGTGGGAGGGTCAGATGGTACAGACCCTGATAGTTTCTAGTTAAATCCCGGGTTGCGTGGAGAGTGAAATACTGCATTTGGATGGGGGGGTCATTACATGATAAGGGCTTCTTAAAGGTAAGTGAAAAGGTTGCATTTGTCAACCATCATACTTGTTAGCAAGATTTTCACTGAAACATTTAAAGAACAGAGCTCTACAAAGAATTCCCAGTGGGTGCTATTAGAGAAAATATTGTCCCAGTGTTGGTTATACTGAATTTGGTTATAAAGCTTTTGATGGATTTACAAAATTGTCATTTTATGTTGTCTGGCACTGATCAGTACCTATAAAGCTTCCCACCCCAAACATGGGCTGTTTACCTTCCTTCTATCAGGGAGGCTCAACAGGAGGCTTAGGTCCCACAGCAGCAGACTTGGGTTTCATGAAACCATCACCATCCTGAACTATCAACAGTTACCACTCAGAAACTGACCTTTCTAAATATCAATACTTTTTGGCTGCACCTTATGTATATTTTACATATATATCCTGTATATAAAATATTTCATTTCATTTATATGCTGGGACTGTAATGTACCATTTGTACCCACCATCTATTGCACCTAACTCTGCTATTTGAACTTTCTGGTTAGATGCTAATCTGCATTTCGTTGTACCTGTATGATGATAATAAAGTTGAATCTAATCTAATCTAATCTAATCTAATCTAATCTAATCCATCAACTGATAAAAAAAAGTTTGTTTACTGAGTCTTATGGATTCATTAATTTACCACTGAAACAATGAGATTTAAACACATTGTTAATATGTGAAGGAATGAAAAGTCCAAAAATATGAATCACAATTATCTGTTTCACACTGTGATCACAAGGAATTCATATAAAACTAAGCATTTTCCGAAGCTGTGAACATTCATATACCATGCTATAAGTGATTTAAAAATACAGTTCTCGAGTTGCACAGAGAAGACAATCAGTACAAGTACATGTGTTTTCAAAGCTGAGCCCCCTCTCGCTTCTGAAGGGAGAGCAGGGAGGTAAATCAACATTTTCGTTCGCCTATTATTCCGCAGTAGTCAGGGCACGTGAAGGGTGGCGAGAAGCGGGACAAAGAAGAGACAATTTACGGGAGGCCAGACAGAGGAACGCTCGTGAGCGACACTTCAGCCTCAGAAAAAGAAAAGGGGAAAAAAACTGCAAAAAATCAGAGCGCAAAAGTTCCCCTCTACGTTTGCATGGGATGAATGGGTTTTTCAAGGGAAAGAAAGTGCAAAGATGAAACACAAAGGGGGCTCATCCATCAGGCCTGAATAGTGAGAGAAAATCCTCAGGCTCTTTGGGGTGAGGGGGGTGCGTGTGTGTGTGTGTGTGTTGGGGGGGTCTGTGGGTGTCTGATTAGACCCTGGGCCACTTATGCTTGGAGTTTGCCGCGCAAACATCAATCCCGCTCTCTTTTCTGCCTCTGAAGCCTTTGAACTACCGAAGACAATTCCTTCACTGTAAGCTCTATTTTAGAAATTCTCTCAGAAATGCCCCTACATCTGTGCTACTGAACACTTACACGCTGCTCACTTTTTTCCAGGTTTGAACACAATCTTTTCATTTCATAAGGAAAACTTCTACAAAAAACTGTTTCCTGTTTTTTTTTTTCAGTAAGTTGTCATCCAAAACTACAATGAAGGAGAAAATCTCCAGATCAGAGGAAATGTGAGTGAACAAAAGAAAGAGTGGGGAACCTAAAAAACTAAAATAAGCTCATGCATATGACATAAAACAGAGGCGCTTAAAACACAGACGCATCATGAGCCTGAGGCATTCGGGGCTAAAGCCCGAACGAGCCCCCAATGATTTGTTTAGCTCAGATGTTCTACCAACCATGGTCTCATTTTGAGAACCCTCGGACAGATTCGGTCTCTGGGCTATGCCCCGTATGACTTAAAATTTTAGCAATCCTCTGGCATCATCTAAACCTGGATTACAAAATGTCCTCATAGTTGTGCATTAGGGGAAAAAGAAAATGAGTAACACTACACATCCATCCATACAGTGCATGGTGAGCCTAGAGCCTCCCTCAGGAACGACAAGGCATGAACAGGAGGCCAGCTGCAGACAACACACACAACTTCACAGAGAATCACACACTACACTGCTATCCAGTTGAAAAACAGCCACTCCAGTGTCAGTAACCTAACTGGGACAAAAAGAATAGAAGTTAATGCAGTTTTACCTTTTTTTCTTAAAGACAGAAAGGTATAAAGACTTTGTCAAATCACAAACACAAGTGAACTTTTTTTCCAAAAAAGTTCCAAAACCCTGAGGTCTCCTGACTTTCACCATTAATAGGACAAGATTTTAAAGATTAACTAGGCGACACAGTTGTGAAAAAAACATGGCTGCCATGTAGGCACTTGTCAGAGCTGTTAACACACTGTCTGGGAAGCTGCTAATGTGCTTTTGAGGCCACTTCACCTGTGCACTGCTGTCATCCTGATTTGGATGCACTCGACAGAGGGACGTGAGTGAAAAGGGCTTCCTAGCAGTTCAGGGTACCACGGGGATGCGTCCGAAAAACAGAGCTGTTCTGAAAATGGCAGTGACATTACACCAGTTTCAGATATGTGCGGAAGATCGGCCTGACACTTCTTTTGTTTATACCAGGAAAGAAATCAGTCATGGACCCTGTCTGCACACAGCTTTGGGTCGGCTTGTAACAGCATAGGGATTTTGCAAATGAGGAAAAAATGGATCGGATTATTGACATATGTCCTGTTTACTTGGCTCATTTTTAGCTTCGAATCTCAAACCTGGCAGAAATTCTATATCCAAAGAGTTAAGCCAACTCTAAAGTCTGTATAGACATGCATATATAGTCTTTTTGTTCCCAAATAAAAAAGCCATTTTAAAATTTGCTTTAAAAATTGCATAATCTTAGTAGTCTAAGTCAGTGTTTCGTGTTGGGGCTGCGGAGGTCATGTCTATCTCGCGCCAACATTGATAGCTGGTTTCTGTTTGCCCTTTCCCCAGTTATAATGTGCAAACCCCAATGCTTGTGATTGCTGCCAAGCTTACATGGCAGCCTATTCTTATTCTTTAATTCATTTTTTTTTCCTCACACCAAACTGCTTTTTCTTTGTTCCTATTTGCTCCACTGCTCTGAGTAGTCCTGTTCCAGCCACGGACCTCCAAACTTGGAAATCCTAAATGGAGTAAAATGGCCGTTTCTTCTCTCCTGCCGGTGACACACCGCTTCGTCCGCCTTCAAGACGGATGTGCTTAGGCTCAGCCTCGGTGTTTCCAGATGATCAGGGCCGCATGGAAACAATAAGCAAAACGATGACCATTCAGCTCAGTGGGGTGGTCGTAGCCCATTTCAGTTACAAATTGCACTCTCCACATTGACGTGGTCCTGGGTGTAAAAACATTAAGCTGAATGTGTGTTGTTTTTGTCCAGTGACCTGGAGGCTGCTGGGAGATGGGGGTGTGTAAGAGGGGATGAGGTTCGGGGGCACTCTGCCAGACAGGACACAGGATGGTGGTCTCGAAAAGAACTCGAATTCTCAAGGAGCGAAACAAAGTGTTGTGATGGGGTGGGGGGGTGGGAGTGGCATTTGGGACCCCCAAATCATCATTGTATAGCCATTAGAAAGCTGGCAAGTAAAAACGCACAGATTGCTCTGAGAAGACACAAAAAGCGCCTTTTTCACAGGCACAATGACAGTAATGAAGTGGAAGGGAAGGGCAGGGCCGTCGACCACGCTTCCTGGCTGCACCTACAAACCCCGCCTCCCCAGCCCACCTCCTGACATTTATTTGCCGCAGTTTTATCTGTGTTTTTTATTTTTATTCATGTGTTGTTAACCATTGTCTGAACTCAGCAACATTTTATACGTCTGACCCTCACCCCGGCCATATGCTGAACAAGGTTATTATTGGTAAGAGAAGCAGAAACGAATGCTAGCAGTGAACAAAAAATGTTCTAGTTAACTGAAATAAAAAATAAAAGGCGCAGAGAATGAAAACGAAACCGACAGTATAATGCCCACTACAACAAAAGCAAAACAGAATCAGACGGAAAAAAAACATGTGGATTTTCATTGCAGGAATCATGGACTTTTAAAGGGGGATCCTACTGATTTAAAGATGCATCTAAAAAGGTCAAGAAGCTGCACTAACTTCTGATTTAATCTTATAAAGTAATAATTGATTTTTTCCATTAGTTTCCCTCCTGTTTATCTCACGTTATAGTTAATGTGATAAAGCAGTGAAGAAAGTCCAGCTACCCCAGATTACTGTCCTGCTATTTTTACATAATGCATAGCAGTTTGAAGGAGAATTTCCCAATAACATATCTTTAGGGTTCATTCTTCTCCTCTCCATGGGCATCCACAGGTCAGTAGAAAGCATGAAAATAAAATCTAATTAATTTTGCAAAAAATGAAATCATTAAATGCCATTATATATTAGAAATAAGATTCCCATGAATTTTGTATTTTCTTATTTTAGAAAATTGCATATACAACATGTATTAATACATTATATTATAAAAGAATGAGCTAAGACTGTACTTGAGTAGGTTTATATACAGATTTACTTCACAATTTACAATTAAAGCTGCAGAAATGATCCAGTGCAGAGAAGGGGAGATGTGGAGGGAAAGGCAGGCGGGTCACACTAAACTGACCCTGGTGGCTTTATACAGTATGCAGCCAGTGCCCCTACCTATTTGAGAGTATATTTTCTATGTCTGTTCTCACATGATTGAGAATTAGGGCCACTACTTAAAAAAAATTATGGGAAGTTACTTGACTACTGAAGACGTGCACCTCTTATACATATAAACAACTGTCTTTCAGACTTCAAATATCACTCATTATCAAAAAATATAAACAAACTGCTTCTCACTGGAAACTGGTTACTTCACTGGGCTTAATGGTCTGCTTATGATTCCCTTTAGCCTTCTTTACATCCATTGTCTAGGTTGAATGCTTCTCACATACTCATTCCCATTTATACATTTGCCCGTGGGAGTTATTGTTGTACTTCTCATATCTGCAACTTGATGGTATTTTTGAAATTGCTGCATTAAGCTGCTAACCATGAGTAGTGTTGTGCTCTATTTAATCTGATATTAATTTGTACCATGTTGAGCAACCGAGAGCAAGAACAGCAGCCACGGTCCATTGCAGCTGGCCTCTGCCTGTCCACAGCAGGCATTCACAGTTCAGAGCACTCCTTCTGCGCGTGGCGAGGCCCTTTCCGCTAGGGATGGCTAAATCGTGTTGGCGGGAATGGAAAGGAGCAGGGAAGGACTTCGGAAGGATTTGGTTAGCTGTTCTCAGGCAGCTGGATGCTTCTGCGATGAAGATGCCAGAATTCAGGATTGTTGGAGCTTAGTGAAAAATATAGTGTGGATTGGATGCTATAATTAGCCACTTAAACAAAAACAGTCATAAAAAATATAAAGAAAAATGGGTTACGTGTAGAAACACCTCTGTAGTAGTGATAACCAGGACACAATTAATATGAAATCTTTACGTTTATCATCAGCAATGGAAAAAATGGGGTAGTACCATTTGAGCTCTGAAGAACTGATTTTAAAATTTCAGGCACTTGAAAGGGATTAAACTTCAGTTACTTGAACATGCAATAAGCTCCCAAGAGTAGTTTGTGGTTGGGGGAGGGGTCACAGAGAGGGTAAATGAGGAAGCCTCTGGCTGGAAACAACAACGTGTTGAAGTGCAGGAGAGATGAAAGCTGACAGATTGGGACACTCGCACTCTTATCACTCAGAACTCGGTAAAAAACACCAACATGAACGTCCAGCAATAGTAGAGATGGTGTAAGGTCTGTGCATTTGCCACGCCCATCTTATTCTTCATTTTTATTCATCTTGTTTGCCACTGCATTATTGACACTGTCCAAATATCATGCAAGTGAGCATCAGAGAGCAGGGCCAGACAGTGTCCCTGGGGCAACTGGGGTTAAAGATCTTGCTTGAGGGCCAAATGTTATATCACTATGCCCGCCACAGGATTTGAACCAGCAACCTTATGATCAAGGGTGCTGAGTCCTAATGCACTGGCCCACATGCTAATAGGCATCTCCCAACTACAGTGAGATACAGCTTGTGGGGTCAGTCCACTCCCATATACTGTAGCTCCAGACAGTTTTAGCATCACTAGGACTTCTCACAGAAATTTCTGTGTATATGCCCTAAACTCTCCTACATAAAAATTTCAAATCAAACTGAAACAGAGCCCTGGGTGATCTTGATTAGGTGTATCTTATGTGCAGAACATTTTCACAGACCTTAAATAAAAAAACAAATTGCACAACTGCATCTTAATTTTACTTGACCGGCTTTAGAGCGCAATGCTTGTAATATAGCCACTGCAAGGATGTTTTCAGGCAAAGGGAAGTACTTAAAATGGAAATAACAAGGCGTCGACTTTACACCAGAGGATGTCTGTCATTTCTGAAAACCTGAACCGACAGGAATGTTTTTTAATGAGAATGCCTGCACAAGGATTGAATGGTAACCATCTCACAAATGAAAGAGCATGTTTGAATTGGCAGCATGGGGGAACGGGCAATGGATCAATAGGCTTTTTCACCTCTCCCATGTCAGCGCTATCGACCATGTGATTTTCACTAGGAGTGTCTCCTTCACAACAGCAGTGTAAAAACCCGGAGAGAAATCAAATGGGCTGCAGTTATCTAAAACTACCTAAAAGATTTGAAAGGGGCAGCCTGAAATATGAAACTAATTTTCCTTTTGTGGACTGAAGTCTACTCGGCCATCAGCCTAGCATGTTGCTCAATATATTCACGCAAAATGGCTTGTGCAGAAGCCAGTGGCAGCGGGTACATAAAAATAATTCAGTTTATAAGTGATACTGTTGATTGGAGTGGAAATGCACAAGCCCAGCTTCCTCATTGCAGGAAAACGGATTGGTCCTATACTGATAATACTTTCTATCTACTTGTGCCAGATGACAGACACTTAAAGAGGTACCATAAGGGAGAGTTTCTATTTTACATGCAGACTCAAGTATTCATGGTGTTTGTCATGAAGGTCGGCCATGAAGGCCTTCAATGCACTGAACTGTTAGATAGATTCATCTGTTTCACCAGCTTTTCTTCGCACCTGTGATTAAATTATGGATTTGTTGGTAGCACTCATTTGTTTTAGCTGTCATCCCCATCTACCACCATCTCTATGTAGGGCATGCTAGGAGCAGGACATTGTGTTGGGTACATACTGAACCCTCAGGTGCAGTTTGTATTGTGTCTTAAGGAGGAGACTCATGGCCAAAAGCTTGAAAATGTGTATACACTGAGGTGATTTGGGTATATACACTGAGATGATTTGGGTATATACACTGAGGTGATTTGGGTATATACACTGAGATGATTTGGGTATATACACTGAGATGATTTGGGTATAATAAATAACCCAATACACCTGCATAGGTATAAATAAATGAAGGTGACCAGCTGTTACATGTCAGTGCTATTCGGTATGATTAGATGAAGGCAGCTGTAGAACAAATGGCTAATCAGTGTTTATGCTAATATTAATACAATAATTAATTAATGTGAGCTTATCGCTAACTTACGTTCCCAAAAAAATCAAATGCACGTGTATGCTTTTGATCTTTAATGAAATGCATTGCTAAGCTTATTTAATATTTTGCATACTACTAATGATATGCGTTAAGGTTGTGTATTTTTTAAAGCCAAACGTTTGAGCGGCGTGCCCCTAATTAGCCCCTTCGAGAGCCTCGGGGTGGATCGTCATTGCCTGAGATGAGGAAAAGGAGCAAAGTCTGGCTCTTCCGAGTATGCAGACCAACAACAGGGGCTCTGCCTTACCCTTCTGTATCCATCTGCATGACACGTCGGCAGGCTGCAAGAAACGGTTTTGGGGTGGCCGGCTGGTTGGCTGGCTGGCTGGTGGGTGGCACAGGCTGGCACAGGAGCATGGCGCAGTGCCGCTGCTGCTCAGCTTAAGCGACGGAGCCCCTTCTGCCCCCTCATATTTACCCTCCTCACGCCGGGATGGGATTTTCCGTCTCAGTTGATCCTCAGCGCTTAAGCACCTCTAAGCAGAATCCTGCATTGTCTGCCCTGTTAACAAATTTTCCCCAGATGACTGTTCAATTATTAAATAGGTGGCAGACAATAAAGCCTTTGTTAATTCAGAAAACAGACTATAACACCTTGGAAAAATGGATTTAGCCTCTGCTGTGAAGAATGTTATCTGATTAATCGGCTGTACACCTTATCCGTTTACCAAATGGATCATAAATGCAAAGAGCAATCCCTAATTAATGTGATTAATTTTTTATCTTCTGAAGAGCTTTTACTCTTCAATTGGATTGGGGAGCATTATCTTATCACAATGTATTTGATTGTCTTCCCCCAAGGAAATTATATGCCCTTCATCAAACATCAATTTGACAGTCCAAGTGAAGTCGCCCTGTCTTGAACACGGTTGAAAATAACCTTAATGCAACCAGTTAAATCAAATTCATCTTCTTTAACAGCTACTTGGATCAGAATGTAAAATTACTTCAAAAATCAATTAGGCTTGACAGCCCTTCATGCCAAAAAGTTGAAGTGGGCAAGATTACAAGAAAAATGAAGTGAGTATTTCTTAAACTGAGACAATTAATTACTGAAGTATCTCAGAAGGCCCTTGCCGAGGAACCCAAGAGAACGAAAAAACTCTTAAGATGTCCACAAAGACTCCCTTTCATCTCTTGTTCCCTGGGTGCACTGAGATGTGATTCAATTCTAGGGTTTATTGCCTTTAAAGTCCCCCCTTTGAAATAACGGCACTTCATTACGGAATTGGGATCTGATTAACCTCCTCTTGACGGTACAATCACGGTGTATTTTGAGGCTATGAAGCTGACAATGGAGCCGCTTCTTGCCAGCCACACTGTGGACACAGCTGGATTGATCTCTATCAGACTCCGGAGCTTGTGGCAACACACACCCACAGTGGGGTAGCTAACGCCTTGGGGATGCTAATTCCTGCTTATCTCTGGATTCTGACAGTCTACCATAGTTTCCTTTCACTCCAATTGCCCCCAATTTTATTAATACAATAGTATCAATTTTATCAATGGTGTCATTATTTTAAACACCCGGTTCCAGGCCTATATCAGTGACATGCACATCATGTTAATCTAGTATCTCTCAGTAATGGAATGACTGTGGAATAATGAGAACTAAAAAGAGAGAATACCTGTCATTGGTTAAACAGCCACAAACAGATGCATTTTTAAAAAGCAATCTGATAATATATTCAAATCTTTTCATTCAATGTTCTAATTTGCATTTACTGACATTTACACAGTCGTAATCTGTTTTTACCCTTTGCTGTTAAAATTTGCTCTAATTATATTTGGCCCCTAAATCCTTACATCTTTTGAATGATTGCTTGGTTACAACAGGCTTACAGAGTTAAAATTGAGCAAGAGAGAAATACCAATCTATCCATTTTCATCTTGCGCAAAGTCGTTTAATCTAGTTAGAAAGTGACCCTTGAAGCAATTAAATTAGTACTAAATGAATTGTCATCCGTAATGAGCAGAGTAGCGGAGGCCGGTAATGGCATTTTTTCCCCAAAATAAGCCGATTTTAAAAGAGAGATTTAAAATGGAGCACATCGACGACACGAATGAAACATTACACACACGTTAACGACGTTTTCTGGTTCTAGCCTGTCCGCTGCCACTGCTTGAACTGGCAGCATCGCTATTGCCATCTTGTGGTGACATGGAAAAGACCCTTAGTGGGGAAACTAAACAGCAAATCACCCGTGCGGCGTGAATTCTGATGTACATTCACCTTTATGTTTTATTTTTATCTCTTTGAAAATAGATACATGTAATAAAAAAAGAATATTTGACATTGCAAGTGTCATTATTTTGTGATTACTGTTGAAAATAAAGTGTTAAAGGCAGCATTTTTGTATTTAACAGATGTCTACTGAGTAATTTATGTCTTTTTATATAATCAAGTTATCCAGAGAGAAAACGAGGTGACCCACGAGCTTTTAAGTGTCGTTTATGTTTATGTGAAGCATGCTGATCATCCAAATGTATGAGCCTGATTACTGGACGTTTGGCTTCTTTATGTCAGACCAAACCTGTTCAGCTTGCATCCAAATGGCATGATACTTAGGGAACCAGACTCCCCTTAACCCTTGTCAAATTTTTCACCTTCTGGTGGTGTTCTGGGAGGGCGCTCACCTTCACATTTTAGCCAGCTGGAGCCTTATAAAGCCTCACCACGTGTGTGGGGGGCTATTACGCTGGCCAAAGCAGCCAGAGTTCAAACTGCTCCCTCAGTCCAAAGGCTGCTAACGTTAACAATTCAAGACATAACAAGAACACGTGCCAGAAGAAACATTTTCGCTCGAGATCAGGGGCATTGCTGTAACATTCCCTCTGCATTAATTATTTGCGGAGGAGACCTGTGCCTTAGAAATAAATAAACAACAACTTTAAATCTTTTTTCTATTCATTTATTTGGTTCAGTAGTTTGTTCAGAACAGAGAGCTGTGATTTCAAAAAGGATGAAGCTACATTTTAATGACACCAAATGACATCAATAGGAAAGCAGTACTGGATTTATCCTGCAGGTGTCGCTCCCTTGATTTAGGCAGGAGTGTAATTCTTTTGCTGGAAGTAATGTCATGTGATTCTTTCAGTCCCTTACATGATGCAATCATGTATTATTCAACACAAAAAATTCATTTAAATGAGATGTTGCAAACTGAATGTTTAGAAGGTTTAATCATGCTCACAACAGCTTGTGCAAACTCTGTCATATCCACAAGTCCAGTTCTGTGAAAATCACAAGAACACTAGAAATGGTTTATTGATTATAAACATAATAACCAACAAAATGAACATGAAACAAAACCTTGTGCATTTGTACAGTTGTAGCCAAGCCTTTATCACCGTGTAAGAGAAGTTGGCATTTTTTCCACAAAAAGTACTTTGTGCTTTCAGTTGTAAATATTCTGGTCAATACCTGCATCATCATGCATATAACATGGCTCACATATATGAAAAAAATGTGGCTCGAATCATGAAAGGTGCTGTTATGATGAACATTTATGAGGAATGTTCTGGTGTGTGGTTTAGTCCCAGCTAGCCCACCATTAAGATTCACAGAGAAGCAAACATGAGTCAACCTCCTCCTAGAGAACTAAGCAGACAAAAGAAAGGGGGTGGTGGGGGGTGCCTTATTCTGAGGAGCA
>JAODJU010000001.1:37454089-37487605 GCA_026776725.1 Gnathonemus echidnorhynchus
GCACCTTGACCTTTCCAGGCTCCTGATTAGTGTCACCCCTCAGCCTGGCCACAAGATGGCGTTTATTTGCACGAGGGCTGTAAGAAACTGTACATGTGCATCAACATTCAATTATATTGCATTTACTGTGACTGGGATAAATCCATTGAGAACAAATTACAAAGGATTTTAGTTTTCTCTTGCATCCCTAAGGAGTTTTTTTCTTATGTAAATACAGAATTACTTGGTATTTACAAAATGTCTCTTGCATTTAATTATGATAATTAGTCTTTGCTGTTCAAAGCTATTACGAGTTTTTCTTGACAAACACAGAGGAAAGAACACACAAATAATCTAATATTCCAAAGAATATTTTACATTGCCAGCTCTCCTCCCACCCCAAAATTACTTACAGTAAACAAAGCTAAATAAGCTTGCAACAACCAAAATCAATTATTCATAAAGCACACATAATATTTTGTTGAATTTTGGTTTGTCTGGCCCTCTTTTATACTATGAGATGTCAGAGAATAAACGAGCATATAATATAGAATTTGCATTTCCTTTAGAAATAAATACTACATATTTGTTCAGATATCACTGGCCTTTAACCTGCAAGCAACTGCCATTGAGCTTGGCATTCCACTGGGATCTTCATTCTATAGTATCAGGTAAGCTGCATTGCTTGTAATGTATCCATCAGTTTCCAGTCAGCATCCTACCACACTGTGTATCAACTCTTATTATTATACAGCCCTCACTTGGCTGCTGGTAAAATGTAAAGGAGCATATTGTTTCTGACAGCGAAGGCACAAGCATTCCGATATCTGTATTCCATTAGGGTTTGTGATGTGTGCACTGGGAATACTCTAAACTCCATAGCTGAAGCTGTGTGCAGAGACTCCAGGTCCCTCTCGGCGTAACACCGAAGGTGTTAATAGCACAGGGAGTCTGGGCCAGCCCCTCCCCCTGTCACCTCTCCATCTGCTACTCACACACTTGCCCATTTGTTAAACTCTGGCCACCATCTGACTGGTGCTAAACCATCTCTGGCTATCAGACCGTTCAAATGGTGTAAATTAAACATCAGCTCAGCAGGGTATGACTCACCCTAAGGGTGAAATGAACAACACAGATTAGGGCTTCCATATTTTGCACATATCATATACATACTTACCCTCCTGAGACCCGAGGAATAAAGTGTCCTTCAATTTTAGGTTATTTGTCTTTGGAGGAAACAAGACAATTTACAATTTAGTTTTTTTTTCCCAAATTTATTTTTATTTTTCATTTCACAGCATGTCCTCTTTAGTGTACAACAGGAATAAATACGTTTCCTTACATTAGTGAAAAGATAGATGCAAAAACAAAATGTCCACTACAATGGACATAAATGAATGGGTGGGGTCTCAGGAGGATATACATATGTTCATACACACTCACACATACTCCCTCACATTGCCTGTATAAGAAGATGCTGATTTAGGGTGCTGATGACTAGGAATGGAGAAAAAGACAGAAAACAAATCAAGTGAGTTGTTATCAGTACCATATTTTCATTGAAATCGATTTGCTTTGCACGTATACCTTATTCAAGTACACAGGAGCTCCTCTGCTTATCGCAATGGCCAGCGTCTCCTAGCTTTAAGCCATTTAATGCTTACTGCATTTCCCCTTAGCATACGCACATTCCCTGGAAGTCTGATAAGACGAGATCAGAACAGTTGGCCACGCTTATGTGATCCCTTACAGAGAAACTGCTCATCTTTGTCCTAATAATTATATATAGTCGAATGATAAAACTGAACTGAATTTAGATTAATGGCATTTGGCTTACACAAAATATACTTTGATCAAAGTATCAGTGACATCAAGCTATGCTTGAAATAGAAACTGATTTTTCTTATTTGGTCTAGTGGGATTGCATGCTAAATTTTCTTGTTACCAGGAAGTCCATGGTTACATTTCTTATATACAAGGACTTAGATGACATCTGAGGTACAATTCTTTTTTTAAATCACTGCATAGGGTATTTTTATTCACTACTTGTGAAATATAAAGTTATAAAAATCAATCTCTTCTTTATGTTTATCTTGACATTATCTCTTAACCCTGATTCCGAAACTGTCACTAGCAGATCTTTATCACATCAACTTAATCACCATTCTTAGTGTTTCAACTGCTAATTATATGAAATACTTTCCCCTGGACTGATAAACCCCCAAAAAATTGTCAATTAAGATTAAGGTGCTACCAGGTCTTTGAGGAAGTGGCAATCTACTTCACGCTCTCTACATATTTAGTATGTTCAATGAATACTCAATAAAGTAAAAATGTAAAACATATTTCTGGCATAGTCCTTACAATTCACTTCTGTACTGACAATAGCTCACTTTCCACATTACTTCCATGTCTGTTTTGTCCACAGTCAATGCAGCAGCCCCTATCATTAACACAGGGGCGTCAGAAGCATTTTGAATGTGGGGGGGACACACTGGCATAAAACTGTTATTTTATGTTAAATGTGGGGGGTCCAAACGAATGATTATGAAATGTGAGGGGGACATGTCCTCCTCAGATTTAATGGAGGCGACACCCATGCATTAACAAACGGACTTCTTTAAAATCATATATTTGCATATTTGCATACTCTCACACCCTCATGACGTTACAGCATCAAACATAACCATGCAATATTATGGCTGGAAGAGCATGTTTGTCCACATAGTGAACATTGTAAACTGGAAGGTATTGTAGTAAATTGCTGATTGATCCATCAAAACGTAGCCTACCTATAATGGTGTCATAGTTTTCTTTATTGATTATTTCAAAAGAACTATATTACATTTGCAACTAACAATGTTTACATTATAAGTTTAATTTGTTTGGAATGGTGGGAATTAAAATTCACCAACTTTTGTAGCATTTGAAACTATTTTGCTTGTCCAAGTATTGCAAACATTTGCTGCAAACTATAAAACAATTTGTAGGAACGTGCCATTTGTAACAAAAGAAGACCATTTGTGATTTCTGGTTAAGGCCATTGGTCTGAGCACTAAGGCATTTGCATACAGGGTGTCTTAAAGCCAAGAGGGACTCTTACCTTAAGGGCTCTAAACGGTTTGCATGGCAGTAAGGAGCAGCTGTTTCTGCTGAGATTAGACATCAGAAGATATTATATAGTGCACCATTTTATCTCTTGTAGTACTGTTGTAGTGCAGAAATGAATAATTATTCAGGGAAGAGAGTGTGGTTTCATTGCATTGTATTTGTTAGTGTGCTGATAATTGCACAAAGTATAACGACCAAGTACCAGACGTATGAAGAGGACGACCCCGGCACGGAAATAGGTAATTTGTCGGAAGATTTGAAGATCAATCTATCAAGCAGTTTCCAAACAAGTTTCCGTTTCATGCATGAGGCGAATTCATGTGTTATCCAGATGCGGGAGATGGACGGACTTCTGACTGTCAGAGAGCGCATTGACCGTGAGGTGCTGTGCCCCCTCTCACCTCGCTGCCTGATCTCTTTTGATGCTGTTGTTTTCACCAATGAAAAGTTTCAGCTAGTTCACATTGAGATCGAGGTAATGGATATAAATGACAACTCGCCACAATTTCCCAGCAATGAGAGGTACATCGAGGTCTCTGAGAACACAGCGGTGGGAACACGGCTACCATTGGACATCGCTGTAGACCAAGATGTGGGTCAGAACTACATTCAGACTTATCAGATTTCCTTTAACAGCCACTTTGGTATAGAAGTACAAAGAGGTGAGGATGGACTTAAATTTGCTGAGCTTGTTCTGCTTGAAGAATTGGACAGGGAAAAGGAGGATTCATATACAATTCAACTATCAGTTACAGATGGGGGAAATCCTGCTAAATCAGGGTCAATGAATGTATACATCAACGTGCTGGATTATAATGACAACAGTCCATCATTTGAGAAGAGTTCATTAAAGGTTGAACTGGCCGAAGATGCACCAGTGGGGTTCCTTCTGCTGAAAGTGCATGCTTTTGACCCTGATAATGGTGCTAATGGTGAGGTGGTTTATGGATTTACTGATGACTCCTCCACAGATGCAAAACGAGTTTTCCAAATAGACTCACATTCTGGTGCTGTGACCTTAAAAGCTTTAGTTGATTATGAAACAAAAAAGTCATATGAATTTAAAATTCAAGCTAGGGACCTAGGCGTAAACTCAGTGCCATCTACCTGTAAAATCACAGTAGAAATTTTTGATGTTAATGACAATGCACCTGAAATAAGCATCAAACCAATCACTTCAGTTAGTGAGGGAGTCGTTTACATTACTGAGGCAGCAGCTAAAGACAGTTTTGTGGCTCTCATCAGTACTTCGGACAGAGATTCTGGCTCAAATGGACGTGTTACCAGCAGTCTGCAAGGACACGAACATTTCAGGCTGCAGAAGGCATATGGAGACACCTTCATGATTGTCACAACAGCCACCTTAGACAGAGAGAGAGTTCCAGAGTACAACCTGACGGTAGTCGCCCAGGACTTGGGATCCCCACCCTTCAAAACGATAAAACTGTTCAGCATCAGGGTGAGTGATGAAAACGACAACCCACCACTTTTTAGCAAGTCAGTCTATGAAGTCTCAGTCATGGAAAACAATGTCCCTGGCTCATATATTTCCACTGTGATAGCCCGTGATTGGGATGTAGGAGACAATGGCAAAGTGACATACAAACTGCTAGACAGAAAAGTTGCTGGAGGAGTTCCATTATCTTCCTATGTCTCTGTACACCCTGTTTCAGGCTCTTTGTTTGCTATGAGGTCTTTTGATTATGAAGCACTGAAGCAAATTGAAGCAGAGGTCATAGCCATCGACAGTGGTACCCCTAAACTGTCAAGTACAACTTTAATTAGGGTGGAGGTAGTAGACCAAAATGACAATTCCCCATATATTACTTATCCATATTTATATAATAACTCTGCAGAGGTACCTATACCTTACAATGCACCTGCAGGTTACCCTGTCCTTAGAGTGAAGGCGCGAGATGTAGATGAGGGTGCCAATGGGAAGCTCACCTTCAAGATTGTGGAAGATGGCCTGGAACTCTTCTCTATCAACAAGGACACTGGGGACATAGTCCTCAAGTATGGTCTGACGTTCATGATTGGAGACATGGTGGAAATCAAAATTTTGGTGACCGACAACGGGAGATCACCCCTCTCAATCACTGCCTCCATCCGCTTCCTAGTGACGGAAATGCAGCCATCTGAAGATCAGATTGTGTTTGTATCACAACCCACTGATACGGAATATTTGGACGTGGATGTTTCACTTGTATTTATTATCATACTCGCTGGGGGCTGTGTCCTGTTAATGATGGCGATTATGATTGTTGGATTTTCCTACTTAAAGAACCAAAGAAATGGAGACAGTAATTACCACAGAAATAAGAATGTTTTTTCAAACAATCCCCTCCTGTCACTTCATTCAAGTTATTCAAACATGCAGAGTGAGCCTGAAGTTTTTGTCAAGCAAAGCCTTTCCTGCCCAGATGAACCAGGCTTCAGTTTGAATCATTTGGAATCCTCTTCTTCTCCACCAAATGATAAAAATACTTTGCAACTAAGGTAAGAATTGTGAGAACATAAATTACTTGTATTAATTTGTACTGGTGCAGCTACTGCCTCAAGGGTCTGATGTGTGAGATATCAATGTGTGCTCTGAGAAATTCATGCTGATGTATTTAATTGTCTTTACAGTGCTGCTGAATTCAGTGATCAGCTCAGCGTGAAGGACAGCGGCAAGGGGGATAGTGACTTCAATGACAGTGATTCTGACATCAGCGGAGATGGATGCAGGAAAACCTTACATTTGAAGGCTCACGCTACCTGTAAGTTTATCTGATTTTGATGAGGGGCGATGGTGAAAGAAAAAACAGTTTTTTATTTATTTAGCAGATGCTTGTATCCAGAGCAACATACTTTTTTGTGAAAACGGGGTCAGACAGTCCCTGAAGCAGTTGTGGTTAGGGGCCTCACTCAAGGGCCCAACAGTGAAACCACTTTGCCGACCCTGGGATTTGACCCAGCAACCTTCCTATTGCAGGCACAGCATGCTAACCCACTGAGCCTCTCCTAACCATACTTTTCCCCCATTTTCCCGTCCAATGCATTTTCTAACAGCAGCTGTCTGAAATCTGAATTGGATTGGTGATGTATGTCTTGTTTACACTCTCTTTGTAGCTGTTCTCTTTGTTTATAATGATACCTATGCTCTGTTTCAGGTTCGATTCAGTCTCCTGATGCCCTTGCAGCAGATTGGCCGGGCAATTACTGTGTAATCCCTGCTAACACACCAGTCTCCTATGGGAGGGGCAATACATCACCCTCAGCCCTGGCGGCTGCCTGCAGGCTTCCTCAAACAAATCCCACTTCCCGGAAGGACCCTGGCTACAGCACTCACGTGACCAGAGTGAGAGGCTTCCGGCAATCCTTCACCAGGACAGACACAGTGCCCCCTCTGTCCTACCAGCCTGCACAGAACACAGGACGTCAGGCCAGTGTGTGGTGTCAGGACAGCGAGGACATCAACGTGCTGCGTGAAGTTGCCACCTCTTTTTAAAGTTACCCACTGAAGCCAAATTGAGGAGGGGGGGTTTCTGTGTGAAATGGCGGCCTTCAGAATTTTCTCTAGTTGAAATTAAGCAGAAACAAATTCATTGAACAGAAGTATATTTCTAAGAAGAAAGGGTAACCTATGACCGTCCCCATTCAATACTGAACTGAGTGTATATTCATAAAATTGCTATTGTAACTATATATGTAATAAGTTTAAGCTTGTGTTGAAGAGGATAGCCATATGCATGCTGCATTTGTTCTGTGAATATTTAAATGTATGTACTGTAGATGTATAAATGTATTCAAATGTATTTAAATGTATTCGAGATATATTTCTAAGTTTCTTAATTTATGACAAATTTATAACATATTTTAATGTAATAAATTTCTAATCTGTTTTAGTGTGACAAATTAATTTGAATTATGTAAAAACTGTTCCTTACAGTCTAACTTATTAGGTTTTTGTCCTAACCTTTTACTAACACATTTAGATGAGGACTTTTTTCTGAATTTGATGAGTATTTGTTGAGCATGTAAGCAGCAAAAAGAAACACACATATAATAATTAATAATTCAGTTAAACAGTGACACAGTGACCGTTAGACTATGAAACTTCATTAATTACATTAACAGTATCTGAAAAGAAAGACTGAAGGCTTCGTATCTTAATTAAGGGAATGTTGTTGAGGTCTTATTCAGCTAATGGAATCATTAATTATGTCACTATATGGGATACCAGTTCATTTGGGCACATATTTAGACACACAGTCACATACTATGAGCAGTTTAGAAACAGTGATTTACCCTAACGCTGTTTTTGGAGTGTGGGAGGACACCCAAGCAGACCCACAGATAACGTGTGAACACCACCAAAAGGGGGGGTGGGGGATTGAACCAGAGCTGTGAGATCACATGGCTCACTGCTGTACTACTCTGCTGCCTTTACTAATTATAACACACACACACACGCACACACACAGAGGTGTATAATTATATCTTTTTGGAGACTCTATCCATTTCTAGGGGGAAAATCCTAATCTCAACATGACGACCTCAACCCCTACCCAGCCCTAACCTTAACCATCAGTAACCAAACAGAATACGAGACTTGGCATTTTTACTTTTTTGATTGCATTCACAGATCTTTGTGGAGAACTGAAAAATGGTCCTCACAACCTCAGAAAGAACAGGTCTTTATTACATTGTGGGGGACATTTGGTCCCCACAATGTGTTATAAACCTAATCCACACACACACACACGCACACACACACATGATGAAATGTATCATATGTAGAGCCAGTTTGTAGAGTGCATTCATGTGATACGATGCTTTTTACACGAGGCTTCCTACAGGACACAAAGGATTTGGCAGTCAGCATGAAGCCTTTGAGTTATGCCCCCCCCCTTCCCGCTGCACTCAGCCATCATAATGGGCCGGTATTTACTCTCCCTGCACGTGCCCTGTATATTGCTAGTGGTGTCATCAGCAATTCCTCTGTGGCTACCCAGTGTCCTTCTCCAAGGCCAAAAACTGAATCTTAAGCACAGTGCACCGAGCTCCGCTTGAAATCAAGGCTTTGTCATGATTCCGCTGTATGTATTAAACAGACATTTTGTACAACAAAAGGCACATAGGCTGGAGAGTGTTGAATATGATGCTATTTTTGCAGTCACTATGGTATAAAGGCTGCTGCTGTTCTAAATGTGTTCCTCTTCATTTTTTCCCTCTGAAATACGAGCTACTGTGATAAATCTTTTCAGTGGACAGACACCAAAACTAACTGGTACAATAAATCACTCAAAATCCATTTACTGCCACAGAAGGGGTGACATTGCTAAGTGACTGTACCCTTAAATCGCCTCGATTGATATTGGTGTGTCGCAGGAAAACTGCCCGGATACTCGTGTTGTGAGACCACAGCGCCATCATGAGGTCTTTTTTTCCATTCGAAGTTCATCCACTGGAGAAGTCGATCCTTTTAACAAGGCTGCTGTTTCACAGATTTTGGTGTTATATTTCCGTTAATGACTGACTTACTCTTGAAATTCTAATGTAAGATGTTAAGTGTTTAAAGTTCCTACCAATCAAATTAGCCTAGGATGCCCAGAATTGTCCATCTTTAATATACAACGGGGTTCCTAATCTCAGTCCAATTTATGAGATATATTTGACTTTTCAATGCAATAAAGGTGACCATCTAATTTCAGAAATCGTATCCTATGTTAAAATCACTGCATTTCACACCTCGTTCGTAGGTCAAGTAAAAGAGATAATTAGCAATTTGGACCAATTAAGCTGGACAATCAAATTCTACGCAAACCTTTGTACACATGGACCTGCGAGAGTTTTCAGAGCCTGAAATCCCTATTAAAGAGAAAGGAACACCCACCCTGATGACTGGTAAATACAAACCTATAGTACCCAAGTCCATCAAGCCAAGTCTGCAATTATTAGGCGTTGCTGTTCTATCTCTAATTACAGACATTTTAGTGTCTTTAAAGATTATGCAAGCAGTTGGCAGACAGCTGTGAAATCTAAAGGTATTTACTGTTTAAAATATAATTAGTCCGAATTATCTCTATATCTTTGAATGCTAGGTTTCTAGACAACACAGAAAATATTTCAATAGCTATACTTATATGAACGTGCGCAATAATCATTCTTTACTACCATCTAGTGGTTATTCAGGGAAGTGACAATATGATGAGGGACAAGAGCCACATCGCTTTTTCGTTCCATCAAAACCCCAATATAGAAAGCTGCATATATATGCATTGCGGCTGGTTTGATTACAGGGCGTGGAAGAAGACTGCAGTGCAACAGAAAGGTCTCAACGTGCACAGAAATTCAATAAGTTCTCAGGTGCTGAGAGGTGGAAGCAAGGGGGGGAAATCTTTCTTTTGGTTTTAAAGGATTATGTTGTGCTGCTAATGAAATGAGATACCTGTTCCAATTATTGATAAATATATGCAAAAAAAGGTGTACATTTTCTTTAAATGGCAGTCCTGGCTCGGTGGATCAAGGGCAAACAGAACCAATTATGTTCAAAGTGACAGAAAGACATCTGTCCTGCCCTCAAAATGAGATGACCGACGATATTTGCCTGTTTGCCATTAGCCATTAATTCATTGGTCAGATGCCAGCAGGGGTTTCAAAGCCAGAGCTTGGCAAGAATTTACTGGAATTTGCAGGAAAAGGTATCGGAGTCTGCTGTGTGCCACAGTGAATTAAAGCATGCGAGTCGTTTAAATTTAACAGCCCGATGTGCTTGAATCCTCACGCCTCAAATATGCTTGTTTTCCAATATTTGATGAAGAGAACTCAGGCAAGAAAAAAAACATATATAATCCTTTCTAAAAACAAGTCTGTTTAGCAGAAGGTAGCTTTATATGAAAAGGAGTGGTGTTTATAAGCAGTCTAAACCCTACCAAGGTTTTAGACAAGGACTTCAGTTGAGAGCTGGCACACTTCACAATAGCAGCAATGGTCACCCTACCCGTTTTCTGTTATTAAAACTGTGTACCTCATAAAATGCAGAGTTTCTGGCAGTCACGGATTCAGGTGACCATGTAGGTGTTTGGTTTGTTCATAATAAAACAGCTGATTTTGTAGAATTGAAGTCCTTGTTGCTTGCAATTAAAAGTGTGAGAGTAATGCCCATTCATAGATGCACATTATACAATTTATTTGTTGCTAATACTGTACGTTAACTACTATGCCATCTGCTGTGCATACATAATCCTTACATCTTGGAAGTGCCAAGTTTTGTCACTGGCCTAACCTGTCATTTGATATATTTTGGAAATTAAAAATATGCAAATTAAATATTTTGTCCAACTTTGGAAAGGAACTTTAATTAGTTTCTCAGGGATTAAGATAATTGTTAAATCTCAGACTGAGCTTCCTGCATTTTCTACAAGTGTATAGTTGTTAAATTAACATGATTTCATTGGTGATAAACCCAAGAGCATTGAAACAAAGTGAACAAAACGGCTTATAATTAAGAAAAGGCTTGTTCAATACCACGGTTTTATACTTTTTACCTCCTGATTACCACGATACAGAAAAATAAATGGGAATTATTAAACTGGCTGATATAGATTTGCTCCTCCACTCTCATTTTGTTTTAAATGTCACCAAGACCTAAACAAAACTATTGATCCCATGACAAAAGTCAATTTAAGACTGATATTAAAGAAGAAAAAAAATAGAAAGCTTTAATGACACATAAGGTCTTATTTGTGAAGCAGTTTGTGAAGTAAAACTAATAGAAGGTTTATAAAACATGAACTAGTTCATTAAATCAGTCATATTACAGGCGAACAAACAGAGATTTTCCTATATATATATATATATATATACATAATTTTATTTATTTATTTTTTTTCCACAAATGCGAGTACATTTATAAGTCTGAGAAAATGCATGTTGCTCTATTGACCTGTCTAGATAAACATTCTTTTCTGTATACTTCAATAGTCAGCCACACTAGCTAGTGACTAGTGAATAACTGTCCTCAGAAATGGTACATATTGGCCATGCAGCATAATAAGGAACATTTCAAATAGTTATGGAAAGGTTAGGATAGATGTAGCTATACAGTCTATGATTAGCTACACAGTTTCTCAATACCATATTTGTGTAATGTGCAAAGATCCTTAAGTGTTACGCTGTGTAAGTAAAACTTGTCATACAAAACTTTTATATTACAATTACATATTACTGAAGTTCAAAATACATGAAATGACATATACCAAAGGCAATGCTGAAAGCATCTTCTACTTAACCTACCTATTTACCATTGTGATGTGTTGAATAATGGCCCATATCTTTATAATGTAATCATAAATTCTACATAAGGATGCACATCCTTCCAAAATGCTTGGTGGCAGATATGGGATGAAGTCATATTCCGACAATGAGTAGCTGAGAGGAGCCAACTCTATGAATAATGAGCTTCATTCCAGAAATGAAATGACAAGATCATCAATACCCACATTGTTCTAGATTAAAGCATGGATCTAGAATTTGGACTGTTTAGTCATTTCTTACTGGTCCATTGTTTGCCTTTAATAAGCCTACCATAGTATGAATAAAATTCTTGGAAGCATAGAACAATCATGTATGTGGGTTACACTTCTGACTTTTGAATGTGACAGTATGATCACAGATGTAGCTTTAACAAACTCAGACTTAATGTGTGGGAAACTTATAGGAGTTAGGGTATCCAGAGCATTAAAAATAACAGCTCTATGTGTGTAGAGCTTGCTGATAGCCAATGTATCCATTCTCATCAGCTTGAAGAACCGGTCAGATCGTTCTCAGCTGGGAGTCACACCTTGCAGCAGTGGAAGGTTGCCAATAATTCTACCCTTCAGTGCTTCCCTTCTGATAGAATGAGTCAATGTTAGTAACTTTGGAAACTGATTTTCTAAGACAATCAGCAAATCAAAGGCCATCTTTAATAGTGAGCTTTTTAACACTATGGAAAGTGCACTTTATCAAGATTGGGGGAACTTGTAAGACTTGCTTATTACTCTTGTTCCTCACCACTATTATTTTAAAATTAGCAATAAATGAGTTATTTTCAAACTTAGCTAAGGCAGCCATCACATCATCTGTAATATGTGGTATTGCTGGGCTGCCGTTAGACGACAGGTTGTAGCGTTTGTGAATTTCAAATGTAGGCAATGTGTTCCCCAGTTTTATGGCCTTTGAGCAATTTGCATGCTTTTATATCACTGTGAGGGAATCCAATTTGAGAAGAAAGTACCTTGTCATTGCAAGTTAAAGTTTCATTTGACGGCTGGGCCAGAAACGCTCTTTAGTACAGGCAGGAGCTCCTGATCCAGGGAAATTAGTCTTTCCTTTATTAGGTCTCACAAGGTGAGGCATAATCATTTTTATGAAAGCTTTCACAGAACATCTTCAATGATGCGCTGTAATGTAAAATAATCAAATGATCAAGCTCATTTCAGAATAGGCAGCAGATTATATTTTAAGAGTTTAAAATGCAAGTCTTTAGAAATAAACTGATGCTAATGATACCATGGGCTGAAGGCAGTTTCTGACACTTACATGGCAAAAGATTTACAAGAATTACATCCAAATATTTTTTAACTGAGAAACTGATTTGCCCATATTGCGCATTTCAATATTCTGGAGAATTATTTGAAGACACAAAGTTATACAACTTCAAGGTTTTTTTGTTTTTTTTGTGCTTGATAGAAGAAAGAGCCCACTTATGAAACATTTTCATACAATTGCAACCTTTTAGCGTGTTCATCTCGCCACCGTAGTAAAATCTGAGATTGCACCAGCAGGGGGCGTGAAAGCATTTCTGAAGAGAGATGGAGTTTACATTAAAGAACAAAAAAATCCTCTGAGCACATTAGATGAATGGCTGACCCTGTGCTCTGACCTCAAGCTTTGCCCTCACCTCTATATGTGTGTATGTCTCAAAATGGACAGCAAGGTGAGATAAGTGAAAACTGACACATTCCAATGTACCTGTTCTCATACAAATGATAACAATTTAATTTCAGTTAAATCTAAATGCAATACAATGGAATAGTATCCACTACAGGCATTAATAATTAGACATTTTTATTTTAAATTATTAAGCAAAATAAAAAACCTGTTCTTATAGTAATGTAACTGTAAGATCTGGTTGGAAGGCAGCTATGCAAGCTGAGCTAGACCTTTGGGATGATTCAGAAAATTCTGTTATCAGCTGGGCCCTTTAATTCAAGCACAGTAAATGCAGTCTATGTTGCTGTAGAAACTTTACTACACATCCTCAAAAACACAATGAGCAATCTTCTGATGAATTATAGATAAGCTGGAATCTTGCTATGGGCTATTAAAGGGGAACATTACATGACATACGGAGACACCGGTACAGCCATAGGTAACTGATCTAAATGTGAACACCTTTCAAAGATAGACGGCAATATCTCTTTAGAGATCAGGAGCCTATTTTTGGTTTCCAGCAGAATATGGGCTATAGAAATTCTAGGCCATTGACTGAATGTGATATACAGCAATTTAATATTTTTAAAATTGCTATTCCTGCAGCTACTAATCAGTAACACTGTTATCCCACAAATAAGAAATCACTGTCTTAAATAAGTAAATTGTGCTTCCATGGAGGATTATTACCATTAAATTAAACAGCACCGTCTCGCTATGTTAGCAATGTTGAGCTGGGCACTGATCAATCATATTAACTGTTACTGATGCGTGTTCCTGCACGATGCTTTTGGGTAGCTGTCATTGGCCTTGCTTTCACTCTGCCCCTGGCTCTCAGAATCCCAGCTGGTGAGATGGTCTTGCCATCAGTGATGGCGGCGTGTCATGCAGTGCATGGAGCCACTGGAGTCCTGTGATCATTGCTGCAATTGTGAAGTGTGCCAGCTCTGAACTGAAGTCCTTGTCAGAAAATGAATCCTCTGGAAACAAGGTAAACGGAGCCTGGGGCAAAGGCCACACCCATCCACTGCCTTCCACTGGGGCTAGATGAGAACAGCGCCATTATCTCAGCTGAACTGAACTGACAGCTGACATCGGTCCCCATGTGATTAGTGAATGAGGAGGAGCAGGCAGATGAGCGGCGATGCGGCAGAACGAAGAGAGGTGAATGAAAGATGTTTTGAAAGTGGAAAGTGGCCTTCAGATTCTCTCTCCATCTCTCACTGGTTATTCCTAAAAAGATGTATAAATGACTGCAAAGGATTTCTCATCTGGGGTATTTGTATGTAGAGCAAGAAATTAATTGTTTAGGGACATTCTGTTTGTGTTGTTGTTCTTTATTTATATAACTTAATAATGAAATGCTTTTATAGGAAGTGAAATTTCACACAGAGAAGCACAGCATCAGTAATGTGAACAATCTGTTTCTGGCATGGGGACACCATATCAAGTAGATGTTTAGTCTTTTCTGATGATGGCCAGTGTGAGGCACCTTTTAAGTAGCGTCATATTGAAACATCCATAATGTGTGTTCCCAGTTTTACATAATCTATGCATATACACAAGCCACCAGTGACCTCTGTCTAAAAAAATGCTTTTCAGGTTGGAATGTAAACACTCCACAGCTCCACGAGAGAAGGATGTTTCATGTAGCATTTCCTATTTCTGAAACTGGATTGGGAGATCTGTAATTACAAAGACGTCCTCATTTCCATTACAATCTGCTTAGGAAAAAGTGTCTGAGACTAAAAAAGGCTGATAAACCTTGGCCTAAACACTTGAAAGCGATAAAAAAGATGGTTCACCTTTGGGATTTGCAGAGATTTATGCAATCATACATTCAAATCTAGGAACATCCCTTCCAAAAGTTCAACAATAATCCATAATTCTGGTAGACAGAGTTTCAGTGCTTTGGCAAGGACATCAACAGGTTTGGGTAGATGTGACCTTTCCATATTGGTAGATTTTTACTTATAGTATCAAACTTTTCTGAACACTTAGCCTTGGGCCATTGAATCAAATTACTCTTTGTATATCTAGGGAGGGTCGCAGTTTCTCCTGGAGATTAATTTGTTTCACTACCTCAGCCAGTCTACAATGCATGTACCTGTCTGACCTTATAACATTACACACCAGTGTCTAGCAAATCAGGCTCTTGCCTTATTCAGCAGATCACTAATAGTCACATAGTTATTGCAAGGCTCCCTGCCTCAAGGTACTTTACTTTTGGCTGCTGTCATGGGTTTTCTTCTGCTCCATTGTGATGTTTGGTGAGGTGTTTCACTTCAAAATCAAAGACTTCTGACTGAATAAAACAAACAATGTCACTACATCCTTTCAATCAGTAACAGTTGTCTGTCCGAACTTTGAATTTTATAAGCATCATCTGCTAATGATGTTCATACCTTATAGGGTTGGTATCATAGCAGGATCCTTAAGCTTCATTGGCACGTAAACAAAATATCTAGGTAAGGTTTGTACCGGTTATCGTTTGTCATTGACAGTGCTTACATGACACTACTTACACGTGTCATGTGCTTACATGTATTCATGTGTAGAGCAAACAACATCATTGAATATCGATGAATGCATTATTACATATGATAATAACAGTGTTGACTGGGGGATCAGTTTCCTGCAAACAACTGCCAAATCTCCAGTTCTTGAATAAAGTTTATTCTTTTGTGTTGAGTATCTCTGTGGTTGGATATTATATGCTGTCAATAGCTCTTCACACATCACTATTTGGTACAAACTGGAGTGTTAGTGAAATTATTCACAGGCATGTGGTCACATTTCCTAATATGTCCTACCCCTGTACATCTTTAATAAGGAAGTCACTTATCCTTTATCCCACATAGTTCCAGTAACAGTAATTTTGTATCCAGCCTTGACCTTTTGCAGAACAAGATCTTCTACCGACCTTATTACCTCCCCAATGGCTTTCTCGTGTTCAGCAACCATTCTAAAACATACTGTATAGTGACAGGTCGTTTCTCTTGTATACCAATATGAGAACACCTGAGGTTGGTGTCCTCTAAGGACGAGGTAATGGCCTTCAGTGAGAGTTGACAAAGACTTTTCTTGCACAAACTGCAAAGCACTCTCCTGAAGGAGGCATCACTAATTACTCCTGTGAACTGATCCCTGGTGACAAGCTTTTTAGTTTCTGATTGTTTCAACACAGTATGCAGTTGTTTTACTGTCTGAGGAGTGCTCTGAAAACTCTTCCTTTGGGCCCACTTATGACCACAGAAAGTTATGAATAAGAGCAGCTCAAGACCCATTGCGCAGTTGAAGAGCAAGAGGTGTAGCTTCTCTAAATGCTACATTTCTGTTTCTGAAGACATTGCTTAGCTAACTAGGCTTGCCAGCCACATGAACTTATAAACACAGTCTAATTGGCCCACAGTGGTTGTCTCCCTATTCTAAGACCCCTAGTACCTCTTTGATGTAGGTGCTAATCAGCAAGCCATTTTCACTCAATCAGTGTTAAAGGGTTAAATATGATGTTCTCTAAGTACATACATTTTTGACAGTGTTGACACTGTATAAAGCCTTAATTGCTGCCGTTACCTTCTAATGATCCCTACTGAGCACCTGAATTCGAGGGTGAATCTCTGGATTACTCTCATCATCATCATTGCCATTACCATTTGTACTCTCTTCATTAAACCCTCATAACATGTAGAGTAGAAAATGAACATAATAATGTCTTTATACATCTCTATGAATGTTGCATGTTCAGCTCAAAGCCAGGTAAGAAAATGAAAGGGAAATAGCATTCAGAGTCCTGCAGACCATTTAAAGCAGATGAATAAAAGAATTACAATATCCAAATAACTTGCATTTTTGCTTGACGTATGAATGTATTGTAACAAACTTTTTAACAAAGCCTTGAAAAGGGGGAAAAAAAGATTTAACGGAATGCCTGATGCACCCTTGGGAAAGGTACTTATCCTGAATAGCTGAAATACGGTGCAGACATTGCTCTAATTTTAAACATTTTAGAGAAAAGGTCTATTATAAAAGCACTGGCAAAACGCGCAGGACCGTGTTGTGGCCCTTTCACGCTTGACAGACATTCTCTTCAGCAACAGTGATGTAGCCTCCAGTATGTTCTAGAGAATGAACCATTCAGATTTTTCCCACTGGTAGCAGAATGATGGTAGCTGTGGTCAGCCAGTTCACACATTTAATGTATGCTCACTTACCATACTGGGGTTTCATACCGTCTTTCAAAAATACAAAAGAGAGCTAAAAAAAAGTCCACTTTAATAAATAGGTCCCACAGTGTACATTTTTTTTTTTTAAGTTACTCTTTCACGGAGAGTGAGAGACTGACACAGTACAGCGGCTCTCGGAGTAACCTCTAGTGATCCATTTGTCTGAGACGGAAGAAGAGAGGAACTCAGAGAGCTCAGCAAATAAGCAAAAAAAAAAAAAAAAAAACATCTACAATGATGTTTCAGGAAGAGGTTAAATAAACAATGGACAGATTTAGAAAAAGGTTTATTGATTTTGACTTTGACATTCAAATGCTTATCAAAGTGAAGGATTTATTTATAGTATATATTTATACTTTATTGGTTCTTATTAACTAAAAATGCGGCAACCTTAAACATATCTTGGCTGTAAAATAAATTTCTGTGATGTCTGTCTTGGGGATGCCACTGTGTGTCAAAGCTAGACATTTTGCAGAGCTCCTTAATTCAGGTATATCCTTGGATTCTAGTAAAAATAATGTAGAAGACAAGACCTGATATGAATGCTCATCCATCCGTTTTCCATACCAGCTTGCTTATGCAGGGTCATGGGGGCCCGGAGAATATACCAGAAACAAAGGGCACAAGGCAGGGGATAAACCAGGAAGGGGTGCCAACCGATTGCAGGGCACTCACACCATTTACACACACACACACAAGCACACACACACACAAGCACACACACACACACACAAGCACACACACACACACAATTTGGTAACTCCAGGTCACCTTAGCATACTTCTGGAAAAAACAGAGACCCTGGAGGAATCCCCATGACAGCATGAGGAGGACATGCGAACTCCACAGACATACAGCCAGGGAAGAGACTCAAACGCCGTTTCCTGAGGAGTGAGGCAACAGTGCTAATCATTGTGCCACTGAAAATCCCGTACAAAAAATGAGACCTGATTTTGTTCATCATCTTGTTATGAGACTGACAAGTGTAGAATGCTCATGATTTTTTTTTTTTTTTATTAATTCATTCTTCAACGTTGTGTTTTAATTTTGTACAGCTACTGGTTTGTCCTACATGTGAGATATTGTGTGTAATCCTAGAATGTTTTAATAAATGTATCTTTCACAAATATATAAGATTCAGATATTTTATAATGTGTTCAGTTTGGTGCATCCATATTTCAAGACTCCCGTGATTTTTTTGGTTCCTCTAGTGCAATTTGTGTTAATCCGTGGCTGTGAAGATACCAGGAATTCGGGTATTTGGTCTTTAGTTAAACTTTGAGAATGTTTTTGTCAATAGTTACAACCATGCAATATTTATGGATTAAAATGGAAATAAGGCTCCAGACTCCACCGTGACCCTGACCAGGATAAGTGCTTAGGAGAAGGATGGATTGATTGGTTGAAAGAACATGATGGAAATTCTTTCTGAAGCCCTGCTGTTATAGCCCACTCCTGCCATTTTCATTTATCGTGCAGCACTACATGAGACGTGTACCTGGCAAACATCCACATCTTTGAAGCTCAGTAAAGTTTTTTGACCCTAAGCTGTTCACAGATGTAGGAATTATGCCTACCCTTGCACACGTACCTTATTCTGCTTCCTAAGTGAATCCTCAGATTAAAATATGAAACTAGTTAACCCACTGAGCTAGCAATGAAGTTGGAATTTTTCATACAATGTCATTGTATTCTCCATAATGAAAGAAAAGCCCTTGTCTCTCACCCTTCCCCTTTGTTACATCAAGCAGCCCTGCTGACTGAGAACTGAGGTAACTCTAGAAGACTCTTCTACAGCATGCAGATCCTTACAAGCTGCCGTTTGCTACCAGCTGCAGCTTTGATCAACTGTTTCCTGGAGCGAGACTTTTTTTAAGAAATCCTCTGCAGTCCATTGACAAATCAACATGTTGTTTTCTCTCCCTATGTCCCTAAAGTGATCCAAGTAAGGAAATGAGAAAACTAATATAGCCCATCAATTATACTAAGTGACTGGGCTGTCTAATTAGTCACTGAGCTGTGTGCTTTGTGCAGCCTCAGGCTGCTAGTCATTTCTAACCGGCATGAAAAGCCGTTTCATGTTGACCAAGATGCACTGGAAGCTCCTCTCTGACTGTAGGGCAGGAGCAAGGATGTGGAGACTTGAAAGCTGCCTCTTCACTGTGTGATCACCCTCTCTCTGCTTGTCCCCCTTTACTAATCAAGTATCTGGCTCTTTAACATCAATATGTCTATTTAGATATCACAAATGGTCTCTTGGCATGCTTCTGTATTCCTTTAAACTCATTTAATGTGGTTTTTGACTCAGTTACAGATTCAGGCCATGATTTAACACAGCAAGCTGAAATATTACAGCAATGTTTTATTCTTAAAGAGGCAGTACACTAAAAAAGTATGATCTAATATGATGGATTGTGTTCATTAGAGAGCAGATATATGTTATGAACAAATTCTAGTTAACAGTAATGTTTTTGAAGAAGAAAAATATGTTTTAGAGGCTGCATGTCAAATCAGGTTGATAATTGCATGTCATGAAAAATGCTGTACTGTTTCATACCATAAAGCCTTGGACAAAAGTTTTGAGAATGACACAAATATTGATTTTCACAAAGTTGCTGCCTCAGTTTTTATGATGGCAATTTGCATATACTCCAGAATGCTATGAAGAGTGATCAGATGAATGGCAATTAATTGCAAAGTCCCTCTTTGCTATGAAAATGAACTGAATCTTATCACAAGTGAGAGTGTTTATGAGGACAAGGTAAGGAGGAGTTCACTCTGTCATGCTGATTGAGTTAGAATAGCAGACTGGATGCTTTAAGGGGAAGGTGTTGCTTGAAATCATTGGTCTTCCTCTGTTAACCATGGTTACCTGCAAGGAAACATGTACAGTCATCACTGCTTTGCATGAAAAGGGCTTCACAGGCAAGGATATTGCTGCTAGTAAGATTGCACCTAAATCGATTACTTATTGGATCATCAAGAACTTCAAGGACAGAGAGGTTCAATTCTTGTGAAGAAGGCTTCAGAGTGTCCAAGAAAGTCCAGCAAGCACCAGGACTCTCTCCTAAAGTTGATTCAGCTGTGGGATCGGGGCACCACCAGTGCAGAACTTGCTCAGGAAGGGTAGCAGGCAGGTGTGAGTGCATCTGCACACACAGTGAGACGAAGACTTTTGGAGGATGACCTGGTGTCATGAAGTGCAGCAAAGAAGCCACTTCTCTCCAAGAACATCATCAGGAACAGACTGATATTCTGCAAAATGTACAGGGATTGGACTGCTGAGGACAGGAGTAAAGTAATTTTATCTGATGAATCCCCTTTCCAACTGTATGGGGCATCCAGAAAAAAGATTGCCTGGAGAAGAAAAGGTGAGCGCTACCATCAGTCCTGTGTCATGCCAACAGTAAAGCATCCTGAGACCATTCATGTGTGGGGTTTCTTCTCAGCCAAGGGAGTGGGCTCACTCACCATTTTGCCTAAGAACACAGACGTGAATAAAGAATGGTACCAAAACATCCCCGAGAGCAACTTCTCCCAACCATCCAAAAAACGATTTGGTGATGAACAATACCTTTTATAAGGCAAGCATGACATTCAAGTGGCTCGGCGAACAAAACATTGACATTTTGGGTCTGTGGCCAGGAAACTCCCAAGACCTTAATCACATTGAGAACTTGTGGTCAATCCTCTAGAGGCGGATGGACAAACAAAAACCAAAAATTCTGACAAACTCCAAGCATTGATTATGCAAGAATGGACTGCCATCAGTCAGGATTTTATCCAGACAGCATGCAGAGGGCCAAAGAAGAAGGGCCAATACTGCAAATATTGACTCTTTGCATAAACTTAATGTAATTGTCAATAAAAGCCTTTGACACTTATGAAATGCTTGTAATTATACTTCAGTATACCATAGAAACATCTGACAAAAAGATCTACAAACACTGAAGCAGCAAACTTTGTGAAAACCGATACTTGTTTCATTCTCACTTTTGGCCATGACTGTATAATTCAGTAAGAATCAAATAATATACTATGCATAGTCACTAGTAATGTTGTCCTTTTCTGTTTTAGGAAGCTTGTACAATAGAGATGAATAAAAGTTATTTTTAACAGATATGTTTCAAATCCTTCCTTACCGCTTTACTAGCCCTTCGCGCTGTTCAGATGGTTTTTGAATTAGCCTAATGCCCTGCTGTGATTTAGTTTACATGATAATAATCACATGTGGTTCTAATTGATTCCCTTTGCAATCATGTCATAAGGATTCAAATTTTTTATTTTGTCATGGATGGTAAATTTTCAGATTTTTTTTTTTGGTAAAGCCTAATCCTCTCTGGTGAAGTTAACAAAGGATTTAGTGTAACAATGAACGTAACCTCCTAACCACACTCCCATAATGCCCTTGGATTAATAGAAGATTCCCAAATGGATATGGAAAGGTCTTCATTATAATAAATCTGTGGCTAGAGGGGAGGTGAGGCATAGCAGAAAACCTATGGCAGACGAAACCTCCCAAAACAAACAGCACCACTGGAACCCCTTAAAAGCCAGCATTCTGTGATTTACTGAAAGAAACCAAAAAATGAGCAGAAAGAAAGGGATAAATGATCAAAATGGTAGACACACAATAGGCAAATCACCTCTGTTTTTGGAATAGACTCTGCCACATAAATGTGTACTTTTATTTTTTAATAAACAATATGAATTTATATACAACGATAAGCCAAAACATTATGACCATCCCACGTGAAGCAAATAATATTGACTATGGAATATATTAGATGATAAGTGAACATTCAGTATTTGTAGTCGACATGCTGAATGCAGATGAAATGGACTGCGGTAAGGTCTGAGTCACTTTGATAAGGGCCAAATCATTATGGCCAGATATCTGGGTCAGAGCATCTCTAAAACAGCAAGGCTTGAGGGAAGCTCACAGTCAGCTGTGGCGGGTACAGTACCTACTGAGAGGGGTCCAAGGAAGGAAAAACGGCAATCAGTCATCGATACAGGATGTGAATGAACCAATAGAAGGGTTACTATTGCATAAATAGCAGATAATTTTCAGATAATTTTGTTGAAGATCATGGGAGTCACAACACACAGTGTATCGAGCCCTGTGGTTAATGGGGCTGTGTAGCCACAGGCCAGTGTGTCCATGCTAATCCCTGTCCAGTCTCCAGGCCACCCACAATAGGCAGAAATGCATCGGAACTGCATCACGGCACAATGGAAGAAGGTCACCCAATGAATCTCATTTCCTGTCACACCATATGAACGGCCAGGTATGTGTCAAGCATCTGTGAGATGCGTTGGACCACCAATTGTGATCTGTAGCTATGCAGCCCCATACATAGCAGAGCTCCATGCACTGTGTCTTAACACATTACTCCCATGATCATTAGGAAAAGTATCTGCCATTTGGGCCACAGTAGCCCTTGTGTTGGTTTGTACCATAAAGGTAGCTTTCATTCATATCTCACATTGATGAGTCTTGGCTACCCAGCACCGTGACAATGGTTCATAGTTTCCCTCCTCGGACCTCTCTCAGTGGCTACTCATCAGAGCGGACTATGAACACCCCACAAGTCTTCCCGTTTCAGAGATGGCCCTTATCACTGTCAGTTCTGTCCATTTCTTTTGCATTCAACACTTTACCTATGAGTACCTAGTGTTGGCCCATCATATAATACATAGTATATGTAGTATATGACCTTGACATGAACTGATTTTAACACGATAGTCAAAGTTATTCATTTTGTGAGGGTAGTTATAATATTTTGGCCAATTGGTGTACATAATGATGCAAAATTGTCAGTGATAGTATTTCTGTATCAGTCTGGTCAAGTGCTGCTTCAATGTCATGTGATCTAAACATAATTGAGACATAGTTCAGAGACATAGGAGCTTAGATTTAATAAGAGAATTGAGTCAGAGACAGTCAGACATCATTGTGAAAAAATGAAGAAACTGCATGACTACAATGAGGCAAGGATGAGATTTCCTCTGAACATTAATTTGGAGCAGTACAAAGTCCTGGCAGAATAAAAACTCAAGACTTGCCTATGCAAATTAGATACTTTTATCTTGAAGCTGAGCATGTAGACTGTACTGTCAAATCACAGCCATTAATTAATTGTTCCACAAAGTAGTACAGACTATGAGAATTGCAAAAGTTGCCTTTTTCACCCAGTAATGCTCTCAATGGGATTTTTAAATGGAAATTACCAGGGACCTCTGCATTGAAGTAAAATGTAACAAATGGCTTGTCAGTTTAGCATCTCTCATCCGTGGCTTTCAAGGTAGCCTATCCTCAAGCAGTAGCTGGCTGTGTTTATATTCAGATGAAGCAAAAACGCATTGTAATAGAGGCCCGCCTAATGTCTTGACATGCTACAGTGGTCTTCCCATAGGATCATCTCCCTACTTTGTACTGTTACTAAGTTCTGACTATTATCTGCCAAACAGGCAAAGAGGCATAGCAGCATACGTGAGCCCCTTAACAAGCAGCACACAGACACCAGAGGGGGCATAGAGGATCTGTACTTGGAATCACTCCAGGAGCGAGTCATTTCGAGAAGAGGCCTTGCGCTGTGAAGGATTCACTGCGGGAAGAGAAATCATGGCAGCAAAAGAAGAGTGTTCTATATTCAAATGTTCATTTCATAATTATATAGATTATAATTCCAAATGGATTTCTGTAAAGACTTTTACCTTGTTATGTGCCATGAAGACTATGAAAACACCAGTTTTAAGTACTTATATCAATTGGCTTTCACAGTTTGTTTCTGCTTTCACAGTTTAACATTATTAAGTGGTTAAGCCTACTTTTTTGGCAGAAAATAATAAATAGGAGCAGGCATTCAGTGTTTACCATTTAGCCTCTAGAATCTCCTTTTGGCAGTCCGCATCATTGTTAGCTATTTTTCTGTTTTCTGCTGCAGCTCACCCTGCACCTTTATCAGAATATTATGATGTTTATTCTTCGATTTCAGTTTCATTTTCAGTATTACACACTGTGAAGTACTGTTCGCTGGCTAGCTTAATAGGCCGTTTGGATGTGTAGTACATAGTCATAGTTGGATGCGAAGACATAGCCATGGCTTCCATCTTGGTACATGGCAGGTCAGTACACTTGAGCCTTCACTACGGCTGACAAATTAGGAAAGTAAAAATAAAGAGCAGCATGTTTCTAATGCAACTGGTGTCAGTGTTAAATAGCGATATCCATCTGATCATTTATATTCAGTAACTGCTTACCCAAAGCAGGTCGCGGTCAGCCTGGAGCCTTCCTCAGGAAGCAGGGGGCATCAGGCAGGGTACACCTAGCAAGGGATGACGGTTTATCACAGGACACGCACTCACAATAAGGGTAATACAGAGACACCGAATCCCACATCTTTGAAATACTGGGAGGGATCCAGAGCACCTAGCAGAAACCCAGGTAAATGTGGAAAACATATGAACTCACACAAGCCAGGGTAGGGATCAGACCCACAACCCTGTGAGACGTAAGACCGCCCCGCTGCCCATTAAGGCACCTTACCACAGCACTCAAATAGAGATATGTGATGGAAAAAGAAAGGAAAACGTTACAGAGTAAAGCACTCTGTTTCCATGCTGATGAAGCCATTTGATCTTCAGTCATGCCTTTGATGTAGGACCTTGCAAGGAGCCAAATCAAGCACTTTTCTTTCATTCAGCCAAATCTGGATCACTGAAGATATGACTGCATAGTCTATGCACACGCTCAAAAGGCACAGTTCAAAAAGCAGGGGTATTATTAAGCATTGCATGTTGACACGTAAAATTTCTTCTGAAAATCTTTTCTGATTCAAGTATCACAGCTTTATGTATTTAACAAACAGAGATGATGGATTTATAAAAACAATATTCACATGGTCGCCAAAAGCATTAAATTCACATTTTTATCACAATTTTTTATGTAAAAAGTGAACAATTCCCACAAAGTGAACAATTCAAAGCATTTAAAAAATGTAATTCTCTGCTCTTTCCCTCCATTTTCTGCTTGCATGCCAGCCTTCCTCATGTTGAGAGGTGTCTCGATATGTAGTTGGAAAAGTCTTCCCATGGTGAAACAGCTTATTGGGCCATGTTCTGACCCCTGTGATGGAGCCTGCATCTTCCCCAAGTGTGTCCTTGGGTTAAATATCTTTCAGTTCCTTGCAATTCTTATGATTGGGGAATATGGAAAGTGGAAATGGTTACACAGTTCACTGCATGCAATTGTATATCATAATTGACTTGGTCAAGTAGGGGGGAGTGGGGACGGTTGCAACACTTTTTGCATTTCCTTCAATTTCTCTGAGACTGTTTGTATTGGAGAGACAAAATTTCAAGACATTAAACCCGCATCTGTCAGCTACCCATCCACATTGCTGTATCATGTGTACATATCAAGGCTACAAAATCATTCTTTAACATCATTTTGCTCCTTTATTGACTTTATTTGTGTACAGACAGGTTCTTCACTCAGTTAAATTGGCATATAAAGATAATGACTAGTAAAAATAAAAACACATTTTCAAGTACCAAGTAACAAAGTGTTTTGACACTTATGTCGTAATTATTACAATGCATTTGAACTACAAAATCTTTTTTAAAACCAAAATCTAGACACTGAAATTTAATAATACTTCTGTGAAAACACTGATTAAAGTAATATGACTTTACAATGCTTCATGCAAACAATTTAGCCAGTATGACAAAAACTTTGAAAAAAAAAATTACTTTTTTACCTTGAAAAGTATTTTTTGCAGAGGGAATGTGCATAAGTGCCCGCCTTCTTCCAGGAAGGAGGAGGGGCTTACTGAGTGTGTGCAGTATGAATAGCATCAGTATGGCTCTACTGCCTCATACTGCAACCGTCACCACTCTACCCTACTATATAAGGGGCAGTATTGAAGAAAGAGTATTTGATGCAATTATGTCACAACATTTACAGGACAGACAATTTAAAATAACTAAATCTAGATATTTCTGAATATTGTTTATATAATGATTAATAAGAACAATACCTTGTGCAGAGAACTGAATTTGTGCAGGACTATTTCTCCCAGTAAAGCAAGCTGGAGCATCAAATTTAATTTAACAAAATGAAAAAAATGAAGTTTCACAGATCTCAAACAAAATGTAAGAAATAACATATATAGTTGGACAAAAACATTATGTCCTGCAAAACAATGCTTGACTTTGGATAGCGAACTGAAAGCTAATTTGTCATATTTATGTTACGGTAGCATCCTAAATATCAAATATACAATTTTGAGCTGTTCAACCACGCTAAAACTTCTCCACTGGTGTACAAAAATGACGCATTTTGATATGCACGCATGAGTACAATACTGACAAAATGAATAAAGCAAAGAAAGGACAGTGAGGATAGTGGAACAGAATCAAGTATGAGAATGAGTGTAATAAAATGAGAAAAAAGTAAAATGTAATTCAACTGGTGTTTCATTTTTAATTTGTCTATTACTTAATAGGTTCATGCACTATTGCGCAGTCAACTTAATTTCTTTCATTATGGTTAATATTACAACATAATATATCACACAAACATTATCAATTCTTAATACAAAAAGCTAAATAATTTACGGGATCATTATACGGCCTGTGAGCAGGATCTCCTAAGAAACTGCATTATGAATTTGACATCTGGTAAAATTAAAGACACCTGGGCAGCAAACTTTCCTATTCTCTGTTTTAGGAAGTATTAGCAGAAGCAGACGAGTCTTGCACCTGCCTTGACGGTCTTCCCTTTGCCCAAGGGGCCATAGCTAATGCTCAGTGGGTAACGCTTCTCACTGAGACCTCTGGATATATAAGCAGCCTTATAAATGTTCTCCATCTGTCATGTGTTATGATAAAGGGTATCAGTATGAAACACATTCTATTAATAAATAATAATGATCAATAAATTCAAAACAAGAGATCGTATACCAAAATGACGTTGTGGTAGATTTCTACAGTAAGTGTATAAGGAGACTGAACTTGGAGCCATTAGCTTTCAGATATTTTTCCTGCAGATGCAAGACATCCCTGTGAGAGGTACGTAGGGATATTAAAGACAATGGATCACTAATGTTGTTCCTGTTTTTAGTGCAGAGTAAGATAAGGCCTTGAGGAAGGCTGCAATAATCCTCATAAGAATCACACAGTGTGTTTACAAGGAAGAAGGACAGGCAAAAACATGACACTCGCATATTTGGCCAGTGTGATCTGAGGCTGATGTCTGTCGGCTCGTCCTCCTCTGGCCCCACACCTCGCCAGATCGGTTGGCCCACTCAAACGGCGCCGGCATGGAGAAGCGTCGCTGCATGAGGTCGGCGTGTGTGACAGCAGATGCCAGGCAGTATCCTGGCGGAGCCTTTGCTCACCAGTGGCATGGGCGGATCACCGTAGCGGACTGCGGAGTACCCTGCTGGCAGACGTCTGCCGTTACATGTGTGCGGTGGGAGGGTGGCTGAGCCCTGGAGTAAAACAGTGACTGCTTTATTTGTGAGGAAAAGCAGGAAGGGTGACCTGCTTATTTCACACTCTGACCAACAGCCATGGGGGCTGACAAGCCTCTGCACTCTGGGCTGACGGTCAAGGAGGCAGCCTGCCTGTTTGCGTGAGAGCAAGACATTTTCGACATTTATTCTGTTTAGCTGCCAGATTCTATGCTTCCTTGCTTTACGGCCGTAAATATGGTTTCGGTAGATGTGGGGGACAAGAAAGTCAATTTCCAATGAGAGAATGGAAATTATAATTATATGGAAATTATAATTAAAAATGAAATGATTGATTTCCCATACTGAGAAGGAGACAGGAGCAAACTAATGCATATTACATATAATACCCAGGCAGTAAAATGTATTGTACAACATTAGTTGAACCAAAATCCTCATCAGAAAAATAGCTTTTTATTGTTTACTTTTTAATGGCATTCAAATTGACTACAGCCATCTTTACATACACTGAATGGTGAGGAAAGAAATATAAATGGTTTATGTTTGTAATAAAAAGTTCCATTGGACATTAGTTCCAAAGTGTTTATGGCTTTGAAACATAATAAATTACTGGTGGTTTTATTCTTTTCTGTCATCTCTTTAAAAGAGGCTGAAAGATGCATTTTGAAATTAGCATTCTTTTTGCTTTTTTTGAAAGAAAAAAAAACTGTGTCAAGTTAATCAAACAGGACATTTTATAGACTCTAGGCTGTGTAGATAAATGTGAGTCTTCCTCTTCAGGGCCCTGTAATGCAAATCAGAAGGACAGTAGCCTGTGCCCTGTCTTGCTGCAGACCTTGTATTTCATCTGTCCAGAGTGCTAATTTCTTCTCTCAATGAGCATTTGCACGTTTTAATAAGCAGTCGATCAATTCCAAGCGGAACTTCGGAATGACTTCCATACATAATGGGAAATTAGTTGTCGACGAGACAGATAGTTTACCAGCCTGAGCGAGAAATGCTTCTTTTACATTCTCTTTACACATTTCTTCACCTTTTCATTTAAAAAACCCTTTCCTGTCTGGAAATGTTTTTGTTTTATTTGGCCAAAAGAGGATGAGTAAAGTTTAATAATAAGATACTAATATGAGATGTACATGCACTGCAGTTAAGCAATTTTAGCTTGACCTTCTAAACTTTAAAGTAAAAGTGATTTATACATCTGTTTTGGGAAATCTGTGCAGTCCTAATGTTGCTTTTTTGAGTCCTAAGAGATACCGTCCCTTTGGTAATGAGCATGGCTTGAAATGTTGCTTTGAAACATCCAATTGTGTAAGTTGACCGAAAGCTTGGGAGCCTTAGCTACTTGGAAAGTAATGCACAATGAACTCTACTCAAAATCATTAATGACTTCTGTGTTTATGCAGAAACTATTATATTAAACTTTGAAAAGTTATATGTTGGCTACTTTTCTGAAAAATCTTTTTATTTCTTCTTAAATGTACATTACGTCAAAGAACCCAACTCCGGCTGGGGAAACTTATGGTCAAATTATATGCTTTATAATGGAAAGTACAGTGATGCAATAATATATTGATTTCACTTGTTCCTACTTTTAAATAGGTCCGTGTGTAACAATTTATTTTTTGCTGAGGTTGGAATTTGCGTGTCAAATGCATCACAGATTATATTCCCTATAGCCTAATTTCTATGTCAGATTAAGTTAAAAAGGCTGAGTTTTCCAGTAGAGAATCGGTTGTGAAAAAAGTGGTCATTAGGGAGTGGGATATTAAGGTATCACCACTGAAATGCAGTGTTTCTATTGAGTGTTCCCACTAGAACACAGTGCTGTTAGTTCAATTTGTTGAGGGGGGGGGGGGGGCAGAAAGGATTGCTCCAATCCAGTACGTTAGTGGTCAGGCTAAGGCTGCTTTTCCCGATTTAAGTTGAATTCAGCTATTTTTGTTGGTATTAGTAAGAGGCAGTGGTGATGTATAGATGCCTCCTTTTTGTGCTGAGTGGATTACAGCAGGGACATTTCCTTTTCTTTAAGAGAGAGCCTATTTAACGAAACAGACATTTAAACAAAGCTCCATGGATGTAGATGTCACTGGGCAGTGTTTTGCATAATTATGAAGTGAATACATTAATTACGCAGATAATGATGTTATGTAATAACAGTGGAGGCCGATGGGGTTTTATAGTTTAATACCACTTTAAGTAAATAAGATTAATGCCTAATATCACATTACTGTTTTATTTCATTATTAAATATCAGGTAGTCATTAAATTAAATGGTAGGTAAATGTTGTTGCCCCAAAACTTCCAGATCAACCGCATCCCCTGGAAAATTTCTGTGCTCGCAAGTTCCTCCAAGTTCTCCATTTCTCATCCCTGATTCAGGCTGGCAGGTGAATTGGTGACTTCAAATTTTGTTCAAGGTATGACTTTGTGAGTGAATGTGTATATGTGAGTGTCACCAGACTGGAATTTGGTTCAGGTTGTCCTCTGCCTTACGCCCTATTGCTTCCAAAGATTGCCTCCGGATCACTGTGACCCCAACTGGATCAGTGGATATTGGAAGTGAATGGATGGATGGACACATTAAATTCCTTGGGAAGGGCCATTTGAAATACTTGAAACTTTCCAATCCTCTGTCCAGATGAGTTTAAACACATACCAATCCTCCATCTAGATACGCTCACTGAAAAGCCCTTCACTATAAAACTGATTTAAACAGACAGATATAATTTGAAGTGGCAAGATAATTCTTTAAACAATTTTGAAAGGGTTTAGTAATATTTCTTGTGGGAAGACTTACAAATCTAGTACGTATATTTTCTATTGTCGCAAATAGTCATTGCATTTATTTACTTCATACTGCTAGGTAACTCTTTCAGTCTCCTCACATATATGCTGGCTAGTTACAAGACATATGTGAGTTGGTGGTAATTTACATGTACTACTGTTGAAAGCTGCCACAGAGGATATGATTTACTGACCTGCAATCAATATATTTTGCTTCTGCTACCAGTGTTTTGAAAGATACCTCCCGATTTAGTCTGAATCACCTTGCATGCGAGAGAAGAGGCCAAGGCTGTAATCCTACCAGTGCCAAATCGTCTCGCTTGTGACTCATTCATTCTTCTAAAAACAAGCTGCTTTTGCAGCATTTAATTAAATGTATGACCACACCTACTGAGAGTAAATCCTAGTTTTCTCTGCTTTTTCCTTGGATACTTGTTAAACTACCATGGGAAAACTTTTAAACAGCTCTTCACTGATTAGAAAACATGGACTCAGAAGTATGGTTTAAAAAGCCCATTACCTTATAAAATAATTACAATAACTCTTCAAATAATGTCTTTTCAGGTAGCAGGTTTGTGACTAGAATGCCCCACTATTCTAAAGTGCTTGATTGCATGTTATAAATTCCTTTCTATAGCTAAATGCTAATGAATATAATAAATATTTTATTCCTCATATCCCCTAGTTTTGTGGAACTTTGTTTCTCTGCACTGGATATCCATAAGAGTCTGGGGCTTGATGGAGCTGTCAGCCCTGCATCATTTCATGCAGGAACCTTGTTTCTTTTCGGCACGAGTGCAGCACGTACAGTGACATTAAGCCAGGAGCAAGCAAAGAAATGTTCAGCCTCAGATGAGTCAGAGATAATGAAACTGAAACGGGAACGGTGGTAAACATGCAGATTATTTATATGCCTGTCTGTCTCTTCAGTGCCTGTGCAAAATGCTATCTGAAAACTGCTTATATTAACTAACACTAATGGTGTCTTTATCATCTAGATATTCTTTTTATAACTTCGGCAGCGATTAGCCAGTGTGTGGAACATTTATGACATTTCATGTATAAATTTAATGCACTCATTCAGCCACACAGCATTAAAATAGGTTTTATATTCGAGAAGCACCCAGAGTAATGCACCTTGGTGAAGCTTCTGTCACACACGGCATATTATTCCAATCACCGGGGAAATAAAGCTGCTTCTCTGCCATCAAATGATAATAGTGATGAAAACACACTTCGCCTTTTTCTCTGCTTATTTTCTGGCTTGCAGGCAGCAACCTAATTGTAAATTAGGCACGCACACTGAAAGCTGTGAAATCACGGATACATGGAATTAATACCCTTGAATTCTGGCCAGGGTAGGAGAGCCATCCTTAAAATTTCAATAAAAAACAAATTAAAATAGCAGAAAAGACACATTAACTACAATATATCATATTAAGATAATGAGTTGGACAGTCAGTACATGTTCATTTAGCAAGGTCTCACTACACCCATACCTCTAAGTCTGTGAGCTCGAGAAGTGAACACCGGGAATACTGGGATTGTTACAGTGACTGATGTGCGTAACTACTATTTTTATGTAATTATTTAATTTCTAAACCAGTTACCATTTGGCGCCATGTGAGAATGGTGGTAATTTTGTCTCTGCGGCTAATTACTCCAGCTACTTTTTTTTGATTAGCGAGGATGGGTTATCCTTTGAATTACCTGTCTCATTTTTGTGACGGTCACACCATGAACAGTGTCACGTTCGGCAGGTGAGCGAGCGGGCAAGCAAGCAAGTCCAGCCGGGAGTACAGGCTAAGGGGTTTAATTGGGGCAGACGACAGGCACAGCACTTGACAATACACAACATTACAATGCTCGATCTGGGAAACAGGGGGAGACGCGGACTAATATACATGAAACAAGCCGAAATAAAAGGGAACAGCTGGGCACAATCGGGGAAGCACACGTGGATAATGAGGGGGCGTGGCAGACACGAGGATCATACGGAGCCGGGCGTGACAAACAGAACAGCAATTTTTTTTTGGGGGGGGGCTCTCAGATTGTTCATTGGGTTAGTTGAACGTTTCACTGGCTCCTGCAAGGTTGGGGTGTTATGTGTTATTTTGGCCCCAGTAAGCCTGACTATGCTGACACCAGTTAAGTGCCTGTTTCTGCTGAAATTGATCCCTCACACCCACATTTCCAGTGTGCTGTGTGTTTTTACCCACTGAAACCACATATTTATTTTCTGTGTTGGCTTTTGTGTACCAGCAAATATATCCCTGAACTTCCCCAAAACTTCTAAAAAGACCCCACACCCCTTAAACCACGATTAATTATCCAATCAAATCCAAAACCAATAATATAACCTTTCCAGATCTACAGTCGTGTCTACAGTTAGTCATATGCTACTCCTGTAAGCTCTGTGAGTAATTAAGTAAGGTAGTAAAATACAGTTTATACATTTGAGGACAGTGAATCCCAGAACAACTTGTTAAAATGATTAAAAACCTAAGTTAGTTTAGAATGTTACGTGCTTTATTTTTTGTAACTTTATCGGCAGGCAATTTCTCCCACCCACATCTGATTGCTATAAACTGCTACCCTTATAATTAGTAAGGGATTCCTAGACTGAATAAGTACCATCTCACCTCTCTCTATGGTAAGAATTCCTTAACACAATAGCAGTTTTAACCATTCCCAAAATGTCATTCTATTTCTTACATCATCAACAGAAAAAATGAGAAAAATGACAACAAAGATATTCATAGGAATTATTGTAGTAAGCACCATCATCAGCCGTAGGTACAGTAAAACCTAGGATTGCTAGCATAATTCGTTCTGGAAACGTGCTTGTAATCCAAAGCACTCATATATCTAAGCGAATTTTCCTATTAGAATTAATGGAAACTCAGATGATTCGTTCCACAACCCAAAAATATTCATATAAAAATGATTAATACAAAATATAAAGTAAA
>JAODJU010000001.1:37520456-37543438 GCA_026776725.1 Gnathonemus echidnorhynchus
AACGGGCCTAAAACTGAAAGGGTTTTGTATGATTTAATATCAGACAGTAAGAAAAAAAAAGTTATATGTCTTTTTATTCAGTGTATGTAAACTTTTGGTTTCAACTGTACATGTCTAATCAGGTCACTCCTTAAATGGAAATGATCTTTTTTGTTAGAGAATATGAGGAGAGGTTTTTTCCCTCTAATTTAACCTCCAATCTATTTTGGCTGAGTACAGTGGCATAGCTCAATATTTTGGGGCTCCTGGCAAAATGTCACCTTGAGCCCTGAGCAGAGTGGGGAGTGATGCTGATTTTGCCAACAGGGACCCTGACATTAAATTTTGGAACCCCTATAAAATACTGAGGCCCCTGATTCTGTCAGGGTGTTCATGCTCCTCGGACGCACCCCGCTGAATACTCCACCACTGGTTCCCCCTCAACACTCAGCATTCTTGCTAACTGAAGAGGTGCAAAGACCAGGAAACACCTCCATTTGTACTGTACTCAGCCACCTTTTTACTATGTTTACCACAAACCATATTAAAACATGCCCAGAGCCTATATCCCAGAGGATCCCGTCAACAGGAGCGGTCCCTGTGCACCAGCTACAGGCTGTTTAACTTGCCCAAATAGTGCAACACATGCTAAATTTGTAACCTCTGAGGCTCCTTACCACAGACAGCTAGGAATCAAACCCAGGACCAACTCTGGATACAAATATTCTTAAGAATAATTGGGTCAGTGACAAATAAAATTTGGCAAGATCCAAAAGATATAAGATATAAAAGATTTGGCAATCCAGAAATCTTGAAAAAAATGTTTTGAACATATGCATCAGGTTTGGTGTACGTTTCATATTCATGTTGGTTTCATGTCAACTGAAATTAATGTAAATGTTTTACTCACTAAGAGGGGCGGCATGGTGGCGCAGTGGTTAGTACTGCAGCCTCACAGTAAGATGCTTCTGGGTTTGGTCCCAGCTCCTTTCTGTGTGGAGTTTGCACGCTGTTTGTGTGGGTTTTCACCAGGGGCTCCAGTTTACTCCCACAGTCCAAAAGTGTGCAGAGTAGGTTGATTGATGAGTCTAAATTGGCCCTGTGGTGTGTAGGCGACTGCCCAGGCTTGGTTCCTGCCTGTGCCCATTGTTCCCAGGATAAGCTCTGTTCCCCCCAAAACCCAATTGGGATTAAGCAGTTTCAGAAAATGCATGGATGAACCCACCAAGCATCCATGTAAGTGTACTCATAAAAATAGTTGTTTTAAAAACAGATTTTATTAGGATTATCTTATTTTTACAATATTGAGCAGGATATATGCTGAAAACAACTGTTTTATAAATAATACTATTATGTAAAAATTGTTTAAAAAATGTATTACAATGCAATTGAGGATTATATATTTTCCATGTTAATTTTCCTGTATATTATCTTATTTTTATGAAAAATACCGGTTATGCCAATTAACACAAACAAAAATGTCTAATTAACACCACCTGACTATGTTGATTCTACAGTTAAACTCCATTGTTTTTTGAAGAAATTGATACTTAGAATCAAGCATGACAGTTAACAAAGTCAGCTAAACTTGCCATTTTATTTTACTTCAATATATATATAAAAAAAAAACATCTAACAACATGAATTATCAATTAATGTCTTCTATGATCTCATCCATTCTTCCATCCATCCATCCATCCATCCATCTTCTACCACTTATCCGGGACCGGGTTGTGGGGACAGTAGTCTGAGTATAATCTCTCCAGCATGTCCTGGGTCTGCCATGGGGTTTCCTCCTGGTCGAACATGCCTGAAGCACCTCCCCAGGTTGGCATCCAGGAGGCCACCTCAATGCCTTTTGATGTGTAGGAGCAACAGCTCTAATTTGAGTCATTTGCAGATATCCAAGCTTCTCACCCTAAGGCTGAGTCCAGGCATCCTGTGAAGGAAACTTGTCTGAATAACGTTTCTCCTATCACTGAATTATTGGAGTTTTAGGTCTTTAGCATATTTAGGACTGCTGTTCATCAGTCATTCTTCATCCACTTGATTCTGCTGGATTATGAAATAACATACATGTATTATATAATATATTGCTTACATTTGTAAGTGAATGGAAGACAAATATGGACTGAAGATAAACATTTCTAAAACAGCAAGGCTGTGCAACATGATTTTATCCTAGCCTTGATAATAAAGTTACGGATAAATCACCACTTTTTCCAAAAATATAATATTGACTCTTGAAAATAGTTCCACATAGTCAGTTATTTTATATTACATTTAATCACCACCATAAACTACTGATATTTCACAAAATATCAATTTCTGACAGAAAGGCTTGTAATAAGAGTCAAATGGTGTAACCGGTTACACCATTTCTCACTTCAATTTAAAATCGGTTTTTATAGACATTTTCATGGGCACCTATGTAAGCACCTGGACTTCTTGTGAATGTTTCAAACATACTTTTTAAAGTAAAGAATCATTTTTATTATTATGATGAATTCTGAATGTTTTCCTGGGGTCATACCATTTGATATGTAAACCTAAGCATACCGGACCATACCTTAAAAATGTCTAATTAACTGATGTTTTAAAAAGACTTACTAACCTAGTCATGCAGCAGTTACAGTCACCAGGGTTCCTTCTCTGTGCTATTATTTCCTGCCACAGGGTTTTTCTTGTACAATATGAACACAATGGCTCCTAGAATGGTGGTTACACCACCTGAACACCACCAGTTGACCTGACTGACATGTTTCCTCAAATTAATGATAATATGCAGAATAATTGTGTTCTGTTACTTTGATATCCTATTAAATAGCTCTAATGTAAGACTATGTCAGACTAGTTAAAAATTAGCCCTTTCACAGGCCAGTGCCTGTGCTGAGCCTAAATTCTGGCCCAGTCGTTGCATTCACACCAAAAATAAGACTGGAGCTCATTTTTATGGCCCCGAGAAACTGCTGGGCCAGAGTTAGGAGCGCGTGACGTCAGGAGGCGGGGTTAAAGTTGTCAGAGCAGAAAGCAAAAGTTTACGAAGCAATGCAGAGTGAATGGGAGAAGGCACGGATCATCAGAATAACGGAGCAAGTCATGAGGAAGATCAAAAAATTGAAAAGAATACAGGAAGTTGAAAAATGAGCTAAATAAAAGCCAAACTGGCTGCCATAAAAACAATTATCATGGACTATATATGGACGATATATGGAAACAGACCTGCTAACCAGGTGACTAGAGCATTGAACTCCGCAACCGCTTTGGAGGAATCGAGCAAGTTGTTATTGTTGCGTTTACTTGTAATGTGACCATGAACTTTTGACTATGAACCAACGTGTGGGGTATGTCGGATGCCTTCCAAGGATCCGTCAAACAAAACAGCATATCGTTAAACACTCAGTTGTGTTTATGGTGTTGTGAAAAGGGCTGAGCTTTATATCATTGTAATGAGAACTTAGCTAACCTAATAAGTGACCTTTAGAATTTGACTTTGGTGTACCAGGCAATGATACATACCGTACAGCTACCTGCTTTCTTACAGCAATGAAAATAACACTCACACTATCTTTCTTGAAATGTCAATAATTTAAGTGAAATTTACCATTTTTTATATTTATTAAATTCCATGTGAAAGATTTACATATTGATTATTTGTATATTTGTAAAATAAATGTTTGCCAAAATGTTTCATTATATTCTTGCCTTCACTCTCCCTATCAAAGTAGTTAATTAATGCATATTGCACAGTAGTTCCTTCAGCATCCCATACTTATTTTATATGCATGCATTTACGCTGATTTGACAAGAGATTAATATGCATTTCAACCTTTATATGCAAATCCATACTACATTTGCGGTATAAATGTAAACACACGGTAATTTCTTGCCATAGCAGCACAAATGCACATCCTATAAGTACGCATTTGCACAATTACAACAATTGATTGCCTCACATAGCGCTTTTAAAGGTGAATCCATACATGCATGACAGTTATGTGCATCCCCACATATTATCATGCATGACTCGCAGTTCATCCAATTGCAGCCCTCTTTTTAACTGGAACACACAAACAGTAGTTTGCATTGGATCACTGAAGTGCAGGAATAAGTTATTGGCAGATGTAGTCAAATGACTCGTGAAACACTCAAAAATTTTTAATGAACTGTGTTGGGTCAAACCCAGGAACAATAACATATAAAGTTAAAAATATGTAAGCATTTGCAGTAAGTACCCCTCCCACAGCAATACGTACACACTGACGTCATCATTCTACCCTTTCGACACCAATTGCAGGGTAAATGTGAGATGGATTTTGGTGGGACCGATGTGAGCTCCAGCACAGCACCAACACCGGCTCCGGCGAGGGCTTGGTGTGAAAGGGGTAAGGGCAGGAAGCGAGGGAGCCAAAGACAGGCATGAGGGTCAAACAAAGGGGCTTTACTGGAGTTAAGATGCTAATGACAGGACCGGGAGGCACTTTTACACAAAGACTAAGAAGGTAAGAGAACAAGAGGCAGCTGGAGTGAATCACAGGAAGGTGGTAAGACTAATGTGAATCAGGCGAGGCTCGTTAGGGTGATGCTGGGAAAGGAAACAGGAGGATCGGCTGAGCAGGGTGTGAAAGAAAGAGTGTTTTAGTGAGACTTTCACCTTTTTAAAGCAACTTTAATTATTTGTAACAAAGTCTTTATGGTTACACCACACAGAGATTTTTGCCATCATCCCTTAAATATTCTCAAAATTGATTAAAGCTGGAAATTTTAGACAAGGTCCTCAATGAAGTATGCATGCAAGTAATTTATAAGTTCATTTTCAAATCATAATGCTTTCAAATTTAACTAAACCACATGGACACAAAAAATTTGTGTCACATGATTGGTCCAAGTACATACTCTGTATACAAAGAAACATTTTTCTATTGCAAACGTTTGTAGAGCGGAAGAACATGACATTAGGGAAGAAATTTGTGAAATTTGTGGATAAACATCAACTGTAGGATGACATAGTTCATTGTAGCTTAATGTTTAGTTATAATACTGTAATTAACATTTCCAATCCTAATGACATATACTGTCTATGTAAGCATTAACACTAAGCTGCTGTATTAATCCTGTGATTAACTGAATAAGACTACGGTAGTCTCTTTTCAATGCTACTGAATGAGTTAGAAAGTTTCAACCAGCCTTGTATAATTACTTTTGAAACAATTATAGTAAATTACTGAATATTAATGCATACCTAATGCATTACCACCTGTATATTAATGAATGCCACTTGTATCTTATACTAAAACCTGTAACTCTAAATTGGATAAACAGTTACTGAGAGTGAATGAATTATTGGATTGACAGTACCAAGCATTACTGTATAATGAAATGAAAATACAAGAGATGATTTAATGCTCTATGTTAAACTGCTCTCTAAATCTGATTGAAACTTGTACATAACATATTTATTGCATTATTACAAATAAAAAATTCTTAGGATAAAGATGGGAAGTGCCATGGTCCTCGGGGCTTAAGGACACCTGCTAGCAATCACAAGCAAAAACAGACTAAGCAGGATTGGTAGCTCTCCTAACAGATTTTTGAATGATCAAAACACACTAGTTATCAGTGAAGTTGCCCACGCAGAGCTACAGATGTGCCTACATATAATGTACCATTTTATTTAGTGTCAAATCAAGGTGATAGATAAAAACTTGAGCTAAGTGAGGGAGTCAATTCATCACTATCAGAAAGGTTTCACATCAGTTCTTACTATGTCCTACTATGTCCAGTGTCCTAGAGACCATTCTAAGGATCACACACCAAGAGCTGAAGATACAAACAGACAACCCATCAATATCTCCCATCACCACTCCACTGCCATTCATCACAATTCCAAAATTGTTGTTTAGGAAAATGTGTTATCCCAATGATGCAGAAATCTGGGCTTCAAGAACGGGATAAAAATTAATTGCCTGAAGTTGTTTTTTGCAAGTGGGACAGAATTTACAAATTAAAAGATATGTCAGGCTTCATTAACATGTGTAAGATCTTGTCTTATGCAACTACCCTCAAAATCATTAACAGCAGGAATGAAGAAATGCTGTAATGTGGATATAATGCTGCTGAAAAAAAAATAACCTGGATTCTTTAACAGATTACAAAACACAACCATGAAAGCAAACAGAGAGACGGACACAAACACATATAAATACACTTAGTGATCCATCCATCGGCAACCGCTGATTCTGGGCAGGGTCACAGGGAGATCTGGAGACTATCCCAGGCAGCCTTGGGGAAAAAGCAGGGCTACATGCTATTCAGGATGCCTCTGGAAAAATACATATATAAACACATTTACAAACACAAATTTGAACCACTAATGACAAGACTGAAGCAGGCTTATTTTGGACATATTCTGAAAGGTCCCAGTGTATTAGAAGAGACCAAAATAAAAAGATGGCCAGCACCAAGAGGGATGGCCCCATAAACTTCCTACTCCCTAAGCAGTACAGGCTCAAGCATAACCTGGGGCCTCTCGTGGGAAGAACATGGTACAAAGCCCTTGGATGGGATGCCAGGTCATTGCAGGGTTTAGCAGTCATATGGATATGGAAAACCTTTAAATACAGTCTAATTAAAATAACTGAAATGTAGACATACAGTAGAGCTTCAGCAGCATAATAATGTTTAGCTCATTGCTTTGGATTCAGGTTTACCAGTTAATATTGATTTATTGCAAAAATACAACAAAATATAAAAGCTTAAAAAAGTAACATATGTTATCTTTTATGTATTTCCTACTTTAGTTGTTTAAATTATTTAGTCTTTTGTAACGTCTGGCATTAAATTAAAATGTGTTTATTTATGCATTGCATGTTACTTACAAATTCAAGTTGGGGTAGGTGCAATTTAAATGTATCAAGACTACAGGACATAAACAGATACTACACAGTCTAGAACAAATTGCTTACAAGGAAAACTTAAAATATATCAAATAGCCCAACACTGAATCAGGAATACAGTGCAAAAGATTTGCTCAGATAATGTAAACATAAAAGAGTGCAAATGGAATATTTCAGAAGACAAAGAGCATATCACTGATCAGAGGAGGAAGAGTTGTAACACTGATAGATAAGTAGCCTTGTAACATTGGGGTAGAAGATGTTGTTAAATTGTCAGGTTTTGGACTTGATATGACTTATCCACCTGAGGGGAGCAGATGAAATAAGCCATCCACAGGTATGAGGAGTTCTATTGGCAAATTTAGTGTTATGTTACCCAGCTAATAGAGAAAGTTCCCAGAACTTTAGTCAATGTTATATGAAGGTCTGCTCAAAGTTGGCAGAGGACATTTTTACTATAACATTACAATGGAACCTTATTTCCACATTTAACATTTTAACAAAGGTTCAGTCAATATAAGCATGATAATATTATTAGCTGAACATTTTTTTAACAGAATCAATGTTAAAAAATATTGTTTTATAATAAAATATTATTTCATTAAAGTTTTATGTAGTGCTCATTTATACTACAAACTCACTGTCCAGACTTGAACCTTTGATGTATAAAGCGACAATGTTTGAATTACTTTGCGTGATTAATAAGCTGCAGTTTGAAGTCTCAAGCAACGCCACCTTCTTCAATTTGATGATAATACGTAATACTGCAATTATATGATGGAAAACAGCTACAAGACAAATTACACAGAAGGTGAAAGTCTTTAGAAGCTGTTCTTCAGGAAATTCAGAGCACCTGCAAAGCAATCCTGTGTTTGCCATGACATATTTCTGCCACAGTGACGCACCAAGACAGTGAAATTCATTGGCCTTGCTTTTTTTATTCACACTACAGGTGAACTAGGAATGAACTGGCATCGTTCACCCTCAAGGACATAACAGAAAATGACATTCATGTATTATATGAGAAGCCAGTGCTACAGCACTTTTGGTGGTTGGTGCAATTATCTGTAGCAGCAGGGAAAGTCCAAAGAAACACAGCTTGTGCTGAATACTGAGCAGATCTGTGAACATGCTGCAGTTAAGCCCCCCAAAAGTAATGGACACATCTTTCCATATTATGGTCTGATCTGACAGTGATATTTGCCTGAATGTGAGGTTAAGATCAGTGCTGTGTCCCAGAGATGAGTCCTCTCCAGTATGTAGCAGAATTCAGTCTGACGGAAAAACAGGGGTGCCGCAGTTGCCATGGAAACCCCCTGTCGTCACTTTTATTTTTTTTTTTCATTCTCATATTAACACATTAACACATTTCTGTATCTGGTGGTATGGTAATTAAATAAATGATTGGATAAATGAATGGATGGATAGATAAAAGATAAATGAAGTTGCAAACTTTGAAAAAATTATTTTGCTTATTTCTACAGCAAAAACATTTATTGCTTGGAAAACTGTCATGTAGAGTGTGTAAATTACTATTATATTACTTTAGCTGAAAAAACTTTTCTTCTTAACTCTTAATTATGATAACGCAGACTGACCAATTATTTGTTTTCTCCCAAGATGTGAAATAAAAATCTCCCACTGTGAAACATGAAGAACTGTATAACGCTGAAGTCATTCTGTGCCTTTAATTTTTGTAGATGCATTCGCAAACTGACATGACATACATTATGAGAGGCCATAGGAAGCATGTTCAGTGAAGTAGACATGGACAAATTAAGCTTTTTATTACTATGTCTTTGATATTTCACTGTATCTAGAAGAAATACATACATAATCTTTACAAAAAGTATTAAATCTTTTTCCAGTGCACAATCTTCAGTGCTTTCAGGATGGTGAAATGGCACCAGCACATGTCACATAACCACTGTATGTCAAAAAGCAGCTACAGCAGTACAGAGTCTTCTACCCTGACAAGCATCGGTTTCATTCCTTAAGACATCATCACTGTGTTGCCCATTAGGTTTCTGCAAAGTCACTAAGTAGCAGAATTAAGGTAAGTTTTAGCTGTTGAAGTACATAGCCACTGATATTGGGGGCCAATTAAGTATCACTAAACAGCAAGTAATGGAGTATTATAATGGTATAGTTTTATTTCACACACCTTCCCAGGAGAATCTGTTCATGCAAGCCCCATTGCACAATATTATACAATAAAATTAATCCCCGAGTAAACTTGTGGTTTCAACATAGGTGCCCTTTTTCATCTAAACCTAAATCATCACCACCCCTAATATATGTATATACTGAATGGATACAGAAGTCAAAGAACAAAAAGCATAGTCTGCTAAAGATAAGTAAAAAATAAAGTCTCTTTCACATTGGTACCTGGCAAGCTGTAGACCTTCTTGAACCAACAAACAGCAATGGAATTGGAAAGACCTTCGGAGCACTAGAAGTAATGGCTGCAATATTTACAGTTGCTCATTCTGCTCCATGCAGAGATAATGCAGGGTGAAATGTGACATTTTTAACTTGGACAAAGCAGAGGCTTTGCTTTATGTTTTAAAATCAGCTGTTGTGCCTAGAAGAGCACGACACGTACGGAGTTTAGGGGCCTTTGAAGCCCTTGTTCCTCCATATTTGCTCCAACCCAACCATAAACTTTGATTTCTTTCAAGATGTTTCAAAACACCTTTTCTCTTTATATCCTTCTACTTCCATATATTTTCATTTAAAAAAAAAAAACTCTGAAAAAACAATGCATTTTATAACCATAAGTATGACTACAGTAGTAGGACTGGGTATTGGCACAGATGCCCCGATTCAATTCAATTCCGATATCAATTTGATAGGAATAAGATATGAAACACTATATAGCAGCTTTACAGATTTGGAGAGCTGTTTAAAAAGCTTTAAATGGAATGGCAGAGTCATTAGAAGCAAATTATGAAAACCACTAAAGAAAGGTCAAAGGCTTGTATACCATGATATTTCGATTTGAGGAACATATGAGTATAGTGCCTTAAAACCACAATTAACCTGTCTAGGCACTTGCACACTGCTGGTATTTTTTCCTGGAACTGGAACCTTTTCCCTGAACCAGGGACTTTTGTTGTGTTCATACCTCAGGAACTCGGCCCAATTGTTATTCCTCAGGGGCAGTTCCAGAACCTTTTCAGTACCTACTCCAGACTAGGTACTTTCATTTGAACACAAAGTACTAGGGAGGTGCTTACAGATAGCTTGCTGATTGGTTGACCACAAGCACCAACACTAACTTGGATGTCATGTCGATGAGCAGAAAAAGAGATGTAGTGGAGCAAAAGTTGAGCAGATGTAATTATTTTTTTGTACCCCAATTACATTTAATGCATCAATTAATACATTTTTCGTTGCATCTCCATATTTCAGCATTGCAAAATTTGATCGCTAACCATTATACTTTTGTCTAATATTACTGGTGTTGGTGGTGAAACCTGCCAGCACTTATTGGCAGGACAACGTTATATAAAATTTGTGTCACAGTATAATTTGAACCATGGATGTTTCTTCTTAAAATTTTAATATAAATGCTTCTGTACAAATGTAGCATTTTTTCAAATAAGACGCATTTATTGGTTGCATTTGAACTTCGAGGCAGGACATTTTACAGCATTATGATAAATATTGAGGCGTTTTGATAAGTGGTCTTGACTGTTCTTGAAATAAAACCTCGAATCCTCTATGTCTTAGACCAAGACAAGACCAAGTCAAAATAAATTCGATTCTGAGACGAGACCAAGAACTCAAAAAAGTGGTCTCGCAGGTCTCAAGTACTACAACACTAGTTTGTGCAATACTATTGCAACCTGCATGTGCCAGCATTGAGAGCCAAATACAAAAGCAATTAAATCTAAAGTCCTTTATTACTTGAATAGTTTAATCCTTTAACATGGTTGGCTCAAATCCTGTAGTGAAAGAGAAAGTAGCATCACCTATATGATAAAAGGACCAATGCAAGTAAAATGTTTTCAAAGTCAATGCACAAATTACCTAAATCGATCTTAGGATTTTGTGAATCGATACTGAATCATCAAAACGAGGGTCGCGATTAATCACAAAATCAATATTTTTTCCTACCCCTAATATCTAGTAGGGGTACCCCTATGTAGTACCATGAAGGCCCACCTTCAGTCTCCAGAACTCTTTCAAGGGTAGATGAGTTATAAATGTATTTTCACACTTGAGGCTTCTTTATTAATTTTAAGAGGTGTGGCCAGTCCCCTTTGACCTTTTTCCTTAACAAGATATTTTTACCCATAGATCAGCTTTTTTCTAACATGCCATTCTGAGTAAATTCTAGATACTGTAGTGTGTGAAAATGGCAGAAGGGTGGCTATTTCTGAGATACTGGAATCACTATGTCTGGTACCAACATTCACGCCCTGTTCAAACTTAAATATACATGAATACATTAAGTTTCAGTCGCACGATTTAACACATATTTAAACACAAAATTAAATATATATTTTTTAATTATAACAAATTCCTAATAAGGTCTTAGTAAAATACGTCTTTGAATATTAAATTTCATATCTCTCTATGAATTGAGATTGTGGTGCCCTGTTCAGGGGATTTTATTATCATACTTTAATGCAAACAGTTTTTCTTTTAATACAAATGGGATCATTTTGTGTTTATTCGCATGTTGTGTTTGTTCAGAAACACAACACAGATGTAAATATAGCTGCTCCCCAAACTCAAAGGAAAACATAACAAGGACGGGAGGCTGCTCAGCATAATGTTTTATTCATTTTGTACAGTGTTTCTGTCTTAATGTGGCAAAGCCCATCGGACACCATGAAAGAGCTGCGTAAACAAGGACTTTGTCACAACAAAACTTTGTGTCTGTGCGCCACAGAAGACAAGCAACATACAAGTGATGTCCTCCAAAAACGTGAGCTATCTGTAAAATCTCAGGCTACACTCTTGGTAAATAGAAGGTCTACTTACAAACTGTTGCTCACCATCTTATTTTGGATTAAGTGATTCCTTACAAGAACATATCCGTAACTCAATTGCCAAAATGGAAGCTGGAGACAGCTTTTTAGGGAGGATTTACCTTCGATGCCCATTTTGTGTCTGTGTGCTTTTGTTGAAGGAACATGCGGTACTTTGTCAGTGCGAAGGATATGTAATGGTGAGAAGGTTTACAGTCCACTATCTTTTCCCAAAAAAGTACCTTCTAATAAACAGGATGAAAGGACCAGCCTGTTAACAAAAAGCAATAATCCTCTTCTTGCCTGGATGCTGGTAAAGCTGTTTTGGAAATTCCAAACATTATGCCCCATGGCTTAAAGATGTGTAGAATCCTTACCTGTTATCCCATATTTGTTGAGATAAACCTATAATAATAAAATTATCTGTTTGTCATTTTACTCAGTTATTACCCCAACTGGTAAAGCTATAAGTAACTGATCGACAGCAATGAGATAACTACGAACAAATTAGGTGTAATACATGCTTGCCTGAATGCTGGTAAAGCTGGTTTAGGAAATCCCAAACAATATTCCCTGTGGCTTACAGATGTGCAGAATCCTTAGGTCAAAGGCATGATTGAGAAGTTCAATTGTAGCACTTACAGTATATATGTAATGCACCAAAACTGCCCAAAATGGGTTGCCAGAGACATTTTAGGGATTTTGAGTCATTCTGCACTGCAGATGGGTTAATTGCGTTAAAAATTTTAATCAGATTAATCATGATGATGGATTAATCCGCGTTAACCCGTTAATTTTGATAGTATCCAATGCTCAGTTGATGATTATACCATGTTGCCAGAGGTTGTGGGGGGGAATATTAAAAATAAATAAATAAATACATAAATCTGCCTTGTTAATCTGAGTGTGTCCTGGTTTAATGGGATCTGATAGAACAGCCTATCTATGTCTCTTCAGTTAATGCTGTGATGCTATGGTCACAGCCATTGCTGAATTCATGTACTGGATTCAGATATTTCTTAAATTAATTGACTTATTTATTAGAATATTATATACTAACAAGTTCATGCATATACCTGCATATTATAGAAAGCATAATGTTAACATCACAAATTAGTTTTGTAATTTTTTTTCCATTTAAATGGAGTTTCTAACCCTGTTCACTGGGGATTTCAAACTCCAGTTATCTCTGCCCATGGAGCATGCTGGTTTTTGTTTCTACAGAGGTCTTAATTAATCAAGACCTGAATGCATAGCATGATATATTTCAAAGCAAAATATTCTACAGGATACTTTGCATTGAATGACAGTTTATTACATGAAATGGCTTGAGTGGTTTTGAGTCTGGACTAACCCTAGTAACACAAGTATAAGAACTTTTTGTGGTCTTTAAATTGTACCAATGGTGCTTTCTTAAAGATCACTGCACTGCACCGGGGAAGAAAATCCAACCTAAAGACTGGTAGATGTGACACCGATGTATTTAAATATGTCCTCCCAGAATAGAAAAGCTGAGTACCATTTGATGGCTGCTGACGATTCATTTACTTATCTGACTTTAAACTTGGTATTCTGGGAATCATAGTAACTGCATAGGTGGAGTTCAGTGGGGGCCAGACCAGAGCCAATCAATTTTGCCAAACATGAATAAAAAAATATTTTTTTCACATTGTCTCATTTTATTTGCAATATCATATAATTTAAATAAGTAAATTATGGCTAAATTAATTTTAATTTAAAAATTTTTTAAAAAAAGCTCTACTCTCGCGACTCGCGAATCTCTAAGTATCGCGTGAGTGGACTTCTCGTTCTGTTCCCGCTTTAATCTGCAGGGATTTGCTAAATAAATAAAATGGATATTCGTCGTTTTTTCAATAAACCCACCACTAAAACGGTACGTGCCCCCCCCAGGCAAAAATGTGAAACTCCGCCTATGAGTAACTGATCTATCTGTTTTTACCTCGATTCTTATATTTGATTCAGGTTAACAAGTTGCTCTTCTCCAGTTTGTGTTTGAAAATACAGCAGCTATATTGATAATTAAAGCATTGTATAATGTGATGTTAAGTATCATTGCTCTAATAATCACATGCATAAAACCAGTACTGATGAGATTTTGAATGAAGACCATTTGCATAAGATATATGTCAAGCGCTATTTAAATCATGATAATTGACAATTTTGGAATTGCCCAGAAGACCTCTGACTGCAGAGCCTTACCCAAAATTAAATTTTAATATCGCTGCTCACCTGAATACTTGTGCACAAGGGGAGAGTGAATAACAAATTATATCAGTTCCATCAATGATGATTCTCTCCGGGCCTCTTGCGAGGCGCTTAACTGCACATTTTTAAACTCACAAGTGCGAAGACACCGATCTTATCCTGTAGCACAACAGGCCTAAGTTGTCTCAACTCTCTTGCCAACATACGGTAAAACTTTTCATGTGTTTAATCGATTTGATTTTAATTGAATAAATTTCCATCTGAAATGCTCCCTCAGCAGCACATAGGGCAAATTATTTATATCCAAAGTTCTCCCATTACCAGTTTATCAGAATGTAATCTGCATGGGAAAGTTGGGAGGGGTTTTGTTCATCCAATATGGCACGGTACAGTAGAACTGTGATGGCTGCCTGTCATAAGAAACAGAAACATTATTTATCGTGCAAGATTACTTTCATTTGGTGTCTCTCCGTAATGGCATATCGGATCATGAACTCTCTCCTGGTAATCTGTGCAGCCAAAGTAATTATTTTAGTTTGCACAATGCTGAAGACATCTCATCTGAAAATTTAATTAATAGGGACACACAACAGCAAGTAATGATTTTGTTAAAGTCTTAGATGTAAAAGAATTCATGACTGAATTTAGCAACCTTCTTCTGATTAGAATGGAATCATACATTCATATATTGTTAACATTTAAGATGGTAGTGAGATGATACCTGATGACATGATGAAGCAGTGACGGCTGGCCCATAGGGGGCGCTCAGGCGCCCTCTTCCCAGATGTGGGGGGAATATAAAATATATAAAAATAAAAATAAAAAATATATATATATATATTTTTTTTATTAATGTCAGTTTTACTTAATAGTGTGTATCTACATGCAATCTGAATTATTTAAACAACATTTCCACCAGCTGACTCATTCAACAGTGAATTTCCACCGACAGATTTCCACCAATCATTTCTCTTCTTGAGCGCTCATCAAAGCAGTTGAGAGGCAGCTTCCACCAAATTCGGTGAGATCGTTATTGAATTACCCTTCTGCGAGAAGGACGATGGTGGAAAAAATCCACGTTAAGGAGCTGGGACCCGACAAGCCTGAAATAAATATCTCCCAGCCAACTAAGGAGAAAGTTAAAGCCTACAACTGGACTTTTTGCAGGGGTTGGTTCCAGCGTAAATCATGGCTGACAGGCTGCGGAACAGCCAATACACTTTTTTGTTTTCCCCTGCATCCTATTCAAAAGTGACAGGTGTGATTTGACGTGGACACAGTCTGGACAAAGTGACTTAAAGCACCTCTCCGAACGCGTCAAGAAGCATGAATGATCAAGAGTCCATATGGAAAACTGCGTAAAGCTAGCTGTGCTCGGAAGGATTAACATAGCGGCGCAGCTAGATGATGGGCACCGCATTGCTGTAAGAAGGCACATATTTTATCTAAGATCATTGATTGTATTAAATTTTGTGGTGCTGAGTCAGGACTATATATACACAGACTGCCTTTTTTCTCTAATATAAATGAACTGAATGAAAATTAATCAACATTTTGAGAAGGAAATTAAATTATGATTATGAAATTGTTGTCATTTTCTGACTGTTCATTTGAATGGTTATGCTGGACTAGGAAGGGAAATCTATTGGTATGTCAGCCCCACTAAGAATTTTTTTTCACCAGCCGCCACTGTGATGAAGGATTAAGGAACATTGTTAAGGTTCAGCAGGACATGCATCATGGCCATTTACTGATGCTGCATGTGAAACAGTGAATCTCACAGAGGTTAAATGAATTTGCTTCATTGCTATAAAAACAATTTTATGAATTTCCCTAAAATGTCATTGTGCAAAATCAAAATAAACGACTGCAATTAATCATAAATTATAACTATTTTTTTCCTTATGCATTCCAGAAGTTGTTTGTGTATTAGTATCAGCATTAGACAATTAACTAATTCAGCATTGGGCAATTAACCTACTCAAAAAAAATAACTTATTTAAGGAAATTTAGAGTGCAACAACCAGCTTCTAGGGAACAGATTTGGGCTTGTGGGCAGTTTCCTAGAACAGATTAGCAGATTATGTGTAGAAATCTTACACACTGGGCTCAGCAAAGCAGAGTTTCCAATATATAAAGTATGTATTCTGTTTCTGATGATTTTCAGGTCACTCAGAGCTGATGCAATCATCTCAAGCTAAGTAATTATCCGGGTATAATACTAATGTGAAATATTTACTTATTAGAAATATTAGCACATTCAATCAAATGAAGTCATGTTTTCCATAACACTTCTGATAAAACATACAGAAATGGTAAATCATTTGGCAAAGCAGTTGGCAGTTTATAGGCTTGTTATATATATTTTTTTCAGGCATATGTTTCAGGCACATAAATATGCACATGCTCACTCTATTATGACATGAAATTAAATACATTTGACCGATACACTTTTTTTGTTAAAAAATGTTGGGCATACATGCCTTTGAATGGAATTTGGTTTAATTTGCTCTTGTGGGCCGTTTTATGTCACAGCGTTAGTATTCATATTAATTTATCTATTATCTATTCATTTCCAAGATAGACAAACAGATAGAGGATCATATAACATACAATCAATGCCAATGATATACAGTAAGGGAGTATTTTTCAGGAATCTGCATGAGATACAGTACACTTTTTAGTGCAATGTGTCTCAGAGCAAAACCATTAGACTTATGTCCAAGACTTAAAGGCTGATTTTAAAATCGGTTATGAGATAATGTAACTCATTTTGTTTGATACTTCAGTCATTTAAATAACATTAAGATGCACACAACCACACATTAGGCTAATGAAGTGACCTTGATGTTTCCTTGGAACATTTAACTAACCCCAAGGTGGTCATTATATTGCTTAATCTATAGTACTTTGGAGTCAACAATGTTTTTTATTTACTGAAGAAGAGATGCACTTCTGTTGATTTGCTTGTACTGTCCATGGTAGATACACAGCTTTTCATTTACTCTAGCTCTCAGAAAAAAAATGCATTCAACATTGAAAGGGATACGTAGCTTCTGAGGTTGTTTTTCCTTTGTTACATGGAAAATGTTCTTGTCCCCACTGTAGGATATCAAGGATTCAGGCACTGGGTCAGTGGCTAAGAGGGCAGAAATGTTCCTCTGAGGATAAAAAGCATGGCTGTTATTTTTGTTTATTTTGTGCTGAGCATAAGAAGGTTGTCAGCCAAGACAAATGATGAAAAAAATGTACCAGGCCGACGCTCTGGTTATGAAGGGTAGGAGATGGATTGGTGCAGGAGGCTCTGCAGAAGATATTTTTGAATAGGATATAACAAAAGTCAACAAGGTAAAAGCAGAACCGCAAATGTCAGGTTTTAGATTTGGATTACATTGTGTGTTTTTCTCGCGTTGATTAAATATTTACAGATTTTTAACAATGGCAAATACTAGCAATAAATTTAAAATACTTTGCTTACATTCATAATAAGCAGTTCTGACATAACATCATTCTGAGAAACAAGATCAATAAGCAAATAATTTTGGTAAAAATTAACATGACATCAGATGTTTGATTTTACAAAAATGTATTACAATTTAAAAATGGCATGGCAAACAGTATAGTATTAGAACACCTATATTTCTTTAATTCTTATTGATACTAATGAAGCAGTAGACTTGTATTGTTACCAGTGTATGACTGTTATAAAGTTCGACTCTATTTAGTTAACACAAAAAATTCAGTGAATGTCTGCTCTTTGTTGTAACTAAACAAAACACTAAGCTATGTACTTGTACCCCAAATGTTTGGCTGGCATAATCAATAAGAAGAAACAAAAAGATGGTCCTAAACTATTAATTCTTCATTTTAATTGTACAAAATGCATGCAGGCTATAAATCATTAGAAAAAAAAAACATTTTGTTGCTTTCAGACCTTTTTAATGTATTTACAGAATAAAGTAAAGTTGTATGTATTTTTTCAATGCTTACACCGCAAATCCCGTGTTACAAGTCATTATGAATTGCAGGGTAAAAAGGGGCAAAACTGAAAGAATGAGAAGAAAAAAAGGCGATGTGATAAATGTCAGAAGTTAAGCTCTTGGGATCTGAGGGCAAAATAAATAAATAACTGAAGTCCAAGATGAATATCACAAGAACTCATTACGCTAAATGTCTGACAGCTAAAATTCATCAACATAATGAGAGAAAACAAACAAACAGCAAAAATGTCATAAACATTACTAACATCTTCTTAAGGCCTTGGAGGCATTCCTGTTATGTTGACTCTTCACAATCGTACAACTGCAACTTGTGATGCATGAAAAACAGTCGATAGCTTAATTACCTCAGAAATTTGCATGCCCTGGTATCAAAGAACTTTTTGAAAATTATACCCTTAGTGTATAACACATTTATTGGTGCACTCATAGCAGGCAACTTTATCCATCGAGTGCACACGCATATTGCAATTCCCCCAAAGCTTTAGTTAATGTGACCCCATCATCGCAACTAAATCAGCAATCCCCCTCGTTTATGCGTGTGCGATCAATGCGCAATTATGCATCTTCCCTGCGGCAGCTCGGCCATCAAAATTGTTTATGAAGTTCACAATTAATCATGAAAGGATGACATTGAGTCAGAGATGGCTCTGTCCCTTAGAGAACCAGAATGTGCCTGGGAAATGGCTTGGGAGTCTAACACCCTGCTTTATGACATTCATTTAAATTGAAGTTGCATTTTTACCCTGAAAGTTTTATAACAGTTAGAATCATTGGCATAGCTCCTAAAACATTTGAATATACGATTCCACAGTAAACTATTATCCATCCACCTGCAGCGCCCCCTAATTTGGGTAAATAAAGGGTAATGCCCTGGATTCCCTACCTAACCACAATGCGTATCTCTGTCAGTTACTAAACAGCATTGCATTTGTATTAACCCCTTTGGTTGTTTAATTAATTTAACTCCTTTAAGTTGTTTCCCCAGACACAAAGAGAATATACAGTGTGTGTGTGTGTGTGTGTGTGTGTGTGTGTGTATGTATATATATATATATATATATATCCTCCTGAGACCCAAGGAATAAAGTGTCCTTCAATTTTAGGTTATTTGTTTTTGGAGGAAATAAGACATTTTACAATTTAGATTTTTTTAAAATTTATTTTTAATTTCAGCATGTCCTCTTTAGTGTACAACAGGAATAAATACGTTTCCTTACATCAGTGAAAAGATAGATGCAAAAACAAAATGTCCACTACAATGGACATAAATGAATGGGTGGGGTCTCAGGAGGATATATGTATTATGTATTATGTAGACAGATTAGATAGATTACAGAGATACCAAGATGGATAGATGGACAGATAGAAAGATGTTTCACTTTGCAACATATTTCAGGACACTCCTCCTAACTCTAAATCCCAGTTTCAGTATAACACCTTTCAGCCACCAAAGAACTATATGTGATTAGTCTGATAAACACAAGTCCGGACTATAACCAGACTAATTAAGCTGAAACATTAAATGCTTCAGGCTGGCTCTTTGCTCAGGGGTCCTTTGGCCAGGATAAAATTGACACTAGATAAAATATAATAAACAGATTGTGTTGTACCTGAGCTCTCCGTCTTATGGTTTAAGTGGTAATCCTGTTAACTAGTGACAAACAAAGATGGAAGCAGAATCTTCATATTTGGAGAACATGCATGCAGTTGTTTGATGTAGCCGCCAATGAATATAAAAACAAATTCCTCATGAAAAAAGATTGCTCTTCAAATACATACACTATATGGACAAAAGTACTGGAACACCTGACAATTACACCCACAACTATAACTATTACACTTTGCAACTATAACAGCTGCCACTCTTCTGAGAAGGCTTTCCACTAGCTTTTGGAGTGTGTCTGTGGGAATTTTTGCCCGTTCATCCAGAAGAGCATTTGTGAGGTCAGGCACCGTTGTTGGAAGTGAAGGTCTGGCTCGCAATCTCCTATCAGGTTCATTCTAAAGGTGTTCGAATGGGTTGAGGTCAGGACTCTGTGCTGGGCCAGTCAAATTCTTTCACACCAAACTCACACAGCCATGTCTTTATGGACTAAGGGTTACCATACACCTGGGTTTCCCTGGACATGTCCTCTTTTTGAGCTCCTGTCCAGGAGGATTTTCAAATCTTGGCGGTTTGTCCAGGTTTAGTGCTGCAACCTGTTTGACCCAATGCTGCAAGTTACAGTGCAGTGCAGTATCAAGTGAAGAAAATTTTCAATGTACAGCAGCACTTCAGTATTATTGCACAGCATTTGCAAGGCTTGTGCACACATCTAACTAAAAACTTAAACGATATGCACATCCCTATGTATCATGCTGCTCACGAGTGACGTCAACTTCCAGAAACCATGGGAACCACTTTGACACTTTGTTTTTGTTTTTGTGTGAACAGTGAATCATGTCGTTTGCTTGAAGCTTAACAAACTTTAGCTTAGCGTTTTGTAACATTTGTTGAAAAAGATTTGTATACACGTATATTCTATCAACTGTGTGTAGATTGTAAAACAAGAGTTAACTGTAAGGGCACTATACATCCAGGTTTCCCTGAATGTGAATTTTTGTTTTACAGGTTGGATAGGGAATACTCCCAGCGCGTCCCCGAAAAGGGGTGAGCTACCCTTAGTTGTCCCCTCCCTTTCCGGGACACCGATAGGCGGGGCGCTGGTCAGGATCGACCGCGCTGGGGAGAGGGCAGAGGAGTCAGTCCAGCACCAGAGTCCCTGGGGCCTAACAGGAAGATTCCTGAGGGGTCCCATTCGAGCTCCTCCTCTCCCTCCACCAAGGGTGGAGGAGTGATGGCAACACAGTCCGGGACCTCCTCAGGGACAGGGATTTCCGGCGTAGGCGAAGTTGGGGCCTCAGGCTCAGCAGCAAGGCAGAGCCCTTGGAGCCTCGGGCGGAGCAGAGACGGGCAGAGCAGAGACGGGCAGAGCAGAGACGGGCAGTGGCGCAACCGGGACCTTGGGTAGCGGCAGAGGCCTAGGTGCCTCGGGCGCATCTGCCGGCGGAGGCGGCGCCAGGACTTCGGCCCCAGGGACCGGAGTGTCAACGGCCGGGACAGGCAGGACAGGCGGAGCCGCCGAGACAGGCAGGACAGGCGGAGCCAGCGGGGCCGCAGCAGGAGGCAGGGAGGCCGCAGCCGGAGGCGCCTTGGGCGCAGTAGGAGGCGGGGAGGCCACAGAGAAAGCTGCCTCGGGCGGTGCGGCAGCAGCAGGCAGGTGGTCTGTGGGTGTCTTCAGGACCTCAGCAGGCACCTCACCAGGGTCCTCGGGTGGAGCAGCAGGAGGGGCTAGGCCAGCGAGTGCAGCAACGGGCGACACCTGTAAGGGCAGAACAAAGACAGGCGGAGCAGGGGCCCCAGGAGCCTCGGGGAGAGACCCGACCTCGGGTGGAGCCGCAGGCGAGGTTAGGCAAGACGGGCGAATCAGGCAGGACAGGAGGCGGGACAGCAGGAGCCTCAGGCGCGGGCGAAGCTGCAGGCGTTGCAGCGGGCGAAGCCACGGACAGAGTGTCGGGCGCAGTGGCAGGCGACGCCTGGACCTCGGGCGTGGGCGGTGCCGCAGCAGGGACCGCCAACTCTGGGCCAGCAGGGGGCGCCGTAGCAGCAACCGCCGACTCTGGGCCAGCAGGGGGCGCTGTAGCAGCAACCTCCGACTCTGGGCCAGCAGGGGGCACCATAGCAGCAACCACCGACTCTGGGCCAGCAGGGGGCGCTGCAGCTGGAATGGGCGGCAGCATGGCAGGGGCCTCCGAGGGCGCAGCGACCGGAACTGGCCGGTCAGGCCCTTCCAGCATGACCTGGGTAATCAGAACAGTACAGACAGGTAGAACAGGCGGGACAAGAGCCGGTGAGACAGGCAGGACAGGCGGAGCCGGCGAGACAGGCAGGATGGGCGGAGCCGGCGAGACAGGCAGGATGGGCGGAGCTGCAGGTGGAGCTTCAGCCGGCGAAGGCGGCAGGACATCAGGCATGGCGGAAGCGGAGCTGTAGCAGGCACCTCGGGCGCAGCCGGCACAGGAGCCCTGGGTGCAGGCAGCGCCGGTACCTCGGGCGTAGCAGCGGGCGTAGCAGCGGGCGGAGGTGGCGCCAGTACCTCAGGCGTCACAGCAGGAACCGCCGACTTGTGGCCAGCAGGGGGTGCTGCAGCCGGAGCCTCGCTGGGTGGCACGGTAGCTGGCGGGACCAGCACGTCAGGCTGGACAGGAACAGGCGAGTCCGCTGCAGGCAGGCGGGCTGCGGGCGTAGCCGCGGCAGCAGGCACCTCAGGCTGCGCCGCAGGAACCGCCAGCTTAGGACCAGCAGGGGGTGCTATAGCCGGAGCCTCACTGGGTGGCGCGGTAGCCGCTGGGACAGGCAGATCAGGCGCCGGCAAGACAGGCAGGACAAGCAGGTCAGGAACATCAGGTGTGGGCTGGTGAGGCCCCGCGGCCCCCAACTGGGCTAGCCGGGACAGGAACCGCTAAAGACAGACCCAGGGGTTGCATCACGGCAGCAGGCGTTGCCCTTTTAATCCGCATGACTTTAATAATTACTTACTACTGTGATGAATTGATAATATTAGGGATTCTGCTTTAGCATTGTGCATTTAATTGCATCCTTATATAACAACATAAGAACATAAGAAATTTACAATCGAGAGGAGGCCCAAATTTTAAGGAACAAGCAGTATAGCTATAAAAGCTATAATATTTACAGTATAAGGATGTGTTTCCTTATGGCAATACCTCTGTATTGTATTGTCACTCTAAAATATAGGACATTGTTATATCACAATAATAAATACACTCACCTAAAGGATTATTAGGAACACCATACTAATACGGTGTTTGACCCCCTTTCGCCTTCAGAACTGCCT
>JAODJU010000001.1:37594327-37607132 GCA_026776725.1 Gnathonemus echidnorhynchus
CATTCAAAAATTAATTAAAATTCGTATGTAAAGCAATCTGGGAAACAAAGGGGTGTGCAACAGTCGCCATGAGCCCATAATGCTAAACCACCATGTCATTACAGCTGAAAGGACCTATTGTATTAGCTATTAACATGATTTGGCACAAATCACGAAATGGTTTGAAGCGCAAAAATAATCAGTGTGCATCAATGTCTGTGTACTGGACATCACAATTCTGTCATTAAAAACGCCCACCTTAATTACTAATGCCATAAAGATATTAAAGCCAGAAAAATGAATATGGAATATGAGGCAAACTTAACCGCGGTGACAGGTTCCTAGTCGTTTTCTCACTACACATATGCTTCTGTTTTGTCCTGTTATAAATCATTTGTTTGTTAAAAAATGGCTCACCTTCTATTAAGTATAATATGAACAGGTACCTTTTTCTTATTAGCTGTAAAACATAGAAACACACTATTAAGTGGAGGTTGAACACAACAAATCTTTCATAATGAGTAGAAATATAAATACATAGCCGTACAACTTGACACGACTGGCATGTTTTTATATTTAATCTTGACTTGCTGCTACGTACGCTTTCCACTACTATATTTTGTATTTGAAATTGGATCAGTTAAGTTATTTTTAACATTAGGTTTACATTATGAGTAACATCACAGTGATGGAACTTCAGTGAGCATTACATTACTTAACAGCAAATAATAGGCTTACTTCTGAATTGTGTCGCATCTGTGAGTTCTCTGTATTTATTAACAGTATTTCAATTCTTTTCAGACGACACTTCATAGTCTAATACTTGGTCGTGAGATATTTTAGACCACGTTTTATGACCATGAAAATGTACTTATGCATTTACTCAGTCAGTAATACGTTGCCAACAAGCCTGCCTGCTTTTGTTGGCTGCAGTGGTATTGGACTTTCTTCGCAGCGTTGATTTAAACTCCTCATAACCCTGCATAATTAGCATGCAGTCTTCCTCTGTGAAATATGGAGATTGCACCTTGAGTCAAACGGTGACGTGCGCTGCCGAACGTGCTCCATTTATTTGAACATGCACAAACTCCAATACAGTTAACACCGATGTAACAAATCAACTTCTTAACTGGCGTCGTATTACTGATTAGCACCGATTGAGACAACCCAATTTTGTCAACCCCTCTTTTGCAAATTAACTCCGGATTAAATCTGATTTGGTTAAATCCCCTTCGTAGTACAGGCCACGGGATTTCTTGCTTAGCTGGATAACTTGTCGAATTTAAGGGAGTCTGGGCTAAATGTAAGGGAAAGAAGTTATCTGGCTAAGCAAGAAATCCTCCTTCATGGAATATCCCCAGAACATACTACAAACAGGGATGACAGAGCAAAAACAAGGAACTGTAACGGAAATACACAGACACATGATAAACCAAGAAAATCCAAAATAACACATGTTAAATAACAACAAAAGGGGAATTTTCCATGACTATGAAACTATCAGTTAAGGTGAATAGGTTGAGTAAATAGGTGTTGTGTTAAGGTCATTTTCCAGAATAATCTGATTTATAGGGATCTTTTCAATCACTTAAAATATGGATAGGATATGGGTATATAGATTTCAATACATGTACCTACTGATTCATTACGTTTTCATTAATAATTAGAAGGCAATCTTTATGTTATTTTTGTAATTGCAAACTATTTGTTTGCTGAACCAGCAGCAGTCATTATATAAGATAGCAGCACCATGTCCACCTAGAGTTGGAATTACTCCACAAATTGGGTCAGCTCAAACCAATTAAAAGAACATGAAGCCAGAACAATTAAGTTGCTCAAGTATCCAAATATGCTCCATGCATATACAAACACATAGTGTAAACAAAGACATATCTTCTGCAGAATTATCTCCTGCAAGCCAATATTTAAATAACAGGAAGCTGTCTAATTAAAAAAGAATATTTGTGACTTTGCATGTCTGTGTTTATCTCTTAATATATTTGGTCCATTTAAATGGAAGGTATAATTTGCACAAAGTAACTTTTAATTCCTTATACGTGTTTCGCATAAAGTAATGGACAGTATAGTTATAAAGGAATATTTAGAAAGCATGAAAGTGAATGGTCTCTGTAGTTTTTTATTTGATTCATTTTATTTCACAAGTCTTGTACTGTACCAATCCATCTGCTGACTTCATAGGAAAAGTCACCAGAGACATGAATGTCACTGGTGAGGTAGGTAAATCTATCGACAATCCCTTATTAGAGGTTAGATATTAAGGTGTTTATATAATTTAGTATATACAGCAGACATTTCCCTGTTGATAAACAAAAGGGAGATGTTTTGATTTATTTTATTTTAGATTTTTCTCTGCTCATTTGAGTATTCTACTTATTGAAGACAAATTCATATTTATGAAACTGAATTAATCAGAATCAGGTTCCTTGGACAAGTTCCGTATATTCTCTCTCTCTCTCTCTCTTACACACACACACACACACACACACATAGGTTTGTAATTATGTCTTTGTGGGGACTCTCCATTCATTTCTAAAACTCTAAGCCCAACATGATGAACTTAACCCCTACCGAGCCCTAACCTTAACCATAAATAACCAAACAAAATACATCCATTTTTAGTTTTTTGATTGAAATCATTGATCTTTGTGGCGACCTGAAAAATGGTCCTTACACAGACAAAATGATAGATTTTTATCACACTGATGCAGCATGTTGCCGCACCCACCACACAGCAAAACTCAGGATCCCGGCTGGCAATCCCCCCCAATACGGTCCAGTCCCACCCTCCGGAAGTGGCCATACATCTGCCACAACCAGTTGTTACGAGGGTGCCCCCTTGGCCTGGTCCAGCTGCTTGGATCCTCAGCAATACCCTCAGGGAAACACACCACATGGCCGTAGTGCTGTAACTGACGCTCCCTCACAATCCAGGTAATGTGCCTCATTCAGGACTCCTCTGGCAACCACTCATTCGACACAAAGTCAAACCAGCGGTACCCAAGGATTCTCCAAAGATACACAGTACTGAAGGAGTCCAGTCTCAGCTCACTGGATAGCGTCCATGTCTCACAGCCATACAGCAAGACAGGGAGCACCAGAACTCTAAAGACTTGGATGTCCGTCCTCTTACAAAGATATTGGGAACGCCACACAACCCTTTCCAGCGACCTCATGACCCCCTATTCTCTTCCAATCCATCTGCTGACTTCATAGGAAAAGTCACACGTCAGACATGAATGTCACTGGCGAGGTAGGTACAGTAAATCTATCGACAAGGAACGACATTCTCTCCGCAAACTGACACACCACTGATGGCTGTGCCCAAGAAGTCATTAAATGCCTGGATCTTGGCCTTTATCCAGGACACCCACAATCCCAGACACTCAGACTCTTCACTCAGTCTCTCGAGAGCCCCGATCACAGCCTTCATTGACTCCGCTAAGATCACAGCATCGTTGGTAAAGTCAAGATCAGTAAATCTTTCTTCATCAAGAAATGCCCCACAGTTGCTGGACCCTACGACCCTGCCCAATACCCAGTCCATATAAGCATTGAACAGAGTAGGAGCAAGAACACTCTCCTGGCGAACCCCAGAATCAAATGGAAAGAACACAGAGGTTCTCCCTCCATTCTGTATATAGGCCAGCCATGACGTCCAGCAGCTTCAGGGGGATCCCGCAAAGTCTCAGGATGTCCCACAGGGCAACACTTTACAAAAATTGACAAAGGTTGCAAAGAACCTCTGCCGATATTTGTGCTTGCACTGGATGAGAACCCTCAGTGCAAGGATACGGTTGATGGTAGACTTCTTTGGCGTAAAACCAGACTGCTTTGGTCGCTAACAAACAAGCAAGTGATCACGGATCCTGTTAAGGATGACCCTATATAGCAAGGGCCTTACCCTGCACTGAAAGCAGTGTTCTCCCCCTGTAGTTGCCCAATCCAGGCAATCACCCTTCCCTTTCCAGATAGGGACTACAAGTCCCGTTTTCCAGTCAGTTGGGATGATGTCTGACTCCCAAATGAAAATAAAGATTGTCTGCAATGCCAGGAGGACAGCCTTACCACCAGCCTGGAGAAGTTCACCACAGATCCCTGACCCAATTAGTTCTCCGATGGTTTTGACTCGTACGGGGATGGGTCTCCCGAAGGCTTTCCCCCATCCCCTTCATCCTCCATCCTCCTTCCTGCGGGCAGCTGCAGCAGAGCTACTCCCGTGGAGAGCAGACGAGTGCCAATCCCACCACCAACCCCCAAAGAATTTGTTTCCCTGCAAGTTGGATAACCACATGCAGGGCCGGATGCAGTCTAATGTCATACCCAGGACACAAGGAATGTTGGAATAAATATAATATGTAAAATATAATACAGTAAATGCAGTGAGTTTGCAACAATGATGTATTGTGTAGTAATGAGGGGGTAACACTACAACTGAGTTGAGGCAACTGGGTCAGCTGTTAATAAGAGTGATGGCTTGTGGGAAGAGCCTGTTCTTACAGTATACTGCTATCTTGGTGCAGAGTGATCTGTAGAGCCTGCCAGAGGGGAGAAATTCAAAGAGGTTGTGGCCCAAGTATGAGGGGTCTGTGATGATTTTCCCTGCCCGTTTCCTGACTCAGGAGGAGTACAATTCCTGGAAGGTGGGCAGGTTAATATCGAAGAATAAAAATGTTCCCGAGTTTTTCACTTGTAAAAGCCATCTCAAAAGCACAATGCAGTTGTCTAGAGACTAGAAGCAGAAGATTAAATGAAGAAATGAAAATGCTTTTCATGGTATAATTTTAGAGCTCCAACTTGCAGTCGTTTTGTTCAATAACTAGACTTTCAATCAGTAATTGATTTGTGTGAGGAGTTTGCATGAGTGTCTTTTCAGAGTCCCAAAACATGCAGCTAGGTGAAGTGGTGACTCTAATTGCATAGAGTATATGACAGTTTTAGTATGCGTGTTGCAACGGTCTGGAATCTTGTTTGGGGTATCCTATCCTTGTGCTTTATGTTTCCCAAAATAAACTCCTGGCTGACCATGACCCTGTACTAGATAAATGGCTATCAAAGATGAAAGTAGCATACATCATATAGTGTGTACACCCACCCTGGGGAAAGAGGTGGCAGTGAAACATTATTCCAAGTACTCATTCTCAGTACAGGAGTGTGAATAAGAGCATTTTAAGATATCTAACATGCTTAGTCTTATGGGAGCAGTTTGTTCAGACTCTGCCAGTGAGTCAAAAGTAATATGAACACTGTTCAACACAACCAATGGATTTGCTTAAGTTGCTTCAGTTACTGCAGCTGTAACATTCATGTAAAATATATCATCTTATTTAAGAATATTTAATTGTGTTTAATGTGCAGATCATTATTTATTAGGGGTGAGATATTACAACATGACGAGATTTCCCGTCAGAGTGAAGGTGCTGCAAATCAGCTGATGTAAGCATGTCGCCGTCTGACAAAATTACCATAGCAGATGCCCCAGACACTTTTAAATCTTTTGCATGGCAGCATTTTGGGTACCCGGCAGAAAATTTAAACGGCGAAAACGTGACAGACAAAACATGAACCATCTGTAAGCACTGTGGGAAAATAATGGCATACACAGTGGCTAACGCTACTACTATTCAAAGCTATTTGCAGCACCATCATACCTCTTTACTTAAAATCTACTGCACCGGTGAAGAAAAATGTTTTATGTTTGTTATTTGCTTTCCAATAATATATTTCCTCTTTGAAGTTTTCCTTAAAATATTGTTAAAATATCGTCTCGTCTCGTTCCCGTGAACCCAATATCGTGTCTCTCTCATCTCGTGGGCTGAGTATATCCTTACACCCCTATTATTTATAATATGCCTGAGTGTCTGTGTGGGTGCATTTGTATGTACTCTGGAACAGACTGGCATTCTGTGCAGGACATCCCCAGCCTAGTGCCCTATGCTGCCTGGGATAGGCTCCAGGCCCCCCTGGGACCCTGTCCAGGATAAGCGGCTGGAAGATGGATGAGCCTGATGCTGGGAGTCTAGCAACAGAGGCAGTTTTTTCCTTTGTGAGTAATTATACTATAGAGGTTTTATGATACGGTTTTGCTCACAAATTAAGCCATAGCTGATTAGCACTGTAATAAACTAAATTTTTACATCTCATATTGTAAGAAAAGTAATAAAGCTGACAGTAAAGGAAGTCTTCCCCATTTAGTGGGCATATTTTTTCTATGGCCAATGATGTATAAATGCAATGTCAGGTTACTTATTTCTCTACATAACTCTACATTTCATATTTCATTAACTTCATTCTTTATGGTTACAGCTGTACATCTTTATAGGTGAAAACATACTTCTGGCTTAAGCTGCTTTACTGCATGACATCTAATGCAGTGCATTTATACTGTAAGTCAGAAATCTCTTTATCCATTACGCTTGAGTAGGTAGCTGGAGAGAAAGAAGCCATTTGGCGACCTGCTTTTATTTAAAGATCTAATAATTGATTTTGAGATTATATGCCGATGGCTTATTGTCCTTGTAATGAAAAGTAACTTTGGTTAATGGTGTTAACATTTCAATTATGAATAATGTTGCTTGTGAACTAGCCTATTTTGGGTGAATGAGTAAATTGTGACATATACTTTATGGACAAAAATATTGAGACACCTTGGCATTGCACCTGCAGGAACTTTTATGACATCCCATTGTAAATCCATAGGCATCAATATGGAGTCCCCAGTTGCCACTCTTTTGGGTAGACTTTCCACAAACTCTTGGAGTGATTCTGTAGGAATTTTTGCCATTTCATCCAGAAGAGCATTTGTGAGGTCAGGCAGTGATATTGGACATAAAGGCCTGGCTCTCAATCTCCGTTCTAGTTCATCCCAAAGGTGTTCGGTTGAGGTCAGGGCCAGTCAGGTTCTTCCACACCAAACTCACCCAGCTATGTCTTTATAGACCTTGCTTTGTGCAGTGAGGCACAGTCTTCCCACAAATTTGGAAGCATAGAATTGTCCAAAATGTCTTGATATGCTGAAGCATTAAGAATTTTCTTCACTGGAACTAAGGGGCCTAGACCAACTCCAGAAAAACAACCCAATACCATTATCCCTCCTCCACCAAACTTTACAGTTGGCACAATTCAGTCAGGCAGGAAACATTCTTCTGGCATCCACCAAACCCAGACTCATCCATCAGACTGCCAGACAGAGACATGTGATTTGTCACTCAACAGAGCACGTTTCCACTACTCCAGAGTCCAGTGGCGACGTGCTTTACACCACTCCCTCCGATGCTTGGCATTGTGCTTAGTGATGTGAGGCCTGCATGCAGCTGCTCAGCAACTGAAGCTCATTCCATGAAGCTACCAGCACACAGTTTTTGTTCTGGCGTTAATGCCAGAGGCAGTTTGGAACTCTGCACTTATTGAATCAACAAAGCGTTGGTGACTTTTGCACACTATGTGCCTCAGCACTCAATGACTCCGCTCTGTTACTTTGCATGGTCTGCCACTTCAAGGCTGAGTTTCTGTTGTTCATAAACACTTTCACATTACAGTACAACACAAGTACCGTGCTTGAATTCACTGAGCTGTGAAAATGTTTGTAAATCTAACTGCATGGCTAGGTGCTTGATTTTATATACCTGTGGTCTGAATGAATCACCTGAATTCAATGATTAAGAGGTGTGTTCCAATACTTTTGTTCATATAGTGAATGCATATAAATGCACAAGCAGATATTAACTGTTTTGAATTGTTTTTGTGATTGTATTTGCACAAAATATGTGATCAACACTAGAAAACTACTAAAATACAAAATTAAATCTTCTGAATATCATATTCTTTTTTGACCTTGTCACTAGTTATACTGCAGTAATGTCTGTGGGAAAGACATGGGCTGTTCCCTTCAAAATCTCAAATTTATGGTATGACTATGGATAATTTTTTTGACAGAACAAAAGAAAAAAAACATTTGGCATAGCGAGACAGCTCACGCTCAATAAAATGAAATATGATTAGACATTAGACAATCATCTGGTCACAGCTTCATATTTTCTACACACACCCTGGAATTGTATGTAATAAATTGAAGTTTTCTTTAATTTTTAAAAAATGAATCAGACAGAAACATCTGCATAGACAATTAAAACAGCCTGGGCTTTCAGACCTATTGTGTTAATTATTGTCATCTGGTGGGAGGATGATTAAAAGAGTACATGACACTGTGTTTGCCTTGCGCTTTATTGAACACTTTCATTTGGAGCTGTTTGCATATTAATACAGGATACATAATCATCTTATTGACATCTGTTTGGCTTAACTTCTCTGTGTATTACTCTAGATCTTGAGCATTAAATATGTTTAAATTTTTGACACTTCCTGGTACAAATTTGAGCCTCTATCAAAAATCATCCTCTTTGTTATTTTATGCAAAGGTGATAAAATTACAAAGAAAAGCAATGGACTTTTGGAAGTTTAGTTCCAGAAACTGAGCAGTTACGAACATAAATTTGATTTGGCTGAACGACTCAACCCAATCTCTTTGTTTTTATATAAAAAATATACAAACATGGGAATTTTAATTATTTTTGATATTGTCAGCCCACATTTCAGTAGCCTCCTGGGTAATTTTGGAATTATTGCCTTGAGTTTTCTACTTTTGACATAGAAATAAAGATTGCCTTGAATATCCACAAAGAAAGGAGGCGAGAATACTAGGCTGAACAACACACCATGCCAGCGTGCTGATACAGCCTGGATTACTGTGATACTTCTGTACAAGTTTATCAATTTACATTATGAAAAAAAATATCAGGCATGCTTGTGTTCATATAATTGCCATTTTAATTAACCTTAACAACGTTCAAAGTCAAATGAGCCTAGATTAATGTATTCACCCATTGGCATTCTTATGGTTCCCTCTTAACCTTTGTGAAGACTTGCTGTAATCATTATGCATCGATTACAATGATCTGGATAAATGGAATGATTTACCTTTGTCCCCTAAACGACTTCAGTGATTTTTATGATAATGAATTCAATTGGTCACATTAGTTAAATCTTCACTGTAGAGTGAAACACAGAATCCTGCTAACACATTTGATGGTATTCTTAAAGACCCTTTTAAAGTTATATTCCTTTGTTACTGTATTATGAATGTTTTTTCCAGACTATTTGTCACATGTGTTTATACTTTTGTTGATTTTATCATAGTGGGGAAAGTTTAGGAGGGCCAACTCAGAATTCCCTGAGAAGAGTTTTCCAGAGCTGGGCATCTTCTCTCATTGATCTGTAGCCCTCAACAGGACAATAAGTGTTTACATGCATGGGTGGATGGATGGATGGACGGATCGGGGACTTGATGTTTATGTTCCATAAGGTTTTGCATTGCTTAGTTAAGTTGAGTGTGCAACACTAAATTTAAAAATGCTGGTGTTGCCAGATACGGTCATAACTGTTATTAATGTTGAGGCTTAAGAAGAATTTTTACACACACTAACATGATGGGGATAATTTACACACAGCAACTGCATGATTTTCTGGTGCAGGAGAGAACCATTAAGGGAAAGAAAAGTGTGAGGAGAAAATGCAAAACTCATAGACACAGACTCACTAGTGAGAATCACACCCATGATCCAAAAGCTGCCAGCCCAGTGCTACACACAGAACCCACTAATAATCTGTAAATGTCTCATATATTTTTTTACAAAGTAAAGAAACTGCTAAGGAAACAAAGTGAAATTTTAACTGAAATTTTATAAGCACAAGTATTCAACTCAAGGTTCTCTCTTGCTGTCTCTTTGAAAGGTAGGTAGGTGACTGCACCTCTTAACTCAACCATATGTTGGATATGAGAATCTGTCTGGAGATTCATGCTCCATCAGCTGTCGTTTACGCTGCATTATGTCTGTGGCCAAGGTCAAGCAGAACAGCTAAATACAGTCTCAGTCCTTCACTGATGATTGGGACTCAACCTTCACTGGATGAATGATTGGAACATAATGTCCTCACGACCTTATCTCCATCTGGAAGAATAACCAGCCTATCTTGCTGTGTTTTCCACATGTTTGCATATTCCAGATTCCAGACAAGCATTGAAATATCTTTTCTGACAGGTCTTCGTTTCCTTAATTATATATAATATTATATACCTCTTTACTGGGGTGTTTTTTGCTTTTTTTTACTCCAAATTTGGGAAATGCCCTCTGCCTTTTTATTTTGACATTTACTGTCAGTAATTATATAATATTCACCATTGATTCTGTTGCTTCAAATCAGCATTTGTTGAAAGCTTTCAGAAAACTATGATGAAATGTGCAATATATAAATTTTTCTCTCTCTGAAGATTACTCTCTCTGAAGATTAAATTAGTGAATAAGTTAAATTTTAGCGGCAAGTATTATGTTGATTCTCATAAATTCTCATAAAGGCAAATCTGTCATAAATATTTTCCGCCAATAATTTATCTAAACACATTATTGGATTATTTGAAAGCAATGTATTCATAATAATCAGCCTCAACCAGCAAAACCTTTATCATTTATCTTAAAATTGCCTCTGCTATTAATATTTTTATCACTGGCAAGCTGAATGTACAAACATGGCTACCTTGTCAGCGTGTTATATACAGATCTTTAATGTTTATGACACTTCAATTAGTCAGGAGTGTAAAGGGATATAATAGCTTCCCTGAGATTTATCAGATTAGAATAAGCCTAATCTCTTTGGCTTTATTGATTGCACTCTCTTGTAACTCAGAAGCTGCTGGTAAAGATTTAGTCATGGACAGGAAGAGACACTTGTTTCTACGGGACCCCTGGTCCTGAATTCAGTTCGCTGATTTTATCTGAGTACTAAACATCATAACATCTTACAACAGGAAAGCACAGTATTTGTTATTTTACATAGGTTTATTTGTATTTATTAAGATGGGGACACAAAGGACTACCTTACAGAGATTTTTTAGGTTATATGACTTCACTTTAATCCCGCCATTAAGTCAAATATCTCAAGAATAAATGTAATGGACAAACATGGGAAAACATCTGAAATAGCTAAATTCATGTGGTCTAAATAACTTTTTCCAGAACGAAAGGAATTGTAAAGCAGATTGTAAGGGTTGTTTAAGTCCTATTATCAAATGCAATTTAGTCAAAATTACATGTTGATTTGATATTCTCTATATGCAATGTCTGTTGATATACTCTTTTGTCATAAAAGTGGCACAAATTAGAATAAACAAATAAGAAAGCTAGCTTCATGTAATATTTAAAACAACAGATTTATTTTTCACTGTATCTGTATTTGAGACATTTGCCAAATAACATGACAGCCAGCCTTTTGAAAGAAATGATTTATTGTTCGTACCTGTTTCTGCTCTCCACAATGAAGTGTTTATTTTAAAGATTAAAGCAGTGATAAAATTATCATTTTAGCTTGGCATTAGCTCTCCATGTATTCCAGTGGTTAAAAATATGACAGGAGAAATTTCCGAGGGATTTATGAAGGATTATTAATTATGTACTCTAAGATTAATTATCCAGTTTTGACATTTAAATCAACAGCTTTGACTTGATGTATCCACATATTTTGGGAAACTGATTAAAACGCCTTCAGAGCCATTAGAGGTAATGAATGTAAAGTAATTACAACAGGCATAGCAGGTGTAAATGCAAAGCTGTATGACAGGGGAGGTAATGCACAGTTGATCCCAGCATCCAAAATGATATGAAAAGTAGCTGGTCTGGAACTATGGGGATAATTGCAGTTCCAGTGTTGTATGCTTTCCATTTTCCTTACAGCCAACGTCTGGGGGCTTCACTTAAACATGCCCTTTTCCCAGTGGCTTTAGGGGCAGTTCACATCATTCAGCTCAGCGTTTAACCTTGTGTGGAGGGCAAGCCGGGGAGATTTCTGCTTTTCTCTGCAGAGCAGATCTCACTGGGAGGAGCACTGGGACTTGGTTTCTCAACCAGCCTCGAGCTCCAAATGGAGTGTAAAGACTGAGGAATTCTGCTCTGAGCACCACTGAAGGTTTCAGCTGTATTCTCTATTGATTTATAGTGTATGCTCTAAGCATCCCTGCTGACTGCCTTTTTCTGCAGTTCTGGGCAGTCGGATGATCCTTTAGGGGTCTGGTGCGAAGCAGAACTTGCTTGAGAGAAGAGGGAGAGCAACTAAATCATCTTTCTTTGGGTAAAATGTGAGGGTAATTTGCTCGCTTTCAAAGTTTGCTTTTGTTCTTGCTGTCACAGCGAGTCTGAAATAATACATACACCGTAAAAAAAACTTAACAATTAGACATGAATAAATAGATCCATCTTCTAACCACTTCTCTCAGTCAGTGTGCCCTGGGGTATAACCTGAATGGGATGCACACACACATTCACACACTGTGGGCAATTTACAGATGCCAGTTAACATGTCTGTAAGTCTTGGACTGTGGGAAAAAAACCAGAGTGCCTGGGGGAAACTCAATCAGATATACAAGCTCCACACACAGAGCAGAGGTGAGAGTCAAAGCCCTCAACCCTAGAGGTGGGAGGTGACAATATAACCCACTGAGTTACACTACATTTTTTGTTTCCTAATTTCTTTATACAATTATTTATTATCCATCCATTTTCAACAAGTACTTATCCTGGGGTCAGGAACCTATCCCCAAGGGGCTGACAGGGGGCACCCATTCATTACAGGGTGCGCACACACACACTTTGGTAACTCCTATTAACCTCAGTGTGTTTTTCTTTTTTTTTTTTGCCCACCACCACCCCCCCTCTTCGGAGGACATCTTTATTTTACATTAAATTACATGGCAAAGGGTGTG
>JAODJU010000001.1:37609943-37620021 GCA_026776725.1 Gnathonemus echidnorhynchus
ACGTTGATGGAACGGAACTCTCACTTAAATAAGACAGACTTATCGAAATAAGCCAGACTTTCCCTTAATCCTGCTTCATGGAATACCCCCCTGGTCCCAGAGGTAAAAGGCAACAGTGCTAACCACTACACCACCATGCCACCCCCTGTTGTTGTTGTTGTTGTTGTTGGTGGTGGTGGTGATGATGATATTTTATTATTACTATTATTATTATTATTATTATTATTATTTCCTTGCCTTACAAATGTAGAGGACATTGCAGACAGGGCCTTCCAGTAGGCTGAAAGAGTGTGCTGGCAGATCAACAGGGATGAAACACTTCACGAAGAGGATGTATGAGCCCAGATTAAATAATCATTATAGGTCAGTTTCGTATGAAAGTATGCAGTGGCAGAGAAGTCACCCACACCCACAGATTTTTTTTTTTGTTACTGAAGCTAAGAAGTCATTGATGAAAAAAGTACAAAGTAAATTGTTGAACTATTGCTTGTTGCCCCTCGTTTGTCTTTATATTTAGATATCTGTTTGTCTCATTACCAATGCGGTCATTAATTTCTACCTGTCTACCCATGTCCTTCCCTGTACCAGTCTTCCTGTTTTGACCCCTCATGGATCCATTTGTTTTCCAGCCCCTGTTGTTTTGTTCAGTTTTTGTTTCAATAAATCCTCCCTTTGTTTGCCCCAAATGCCTGCCTTTTATCCTTCATCCCACATTTCATGACACAAACTGTGACTTATAATTACATTGTAATGAGTTCAAACTAAAACAATGGGTTGAGAATCCTAGCAGTCATGTGATGCGCTGGGCATTAATAAATGTGAGTACTAGAAGACCACCCTCCCCTCAAATGTTTGGAGGCCCATTGATTAAAATAATCCTTCACCAATTTCCCATATTACAAATTAACAACGTGTCACTGCACATATTAAATGCCAAGACACTCATACCGTCCAAGGCCTTTAGGGATTAAACGATGTAGCAAACATGCTCAGCTTCTCATTACCCAATTTTGAGAAATGGTATTCAGTGTTATTATCCCAAATAAATCTTAATCAACAGCAAAGGGATTCACAGCAAATGATTTTCACTAAAAGGTTAAATATAAGAGGATACAGCAGCAGCTGAAAACACCTAGGACTGCAGTGAAATGTGCCTCATCACAATAAATCAACACAAATAAACAGACCCAGCTTTCTTTTTTGAATTTAATTCCAGAGCCAGATGTTGGTAGCTGTTAATGATACAGTAAAATGCATAATCTATTTTTTTAATTAACATCACTAAGAGCAGTGTAAGCATTCATTTATCAAGAACATTCTTATTAATAAAGGACAGTGAAACAATAAAAGATTATCTATTTATATTTCCCTAATCTTATCTCAGTGACCAAATATATACAATTTGCAATTTAACTAGTCAAAACAAATAAATTATGAGTTGCTTTAATCTTATTTTCAGGTAGCACACATACGACCTTCATATGCTATTTACTGAAGTCCTACTGATTTGATGAGATGACCTAAACCAGATGTTGTTATATTGAATCTGTGAACATAAATCTTGCAACAGTATCTTATTATAATGATTATAATGTTTTTACACCAGTATTTAGTGTCTGGTGATTGCCTGGAAAGTCTCGATTGAGAAGACATTCACATATATCCTTCCCACCACAATCCTACAATACCTTTTTTAAACTCAGCATGCAGTCTGTCAGCGGAGCCAGAGGACAGCTGCACCGTTGCATCACAGCTATGACTTTCTGCATACTGATGCTGGTATCTAAAACCTTGCTCTGATCAATTCTTAAATGAGGTTTTGCTGGGGGTCAGAGCCTTGTGAACTGTAGAGGTTCTCATAAAAGCCAACAGAAAACTTTCTGATTTGCCCAGAAGTCTAGTTTTACCTGCAATTACAAAGGGTGATGCATTTGCATTCCCTGCCCCATTTGCATACTGGACTGATTAATAGTGCAATGGATAAATATTTTAGAGAAGTGACACCTGCCCCTTTAGCTTTATGCTGAGAACATGCAGCCAATCACTACTGGTGATCACAGAGAAACTGATCAGAAAAAACATGTTTCTCTGTTTGACTGGCTTTGACTTTTATACAGGTATATTCTGTCTGATGTTTCTGTATCACCTCCAACCAACCGCTTTTATCCACAAAGACTGACTGCCATCAGGGTTTATTTTTATTATTAATTTTTTTTTTCTGCACACATCAAAAAGTAAACTGAACATCACAAACTTGAGCAATCACTGCAATGTGTGGAAGACATGGGCTCTTCTCCACCCCCGTATAGAGGACTGCTCTAGTCACCTTCCATCCACCATCAAAAACTTTGAAATATAATATTGAAGCATTCTTATGTTTGTTCATTAAATATGTGCGTTTTGTCTGTGCCTTTTTCTGGGGCATGGATGTTAACAAAGACAAATAAAAGAGCTTTATAGCCACCTCAAGACATGTCCATACCACTTCCACTTTAGACAACATTTTTGGGCCTAACCTGGTTGTAAAACAAACAATTAACCCTATGCTTCTCCCTCAGAATGTCCTTCCATACACACATTGTTTTTTATCATTTCTTTTAAAATACCTTTTATTTATTTTGGTTTATATACTTAAATGTAGGCCAGCTTTCTTGGCTACTTAACTGATTTTTTCTGGCTTTGTATCCATTTTTAATTATTTCCAAGGGCTGCTTCTTTTCATTGAGTCCTCAGTCTATTTTCCTAGCCTACCTGCAGTGTGGTTTTGCCTTGGGTAGCTAATGTATAGACATACTGTAGAAGACGTCTTGGCATTATGTTAAATAGCACTCAAGGCTGCTGAGTTCAAAAATTCACTTTCAGTAAAGAAGGAGGAGCATATATGGATAGGGGCAGCACGTTTGATGTTTGTGCAAAGTATGTTGTTAGAACCATTCAGCCATGTCATGTGACACATTAAAGTGTCCGTCCCATAGATCTGAGTGTCATGATATTTCATCAAAATATTTTGCTTATACCTGAGGTGGTCACAGTAGATATTGTTATATGGCATATTTGGTCCAATCCGGAATTCAAAAATCTTCTCCAAAAGGATTTTGTATAAATAAAAAATGTTCAGAAATATAAAGATTCCTTCAATAACGTACTTCCAATATGAGGACGGGCCATTCTGTGTGGTTAGATTGTAATAGAGGCGGATTGTTGACTGCTCCAGGGAAGAGTGCTCTTATTGGAAACATGTCCCCAGTCTAATGTCATCCCAGCTGCTATCATTACAAGCCTAAATTATAAAAGAAAGCTTTGGGACACAGCCTTACTTTATGAATAATAAACACCTAATGGGAAAACTCTTACACTTTTGCTAGCAATCAGGTCTTCCTGACACTTAATTTGGAACGCATTAATGTAGAATTATCTGGAAAGCTTTCGCTGCATTAAGCCTAAAGTAAATGGAACCCTCAAATGAGACACTTTTGCAGCAAGAGTAATTTAGATGCAATCATTTATATAAAAGAATCTGTACTAAGTCAGATGTATAGGATAGTGGCAATAATAATAATAATAATAATAATAATAATAATAATAAACAGCTGTAATTAAACATAATCATAATGGTGATATACTCTCATTGATTATTCTTGAATGTTAATAATAAAAGTACACTTTGGTTTCCTCCAAACACCCCACAATCTCCAGATTTAGTTCTCGTGGTATGGCATTATAATGTATTCCCGTAAGAGCTTGCTGTTTATGTCATTAGATGTAAAGCAAATATTCCCAGCGGGAGGAAAAAATGTATTGTTAAACTGGTGGTAGTCCCATCACTAATTACAGTAACAATAACAAGCATTGATGTAACTCTTCTCATCTACTCAACTAATCCCTTTGAATGGCTAAAGTCATATCTGATTGAGCTTACAAAATAGTAATGTCCGAGAATCAAAAGAAACGGATCCTGAGTTGATCTGTTTATACCCTTTGTTTGTCTCCAGTGGTTTTAGTTTTGTACAGTACAGGACTGCTAAGCTCCTCTAACCACAACAGAGTGATGTCCTGGGAAAAAGAATGTCTTTGGAGGAAACATAAGTAAAGAGTATAGAGGCATATGCTACAGACAGACATGACATTGCATTGCTCTTATAAGAGGGGATGCACTGGGTAACTCACATGCAATGTGCTATTTTTCTAAAGCAATAAAGAAGATGCATGAGAGTTAAGTGCGTAAAATGTACTTAAACTATGCAATATTTCCTTCCGCATCTCAGTTTTATTCCCTTGTGTCCTTCTTGCCGGAGAGATGTACCCTTGGAAGGAGGGGACATAGAATTGCAATGTGCACAACTGAGCTGGCAATTTCAATCTTCCTCGCCTGTGTCTCTTGCATTCTCGAGCACAATCAATGTCCGATTCCCCAGCTGGCTTGCCACACTGACCCCGGGGGCTCTAATTTTAGATTCATGCATAGGCAGAGCCACTAGCAAAGGCTGACACAGAGAGCTTTATTTATCCTTGTTGTCCCTAAACTCCAGGTAACCCAGCTTTTTGGTTTTTTTTCTTTCAGACTAAAACTGAGGGAAGAATCTTATAAACTTTTCTGGCAATGAGGTAATCATTCACCTTTATGATAGTACTGTACATTGATTTTTAAGGGAGGGTGTGTTCCTTGATAAGAACAATAATTTAATAGGTTACATGTTTATTTTTTTTGTTTTATCATGGGCTTGTGATTTACATTTAAAGCACATGCATGCATACATATGTACATACATATGCACACACACACACAAACATATATGTTAAATTCCTTGTGAAAAATAAAATTTCTGAATTGCATTGTAAAACTTCTAGTTAGAATTACCATAGGATACACTGCAGTATTTTTTTTATTCTCTATGGGATATTTTAAGGTACCGGATATTGGACTGCTGTTTTATTTGACACTAGATACTACTTTTCAACATGCAGGTCATATAAAGTTTGGTCTCAAGGTTTATGTCAGAGTGCAGAGTCAGGGAAATGCAATCTAGCACTGCAGAAAGTGAAGCCATCATGACAGTAATTAAGGGAGACGGCAAGTGTTTCAACTTTATAAGAAATCACAAGTCAACCCACAGGCATATCCGCTATAATAAATCACCTAGGGATGATCTACACACACACACACACACACACCTTTATAAAATATACAGACACATAGACACACATAATATATCCCTGTCTATCTATGTATATTTATATATGTATATTTTTCAATCTAGCTATATCTATCTATAATAACTGCAAGAACTAAATTAGTTATAACTTTTTTATTATGCGTGCCATATGTTTATTTCAGCCACAGACACTATTCTGGCAAAATAAAAAATATATCTTCATGTATGTTACTGAGAGATGCCAAATGAGTGAACAGATAAACAGTTCTCCCTCAGAAGCAAACCATGCATGGGGAATTTTGTTCCTATTAACGCCCAAAGCGTGAAGAAGCTTTATTCTTCAAAAGCATAATTGTAAAATAAACCCTATTTTCTTTTCTCTTTTGAGTTGAGCCAAGCTTATAATGAAAGAATTTATTCAGCTGAGACTAGTCAGATGTCCGTTTCGGGGGGCTGGCAGCACTTATTTCATAGGGAGGCTTTGTTACTGCTGTCGAACCTCAGGTTGTTATTTGAGGGCTGCACATTGTGTATTTTTAAATCAGCTGCTCTCACTGTTCTGCCTATTGCACATGTTACACTGTCATTCGCTCCTTGTAATACCTACATAAATATATATGGATAAACGCTCTTCAAAAGCATTAGAGTTGGGTTTAAGAAGTAAAACCATAACAAGAGCAAAGTCTGTCCATCAACAGCACATAAAAGAGGTTCTGGAGAAAACCATTGGATGAAAAACAACCTTTAAGTGACCTCTAAGTTGTAACTGTACAATATAGAATATATTTTAATATCAGCATGTTAATCATTTAAATATTTAATTAACAATTACAAATTGTACAAAGACATATGAAAGGAAGGTCTCCATGATGTCATCTTCTTGCAAGTGCTTCTGATGGAAGGGAGCATCTACTCATCCCAGAGACACCTGTACTCTTCCAAAGGCTTTTGCCATGCAAGAGCTCGATGGGAGAGCAATAACGGTGCCAAGCAGAGGAGAGGCAAGCATCCTAAGACAGATACCTTACAGGTGACCTTCCCAGAAGGCACAAATGCATCATTAAAGTGGTCTTAGCTAGACCATGGCTGGCATATATATTTTTTGCTCAGAAATGTTAGGAAGCTATGATTATTGATTATAAGTTTGCAGAAGGCAGCCTGTGTGCACATCTCACACAGAATTTTTAAAACAATCTTACTTAATTAGATTTAATCAAATAATTATTTTACCTTTTCACTATATGTGGATACCAAATTTCATGCAAGGTTCTTTTTTTTTATATTCAATTCGACAAATGACCATATTCCCCTCAGCCCATCAAATCCCATAAAAGAAACATAACCTCTAAGCCAGTGAGGAACTCTGACAAATGAGTTGTCACTCAGTCCAAGAATACAGGGATATATGATCACCTTCACCCTGTTCAGCACCCAGACTCGTAAGTTTGGTGCAAGTGATGGAACATTATGCAAGGTGTGATTCTATATTTATCAGCCCTTCCAGACATTCTGACAACATTTTGATGTGGAATCCTTTCAAAGCACTGAATGCTAAAAGTCTGGCCAGGTTGAACGCCATTCCACAGTTTCTTGTAATAACCTATATGGTGCTTGGGTATATATCTACCCAATATTAGCTAGCTATCAATATTAGTTACATCCACCAGAAGTAATATGATATTTTTTCTACCTAATGAAACCAACTCATTGGATGCCAAGACTTGTTGGACCCACCTATCTTATTATCCATTTACTATCCAATCACTTATGGCATGAGTTACCTGTTGGCATTTCATTTGTCAGTCTGATTTTCAGTGGTAATCAGCTGCTAATATCCATTCTTGTGTTCAATGGGAGCTCACAGGTGTATTTTATCCTGGTGATCCCAGGGTCCCTGTGACTACCTAATAAAAGATAAGCAGATACAAGATGAGTGAAGGGATGGATACATAAAGCTGCACTGCTATGCAGTTCTTATCCAGCATTTAAGTATACTGCTCATTGCCTCAGCTACTGTATGTTAAACCAGTAGCTAGAGAAGATGGTCACAACTGTTGCGCGTTCTGTCAGTGTCTCACGGGTCGCAGTGAGCCCAGAGGAAAAACTCACAGATTGCATGCTGTCACAATGTCCCCCATGTTTTCAGAATGGAGACAGCACAATTTCTATTTATTCTACTGCAGTGTTTCTCAGTCTGGTTCTCGGGGACCCCCAGACAGTCCACGTTTTTGCTTCCTCTCAGCTTACAGTAGTAAAAACATAGACTGTGTGATAGTGAGCTGGAAGGGAGAAAAACATGTCTCTGGGTATGAGGACCAGGTTGCGAAACACTTTTCTACTGCATTACCTTACAGCTGAAATTTCTCACTTGCCCACCAAAATTACAGCTTGTAACCTCCTTGCTTCAGATTGCTGTGGTCTTCTTGCCTCTTCTTCAATGTTTTACCTTCTTTCTGTGGTGTAGCACTTTGCTCACAGAGCCATAAAGTCACACTATCAATAAAATGTATGTTCTTTGCTATGCTGTCACTTTAGACATTATTTAAAATTTTAATTACAAGTGAATCATTATTTAATTACAGTTTAATTATTGGTATCATTATTAGTAAGAAACAGAGAACATTTCTGTAATTTTAAAATGCATGAATACTGTGCATTATAATTAAAGAATAGTGCTTTCTTTACAAAGTATGTTCCAGATATATTACAACTTGGACAGTTTTCAGGAAATCTACCTTTATTTTCACACTGTTCAGGTGCTTCATTTTCATTAGACATTCAAGCCCTTATATATGAAACCACTTAAATCTTCAAGCTTTTTTTGTAAATATGTGCCTTAATAAACAAATAACAAACAAATGTACAAACAAACAAACAAACAAAAAAAATGATGTAAAGGTGTGTGTGTGTGTGTGTGTGTGTGTGTGTGTGTGTGTGTGTGTGTATGTGTATTATGTTTATATTGCATTGTGGAGTCCAAATGTCCCCCACAATGTAATAAAAACCTGCTATTTTGACATTGTGGGGACCATTTTCCTGGTCCCCACCAAGATCTGTAAATGTAATCAAAAAACTAAAAATGCCAAAATTCTCATGTTTTGTTTAGTTACTTATGGTTAAGGTTAAGGGTGGGTAGGGTTTAATGTTGTCATTTTTAGAATGAGAGCTTTCCCCATAGAAATGAATGGAGAGTCCTCTCAAAGATATAATTACAAACCTGTCTGTGAGTGGGTGTGTGAGACCTTTTATAGACTGCTATCCCATCCAGAGTGTCCTTTGCCTTGTTCCTCTCAAGCCTTGTGACCTGTGCTGCCTTTGATGGACTCCATATCCCCCACTCTCATCAGCCTTGTAATACTACCAGTACTGAGAGACCAAGGATCTTCTTCAGCCTCTTAAAAGAATATTAGTGAAAAAGGAAGGATGCAATTCCATCTATCTGGGTCTGTTTCCTGTGTACATGGCAGATAATTAATCTAGTCCGGCTTGCTTTGTTTTGTATTCTATTAGCTTTCTTATTCAAACTTTGAGGTCACAAATTTAAAGACTCTTAAAGGGTTGAACATTTTAAAGTGTTCCATTGGTGGCAATTCAGGACACAATGAACCCCTCCTAGCTGAATGTTAATTTGTCTCCCCCCGAAAAAGCTCCTCAAATGATAAACTTTCTTTTTTTAATTTTGTCATTATCTTTCCATGAAACGTGGCAAGGTGAACAATGCTGACAAAAAAAAAACTCACAGAGCAAGCTAGTCAATGTCCCCACTTCTGAAATAATTATTTAGCTTTAGAGAAAGATCATTTATTTCCCAAAAGGCGAAAGAACAAAACAACAATAGCCTGAGGCTGTTTGATGGTGTACTTCTCTGAACTGCTCTCGATTGCATTGTGCAATTGTCCAATCCACCAAAAAGCCATAATGTTGATTACAAGCCATCAAGACATCCTAGCCAGTTCATTCTTGCTACTCAGGGCAAGGAAATAACTTTATGTTCCTGTGAGAACAGTAGAGTTAACAGATAGACAGACAGACAGACAGATAGATATTTGATTGCAGCAATGTCCACATAATGTTTATTTAAAATTATTAACAAAGCTGTTGTAGCTCAGCCTACAACATTGTGGCTGTTAAATGACACTAATTAAAGTGTGCATGCACACTGTGGAATTGAAGCTGCACATCCTTGGTAAAGATGGAAACATTTTAGCATGTAATGTAGATGTGCACACAATGACAACCAGGCAACAGTTTTTACTATATTGTGCATTCACACGCACTCAGAAAAAGGTTCTAAAATTTCCTCTCAGCAAAAAGAATCCTCCATCACAGCAATGTTAAAAAACCCTTTAATTGTACACTGAATGCAATTTCTACTTCCATGTTATTATAGTATTTATGTTGAGGGAACTATAAAAAAATCAAACTGGAGAGGAAATCATATTAATAGAAAAACATGAAAAAACATTAAAGTCAATACCCTTTAAATAACTGAGCATTGCTTTATGTAATATTACTTGGATGAACCGAAACTGAATTGTAAGTACTGAATATTTTATTTTTTAAAAGTTGTGTGGGGGGTATTGATTTAACAAGGAATAATAAAGCCACAGCTGGCTCCAGATAATTAAAGACAAGAATAGATTGGTACCTCATTACTCAAACTCATTAGAACTTGAATTTCTTAAAAGTCTAACCAACCAGTTCGAAAAAAAATGACCTAGAACTCGATCTGAATCTCAGAAGTCGAAACGTGAACACTGACCTAAGATAACTTGTACACACGAGGAAATGAGTCACGTGGCATGTATCTCAGCGAAAACAAAGGGTAAGGCTTCAGTCTCAGCCTCGCATTCGCTGTGATAGCATTGTGCATGTTTACACTAGCTGAATGCATATATTTAGACAGTAAAAATACATTTAGACAA
>JAODJU010000001.1:37624594-37642883 GCA_026776725.1 Gnathonemus echidnorhynchus
AACGGATATTTATCACGTTATGGGGACATTGTGTCCCCATAAGGATAGGTAAACCCGCTCGCACACACACACACAGACACACACAAACTATATACAACACATAACGTGAAAAACTACACGTGTCATTATGCTAAACGGCACAATACGTGACAAATACGCGTAACTTTTTGAATTATGTACAGGGCTAGCACCAGTCCAGCATGTCATGCTTGCATGTGTGATAGTTGGCAACCTTGCATAAGTGCTATTGAGCAATATGGTTAAATTCATAATTCTGATCTTGCCACTAGCTATAATTTGAAACAATCTATATTCTGTAGATGGTTCCCACCTGCTAACTGTCATTGCACTTTTGAGACTTAGAATTCACCCAAGACAGACATACAAACAAACAAAAATACAATACCTAGAGACTTTTTTCCATGTTTAGCTATCTAGTCTGTGTTCCCTGTGTGGTCCTCAAGAAGTATTTTTGCTGTTTTAACCCACTTTTGCCTTCAACCCTTGACTGCTTTCAAGGGTAGATGAGTTGTGCATTCAGAGAAGCCTTTCTACACTCCATCACTGCACTGAGCTGTTATTTTGCACTTGAGGCCTTCCTGTTAGCTTTAATGAGTCTGGCTGTTCTCGTCTGACCTCTCTTATTAACAAAGTGTTTTTGGCCACAGAAATGCCATTGACTGGATGTTTTTGTTCATGGCACCATCCTCTGTAAACACTGTAGTTTGTGAAAATCCCAGAATGGTGGCTGTTTTTGAGATGCTGGATCTAGCACGTCTGGCACTAGCAATTACGAGGCCACTGAGAATTGTATGCATGTATTAACAAATGATGACATCACTTTAGTAAACTCAGTAAACTCAGCCTCCACATCCAATTAGACAGCAGCAGCACCTTGTCACTTGACTTTTGACACACATCACACAGAGCAAATGCTCCATTTGACGGTCATCTAATTGAGCAGCCCATACAAGGTGAGCTTTTAGGAAGTGGGAGAGTAGTGTGTGACTCTGGGTAGGGTACTGCTTGTTAAATCACACCCAGACTTCATGCTGTGCTCCATTGGTATGTTAGAACATTCATTGGCCTAACCCTCACTTATTTTGAGTTTTTCATAAGATGTGTTTGTGATGTTTCCTTTCTGCTGAGTGTAGTAATGTAATACTCAGAAATCATTGAAATATTTGTACATAGATGTTCATTAAACTTCATCACTTTTATTTTTCGGAAAAAGGGTTTGCATGTTGCATGTGGTGCCAAATGTTCCACTCCCATATATCCATCCAGCTGTCCATTCATCTGTCTGTTCACCCATTCATCCATACTATGGCTGTTTATCTAGACAGGGATTAGCAGGAGGCAAGTATTACAATGTAAATATGCAAGAGATAAATATTAAAATCAGCCCAGAAAATCCTAAAAGCTATACATTCTTTCATTTTTTGCCATTCATTTAAGACCTTCATTTTCAATGTATTGTCTTCTGTACAGACTGATTACCTCCATTGATTGTAAGTGTAATTTTCATTTTTACGTAACAAACTATAAACATGTGGGTAAGGCTCTTTTCCTGAAAATACCTTTTAAGGTAATTGAAAAGCACTTTTATGGCATCCGAAACAGAGGGCCTGAAATAGCTTCCTGACATTGAGCCTCTTTTCAGTCATGGCTCTGTACGCATGCACATCCATGTATGACATTAATCTAATCTTGAATAGTTGTGTAAAACGTGCTCCAGCTCACAGCTGGCAGTTGAGAATAGCGGGCGAGATGATTAAATGAGTACACCATGACTTTGCAGGCACAGAGAGGCAACAGCAGAGGCCGACTCTCCAGCTTTCATTCAGCTGTTCACGGTGAGCTCGAGTGCCCATGAATCACGGCCCTGACCTCTTTCTGAGTGGGCGACTGGGGAGGCAAACTCTGGTCACAGATGACATTAACACGATGTCAGATCATCAAACACCATAAGGTTGACTAAGCAAATTTACATGTTCCAGAGGTTAGAGCAATAAACAGGGCAAATGTTCTGCATAAGTGACATCTGACCAACAACAATGTGACGGCAACTTAATGACATCATGATATAGACTTGTGGGAAACATCTGGATTCTTTAAAGACTTCGTGTGCCTATTAATCAACATCATGCTTTAATGTTTGCCATGTTAATCTTGCATATGAATATTTTATTTAATATATTCTATGGTATTACAAAACCAAGATAATAGAGTATTATAAATGAGATGTCCACCAACAGCTAGGGATCATATTATTTTAGCACGACACTGCCCTAATCGGGTATTGAAGGACTCTGTATTATATTAAGATTAGAGTTCTAGTTTGGGTTATATTAAGGTTTGACACAAATGTATTTAGTTTCAATTATGAAGACATATACTGTACTGACAAGCACATTACAATGATTATCCTTATTTGGAAAAACTGTATCAGGTGCAATGGTATTATTTTTTGAAACTGTGGTGATGCTACAGAAGTGATTGTAATATTGTGGACAGTAGGGGATTCTTGTGGTAATGAGGAATAATGGTCTCAGCTTGGTCACACAGTGATGGTGTAAGAAGAGTTATTCATTGTTAGTCACCTGCCTTGTGAACGTGTTCAGTTTATTCTGATGCCCTGCGGTTTTCTGGTATGCTACCACGGCATGCATGCACTTCTGCTGAAAACAAGAGCAGATCAGAAAATAGTTCTAACACTGAAAATTACTGCGTGCCTTTCGTCAGTGAAACCAAAGAACACATGTTGCCCTATATGGTGTCATGCAGCAGGTGGTGTGAAGCTCCAACAAGTTTTTGCCTTGTTTCCTTATGTGCAAAGTCTGTGTACAGCTACCCTGTTAAATGAGGACATGGCACCTATCTACAGTCTCTTCTAGAAAGGAATGTATTCTGTCTCCAACACGTTTCACCTTTAGGGAGGATGATTGCGATACCCTCATATACAAGTACACAATTAGACTGTAAGGTGTTTTGAGATCAAATATTCCCTATTTTCAACTGTTCCCATTCTTGATGCATTTCACAAGTGAGTCTCTTTCCCTTTGACCCATGGAACGAGATGCTTTGTGCTTATGTTTATTTTTTACAAAGTTCTCTACCATTAAATGATTGGCACATCTTTCTATCCACTTGTTATAGCCATTTATTCTCAGCTCCCATGTGCCTGCATTTTCCATTATGTTGATGAGACGTTGATCTGCAAATGTGGTTTTTCACACCTTTCGGAAGTATAATTCAGTGTTGAGTTGGGCTAAAGCTCTGCCTTTAAATGCTTTGTTGTTGTGTTCCATAACCAGAACTGAACCGAATGATTTGCACTGATAACATTTGACAATATATTGAGATGAACTGTATTTTTGTGTGTCTTTGGTACGGCGGTGAAAGATGTGCACTGTTATTGTTTCTTTTCTAATTCTGGCTGATGTAGCTACACAGCGGGTGGCATAGCTTATGCTTCCAGAGTTGTGAATTTGATCCCTGCCCTGGATCTGCTGTTTTTGTGAAGTTTATGTTCTCCCTATTTGTAGGTAGCTCCCCACAGACTAAAGAGAAGCAGTTTAGGTGGGTTGGATCCTCAAAACCTGCCCGTGAGTGTAGGCCCAGTGATGGACTGGCATCACGTCCAGATTGTCTCTTCAACTGGCCCCAGGCTTTGTACGGTACTATGATTCTGTACTGCACAAATGGTTATGGAAGACAGGTGTATTCTGCTGTTAATGTATCTTTTTATTTTCATTGTTTACTTTTATTTTATTATGCAACAAAATTTCATTCAGCCAGTTAATTCATTCATTCAGTTGTCATATCTATAAAATATATCAACTTGCTATACATGTGAAACACACATCTCTATTTCCACATTACTAACACTCCAAAACACACTCAGCTAAATAAGTACAGAAACACAGGAAATGCACAAATCTTGCCAAGAACATAATTTAATGTAATAAACTGCATATGCAAAAATAGTATGTTACCTGTCTTTCACTTTTTTCCACACCAAATAAAATAATATAATGAAACACAATTTTGTGATACTTACTAAGACTCTACTGTCATAGTCATATAATTTAACGCAAATATAGAAAGCTTTTGTAAATGCATCAGGGTCATTTTGCTGATGCAGATTTAAGTTGAATACATGTACCCCATTTGCAGACAAATTTTTATGTTGCATAAAAAAAGATTAATCTTCAGCTTCATTCTATCAGCAAAGATTAATTGTAACAATCTTAATGGAACCATATGGAATAAATCCCGGAAAAAAACAAACTATGATTGTCCCTCGTGTATCATACAGTGAGTGGTCATCACATTTTCATCACATTGCATCACTTTTCACACAAATTCTCTGTTCTTCTCCAATTTGAAGATGGAAATTGTCATGCAATTCATGGTTATATCTATCTATCAAACAGCAAATGGTATTTTATTAATTGCCCGGTTAAATGAATGAATGAATGAATGAATGACTGAATCAATCAATTTAACAACTACACAAATAATAATAATAATAATCAACATCATCCTTGGTTGAGATGAATAATTGATCCCACTGAACCACTGTGTTCACATTCCTTTTAAGTGAGACGGAGAAACTGAGAGGAATTACCATACATCACCTCAGAATACTATGCGACTTCCTTTATTAAAGCATGCAAAATATTTAAATGGCCTAATTCAGATCAATACCTAAATTGCTGGTGTTAATGGGAATCCTATACTTTGTGGGAGACTAATTATTTTTTCCTTAATTATGCTCAAATCAGGAATACATAGTGTGAAGCTAAGCCAGTTCCCCACTACCCTGGGAGCTGAAACAGCAGTTCCAACAGTGAAACAGGGGCTGACCAGGAGATGGGACAGTAAAGGCAAGGTCAAAACACATTTTCAAATCGGTACTATGTTGAAATCATCAAATATAACAATTGACATATTTGCTCCACCTTAAGATAACTAGGAAACAATTCAACTGCTTACAAGTTCAAGTAAATGTTTTCTTTTAAAATATTCTAAAGACCCACAATGCAGGACCTGGTGCTTTATCATTGGGTCTAAAGTATCCATTTCTCAGACATTTGTAAACTGCCCTGTATTTACTCAATGATTTTACCTTTGCTTTAGTCTGATGTGTAGTAGAGACCAAGGAATAAACTGCTATGTGAATATACCATTTCAGAACAGGGACACACACACACACACACACACACATATATATATGAAAGTCATTCATATAAAACACACAAAATGATGTCAAGGAAATCTTTGGAAGCCAGGTGCCTTTGAAATAACTCTCAAAATCTTCACCTCGTTGGCAGACAAAAGGAAAACACATTAAGGTATATGTCTATCAACCAGTAAAGTAAACTGGATAAGAATGATAAAATCATGTTCGTAAAAAAATAAAAATAAAAATCAATGAAAAACACCATTCCCAGAATGCCAAACTAAGTAGGATGATTCAGTCTCACGACTCAAATCAGATCTTCTGTTATCCAAACAGTTTGTCATCACCTGGAGTTGGTAGGAGGGCATAACCCTGAATGCTGCCCTGGGCGTAGACCTTGAGGGAGCCTTGATCTGACGTGACTATATGCAGCTTTGTGTATGTCGGGGCAGTGATAGACCTTGCCCCTGGGCTGAAAAGTTCTAGCGCTCAGCCAGCACAGTTATATACAATGAAACAATATTTTTGCACATCCTAATTTATCTGCACGTTTTCGGTGATGCATCATACTCTCTAAATTCTGAGTATATTCTAGAAAAACATCATGTGTACTCCTTTACTTATTCATACATGGTTTCATGGAATATGTACCATTCTACAATCAAAATTTCATTTTGAGAGAGATCATACCGGTTAATGAGATAATCTTTAATCTTTTTTTTTCCCTTCATTTTTGGTCGTGTCCTGCCCTGCCAGATCCTCATGTCTTCTCCATGGATACTGCTCATTTGTCATACCTCTTGTTCCAGCCTTCATGTGGTCCACTGCCGCTGCCTCTTGTTATGCCCCCTCATTATCCCTGTATATAAGTGCGTCCCTGTCCTATGAATCTCAGGTCCATCATTATGTTGCGTCATGTCATGTGTGTCAGGTCCATATCCTCTCCCTTTTGATCCTCCCTTGCTACATGACAGAATGACGGACCTCACTGGCAACGTACACTCACTACCATTAACTGAGTAGTTTCAGTTTTCACACTGTCCTTCACCCAGTGGCCTGTATACCTCAGGTACCTCTCCTGAAATGGCTGAAAAGAGATTCTTTGTCTAAGGAGATCTTCTGCTCCCTCTTGATGGCCATCCAAGATTTGTGGCGCAACCTGGCGACTTGGAGGAGTCCTGAGGCAAGCACTCTCTGAACTGTCAGTAAGGCCGGCGCGAGGCTCACACCACACTCTTTACTGTCGTTTATCGTTAACCACAGATTAGGCGCTTGTTGACCGCAGTGCGGAAGGCTGGACAACCCATGGAGGAGAAGTTCTTGACCAGCCAGATGCCAGCCCCGACTCTGGAAAGACCCAGCCTGGAAGAGGCCTTTCAGCTGTGGGAACCTGGCCAAGAGGAGGCTGCCCTGCCATGAGCCCTCACCCAGGTGAGGCCTCAGCCACCCTGCTTCCAGAAGTACCCAAGTATCTGCTGCTTCCAGAAGTACCCAAGTATCTGCTGCTTCCGGAGGTGCCTGAGTGTCTCCTGCTTCCAGGAGTGCCCGACTTCCTAGCTTCACCAGCTTCCCAGGCTCCAGAGGACCCCTAGGCCGAGCCCCATTCCCCACTACTTTCCTTAAGTCCTCAAGTGTGGCCTAAACCTTCGTCTACCATAATGACTGTCTTCTATGGCTCCTACTTGTATCTCTGTCCCCATTGACCCTTCACCTACTGCTCGTTCATCTTACCTCTTGTTCCAGCATGTGGTCCACTGCACCTGCCTCTCGTTATGCCCCCTCATGATCCCTGTATATAAGTGTTTCCCTGTCCTGTGAATCTCAGGTCCGTCATTAACGTTGTGTTGCATCATGTCATGTGCTCAGGTCCATATCCTCTGCCTTTTGACCACCCCGTGATCTGGTTTTCTTACCATACCTAATAAATAAATAATAATATAATAATAAATCCTCTTTTGTTTGCCCCAATACCAGACTCCATATTCTCCTACACGCTACATGACAAACATGCTTGATTGCCCATTTGCTCAAGTACAGGCATATTGGAACGCTTCTTTTTTCTGACCCCATCTTGCTGTCCTCAGCTCGTGGGTAACAGCACAGGGGCAGCTAATGTGCAGTGCCCCTGAAACTGAGGGGTAAGGGCCTTGCCTAAAGGCCAATGGACATGTGACCATTCTGCTCAGGCCAGGATTCAAACTGATGATCTTCTGATCATAGGCACAGAAACCTAGCCTGCTGACCCACTCACTGCCTCCCTGTTATGAATTGGAAATCATATATACAACCAGTTATTAAGATACAAAGCAAAAATAAAAACAAAATCTTTTAAAACTCTATTTCTGAATTAGTGAGCTAACATAAATTCCTGCTTTCCATCAGAGCAGCTTCTTCGCTGCTCTGTAGCTATGTCATGAGTGTCTTTAACATGTTTTCCACATGTAAACTTTGTGCACAATGCACACATTATTGGAGTGTCAGCATTGATAAGGATATGCCGCTTGCTTTCTTGAAGTCTATGCCTGTGGCATACAACATAAACAACAGATTCATTGATGGTTTGGTATCTTTGTCACATTTGAGCATCCTCCCTAGGGGCTCTGTAACTAACGGCCGCTTAAGTAACATGCAGAAGAAGCTGGGCTCACACTATACAGGCCATTTAAATTTTACATCACAGACAGGAGGGATAACTTCACTCATGTCTGTAGGAAGAGTCAGCATGTAAAAACGCAAAAAAACTCAAATAAAAATTGGTAGAAAGTGCAAAAATGTAGCATACCTAGGTGCCTCAGTGCATCGATGTTCTGCATGAACATGAAGACGTCATTTGGGTCTCTAACAAAACCAAAAACCGACAACAAAAAAATAGACCCAAATGTCTAACATGAGGGACAAAAACATAAGCCTGATTTCCCCACACTCAACAGAATGCAGCAGAATCATAAAGAAATACGAAATACTGTAACAGGAGTGTAGGAGAGATATTTGTGAGCAAAAAGGTCTTAGCTCTTAAGCTCATCCAGCCATGCTTGATGAACCTTTCAGCGTGATTTAGTCTACTAAACATTTTGATTGATACTGACTGACATACATACAATGTTACAGTGTTGCCTGGTATGGAATTACCAATCACTCAGAAATGGCATATTGGACAATAGCATAAATAACAGATTTCTCTACAATTTGTTGCAAGTTTGAATTTACTCAGCCCCAGTATACTGTAATGTTACAGTTTACGTGAGGACACGTTCACAGATTTATAGCTTTATTCTAACATACATTATTTAACATTAGGTCAAACTTAGATTAAATCATTTTCTTTGTTGCAGTAACATAAATTAGCCTATCAGAGATATGGGAAAATTATATTGACAACTGCGTCCAGCATAGGCTTGATATAGATTAAACCCGTATAGAGTTTATGTCTACTTACATTGGTAGCTATTTCACAGAACACTGTGGCAGATCTTTGTTTTTTTCTCGGGTTGCTTTCTTTATGTATTGCTTTGGTCCGTGTGAACAAAACTGAATCGTTCACAATTTAGGGCAGCTCAGCTTTCGACTCCTTACGCAAATATGGCAGAATACAAACAGAATGCGCAAAGTTACAAATGCAGCAAGTATTGATGTTTTTGAATAAAATGTTTTAGAAAGTGACATCTGAGTTATTTACTCTGCGTTAAGTCAGTATGTCACTGTGGAAGTGAAAAATATTAAAGCCATGTATGGCATATTATGAATGCATGCACTTTACTCTGTCTACCAAAAGTGTACTGTAGGTGGGGGGGCTGAACCTGTGAAATAAAATGTATAACTGTACCCTTGAAATTTAACGCCTATATAAATATTTACATTAAATGATATTTCATACAGTTTACATAAATAAATATGTATTTATTTATACTAAGGAATTTCAAGTTATTATTACATTTACTGATAGAAAATAGTCAAGCTAAACTACTCAAAGGTAACAGAGGAAGAGAAAGTGGCTTGATGCACATTTTGAATAGATGAAAAGGAAAAATTCAGGTTGTTTCTTGTCTGTTTTATATTGAATCTGTTTCCATGCACAAGTGAAAACAAATCCAAATGGGACTTGAATATGAAAGAAAAATTATTCTGTTTGTTTAAAGATATATATTTGATTCTCATATGTATATATATGATCAATTTAAATAGTTCCTGCTGAAAATTTTAGAATTTTTTTATATTTTTATATTGCATATTGAATAAATTATGATTCGCAACATGATATATACATTTGTATATGTTGAGAAATATCTTTGGAATTCAGTAGATTTAGCCATTAATGGTCCGGCTATATAATTCAAGATTTACCTATGAAGCTTGATAAGATTATTGATTAATTTGCCAAATATGTCCATATATTTCACCCTGAAGATGATATTTAATTTCCATGAAGGCACAGTGGAGGCATACCAACCCCTGTGAGGAGGTTTCTCTGCAGATACTAATGGCTTCCTTCAGGTCACATATTGGTCCAACATCCCAATACAGCTGCTCACTCACGCCAGGAAGGGTTTGGAAACTTCATTCAATAAACCTGTTCAAATATACACAGGAATTTCGGCATTTCCAGATTGCTTGCTTACTAAAACACAGCCTTACCAACAGGTGGTGACAGGTCACGAAGACATTTGTAGAAAGAAAGTTGACAAAGTGATGAAGAGTTAGGGAAAGAAATGTCATTGTAGGTAGTGCACTGTGATTTTGGACATATAAACCACACACACACACATGCACGCTGAATATTAGTGGGCTTGGGGCCATATGAAATAAATCACACCTTTAAATCCATTTCTTTGAAGCCATGACTTTAATATAAGAAATGAAAGTGCCATACATAACTAGAAAATGATAAATTAGGTATGTATTACATTCCCCGTTCATAAAAGCTACGAAACAGTCTGCCTTTTTTCATAGGATTTGCCCTCTGTTGTTGTAAATTGATTAGGTTTTATGCATGGGGACCAGGGCAGAGAAAATGAGGTAAACATGGCCCAAATTAACCATTATGGCTCTGCTTCTGAAATTTCACCATAATGGCATATGCTAATTTGGTAACTTATACATTAACAGTGTAGCTAAAAAACCTTGGCAACATGATTTGCAGCTAAGTTAGGTAAAGCAAATATTTGAAATGAATAGTATGTAGTTTTCCATTTTTTAAAATAGCAAATGACTTTTCTATTATGAAAAAATAAAAGGTTAATTGTCTCCATTGATTTTTTAAAGTCTGAATAAACCAAAAGCTCCTGAGCTTCTTGACCCGCTTAGTCAGCAATGTTGAGTGAGAGGTCTGATCCTAGGCATCTGCTGGGTGCTCCTGGGAATATGAGGTATAAGTGTAATTCTGCCACTTATGTCAGCGATTGAACATGGCAACCAGACTCACAGAGTACCTACAAGCAAAAAGAGAGCATTTATTTCACCAGATGTCACCACTTCCCCTAAACTGTGTCATGGAGCCTGCATTGTCTGAAGACAAAAGGTAATGCTTGTTGAACACCTGTCTGAGTGAGGATGCATGGCTATTCCTGCTAACAGAGTATTTGTAAATTTGTTTTTATGATGAAACATGCATTATTACTTTAGTTCAGAGAATGAGCAGCAAGCCTCTTAATTGCTTCTATATTTTAACTTCATGAAAGAAGATAGATATTTTAAAGGGGAATAGTACTGAAATTATTTATGTTTTTAAGTTAATGATGACAAACCAAGCTAAGGTGCAATTTATCAAAGATTTTGTTCCATGATTATTTTTTATTTTTTGAAAAATTAAAATGCAAAACTTCAGGCAAAGCAAAGTCTTCTCCTGCTGTAAGAGAAACCTGCCTTGCTTTATGACACACACAGACACTTTTGAGCTGTACTTGGAAGATAATTATTTATATCACTCTGGCACCATACTGGATTGACTAGCATATTAATCAGATGTTTACTGGGTGATTAATACTCATAGAGAGCTTAATGACATCAAAGGGCAATTGCTAAGCTATCAAATTTTTATTTATATGCAGAAATTATACAAGGAGGATCAAAGTTTTTTTTGGATCTACTAATTGTATTAATGAAATGTTGTTCTTATATTAGCATAAATAAGGGTGCCCTTAGCATTTATTTACGGAAAATATTGACTAATTTTTGCTTCTCAAATGCTTATGAGCAGCTGTTGAGTTAACTAGAATTTACATGGTGAGTAGTATAATAGCATTATTTTCACTGAACAACTCCCTCTGTTCCTGAACTCATGGAACCATGAGACTTCACCTGACCTTTGAAAGCTCCTTCTGGGTGTCAAAGTAGGAGTGAGTGGCCAGAAACTATGGGGAGCAGTTTGACTTCATTCCTTTATGCTCACTTCCCTCAGGCAGCACAGCTGCCCCGTTAATACCCATTCTGCTCCTACAAATTGTGTCAGGTAGCTATGGAAATGCATATGTTGTTAAATGTGGTGGAACAAAGGAGCCTTCTGATAGCAATGGATGTGAAGGTCTCCTTTGTGTTCCTGCAAAAACTACTTATTAAAACTATACCATCTAGACTGTATGATATTGGTTCACAGTTGCAAGGCTGGAGGATTCTTCCTCCCTCAGCTGTGTGTGGCCTTTGCATGTACTCTCTGCTTCTTATGGGATTTCTTCTAGCATCCAATGACATGCAGTTAAGCTAATTGTGTGTGGGTATGTGTTATGGACTGGCATCCTGTCTAGGTTGTACCTCAGCCTTGTACCCAGTGATATCTGGGATAGTCTACAGGCCTCCTCCGTGACCCCAACCAAGTGGTTAAAGTATGGCTTGATTATCTCAGTACGAGGTTAGGAATTAATGCCTTACCTTTTAAAACAGTTCTGCATGATGGAGACTTCAAATCTACATCAACTAACTAAGGGCTTATTTAACAGTTTAATACTATGACTGGGTTCCATTAACAGCTCTCTGTCACTCCATGCTATGTGCTGAACGTGCTCAGACCTCCTTCGCTCCTTAGCAGCTCCCTCAGCTTGTTCTTGCTCTGACTGTCTTTGCATTAACGACCCAACAAGGGAGCCTTAGTTCATTTTTGAGTACAACCGAAGAAACGCTGTGACTGATGTGATACCAAGTGGGCCTCATAATTCCAAACAACAGGGGGAAAAAAACACATTCTCAGAATGAAACTCATCCTTCCTAGATGCTGTAGCATATTAATATTTTATGGTTTTATAGTGCCTATTTCGGCCATTTTAATTTTGCTTCATCTTAAGCTTTCTTTCAAATGAATGATTATTTTATGGAAGCTGGTAAATGAACATAATTCTGCAGCAATTCCTGCTTTGCATTTCTTTTCCATGCCAAAGAAGCTGGAAGAGTTGAAAAAGTGTTTATTTTGAATGTTACAATATAATATAATATAATAAACACAACAAGGAACCTCACCTGGTCCCTCAACACCAGTTCCATAGTCAACATAGCACAGCAGTGCCTCTACTTCCTGCGGAAGCTGAGAAAAGCCCACCTCCCATCACCCATCCTCTCAATGGGGGAAATATTGAGAGCATTCTGAGCAGCTGCATCACAGTCTAGTTTGGGAACTGCGTCACTGCAGATCGCAAGACCCTACAGCGGATAGTGAGGACAACAGAGAAGATCATTGGAGTCTCTCGCCCCTCCATCACGGACATTCAGACCACATGCAGCGTCCACAAAGCCACCGATATTGTGGATGACCCCACTCAACCCTCACATTATCTTTTCATCCTCCTACCTTCTGGAAAAAGGTAACAGAGCATTCGGGCCTTCACAACCAGACTCAGAAACAGTTTCTTCCCCCATGCTGTCAGACTACTGAACTCTCAGGGACTGCTCTGATACCACACACAACATCCAGACACGCACACACAAACTCATTAACACTGTTTATTATTAACTATTATTTATCACTGACTACTATATATTATCTTATTGCAACCTCAGTGAATAATGACAGTATTTTTCTACATGTGTTTCTCATACTGTTTCACACAATAAAAATTTTGCACAATCAACAAACTGGTCCTTATTAGTATTTGGTTTACTATACTGTTTGTACTTGTTGGTGTCAGTTGTCATGTCTTTTTGCACTGTCCTGAAATGTCTGCACAGATTGCACACTATACACTGTACGTTGTTAGGCTGTGTTAGTTACGCAGGAGCTTGGTCTGAAAAAAATGTGGTTTTGTTTTTAACTGGGTACTGTACTGTGTATGGTTAAAAAAAGACCTACTTGTCTTGACGTGACTTGAAATTTTCCAAAAATGAAGATTTTTACTTTCTGATAAACAATTTTATAAATAAAGAAGCTTTAGATACACACCGTTAGGGTCATAACAAACATGTTATGGTTTCACATACATGGCTGGGAAAGATCTAAGATCTGCTGGCATATTTTTTTCTATTGGAAGAGGTACTGGGGTATTGAACTGGACTGTCTAAATAATGGAAGCTGCTACAGGCGACTAAGGAAACTGGTCTGGCCGCCAATTTTGCAGATTGACAGCCCTGCCAGGTTCCTCAAGATGTTCCTAACAATGACGTGACCTTCCTCTATTGCATTGCTGGGTTGGTTTTGGCTGGATGTAAGTGTAATGTACAGACATACTGACAATGCTATGGAACATCACCACAGGCCAGCACTGGCAGATGCACACTGCTGTCATACTATCAAGGCTGTCAAAACATCCATTGCTGGAGTTGTGGTTCTAAATGATTTGCAGTTTCTCTTCAGGAGCCCAGAGATGATACATGGCACAGTGTGCGTATAACACGGACATTGTTATTTGTTTTGGAGCAATGGACGCACAACAGTAGTACTTTTTGAGGAATTCACTGCATCTTTTTGCTACATTATCAAAAGATCATTAGGCTTTATCATTCACTGTTGAAGAACCAATCATACAATGATCTAAACACCACAGGGTTGAAGTAGGCTCCTATAGGTTCTAAATGAGGTATGGGATCAAACTTGCATCAATGGACTCTGTAAATTAAACATTGATGTAATATCCACAGCTCCGTATATCAATTTCATTGGGTAGATCATTTAGCTGCATGATGCTGGCTATCCTGCAGATTAAAAGACACTAACGTAAAGGACATCACTAGAAACTAAATTTAAAGCAAATCTGTATCATCTGTCAAAGTCCAAATATGAACTTGTGAGAATTGTATTGGGAAAGCAAAACAGAACCAGATGGTACATGGTTGAGAGAAGGAACATATAATTTACTGGGGAGAGGTCTTCCCCATTTTGGAATTACGGTGATTGAAAGTAAGTTACTTGGCTAGACAGGTAAGCAAAGGTAGCTCAAACATGGGCTTATGGGTAATGGCCAAAGGGAATAAGACAGGTGTTAGGGTCTGGACAGGGTTTGGGGGAGTAAAAGGAAAAATAAACCATTTATAGTGTTAACCAACCCAAAAGGAGGTAGACTGAATCAACTCAATACTCTAGGTCAGGGGTCTCCAACTCCGGTCCTGGAGAGCTACTATCCAGTAGGTTTTCTGTTCCACTTGGCTTCTGATGAGCCACACATGTTCCTGGTATTTACCTGAGAACTAGTGTGGCTAATCAGAAGCCAGGTAGGACAGAAAACCTACTGGACGGTAGCTCTCCAGGACTGGAGTTGGAGACCCCTGCTCTAGGTCACTGGATAAGCCCTGCCATGATAAGGTCAGCTGACCTCACACTGCCTCCTACCTGCCTCATAGAATTCATACACAGATATCATCTGCTGTGTCACATATAACACACCACTTAGTTATCTACTTTTGCTGAACTCACAGACTTACTCTTTCACTCCAGTTTTTTTTATCGTTTATTTCAAAATTTATATAGAAAGATTATAAATATCTATAGAGACAAATCCACCACAGCACGGATTTTCACTGGAAAGTCAGACATCAAAATGCTTTTTGCATTGTCAAACTGTCGTGTCATGAGAGGCAATCAATGAAGAGTAACCTGGGAAGACTGGCACAACTCTGCATTGCTGATCAAACTCACAAAACCGTCTTGTAAAAGAATCAAAGCACTATAGGTGTTGTCACTGTCCTCAGTTCCCCCCTCTAGAGGCATTGTAGAACTGTGCTGGCATCACCCCGTAGGCAATGGTGCTGTATTCCCGAAGCTAGAACCTTGGGGAGTCACTGCTCAAATATTTACGCTCTTCCGCTTTTGTTTGCACTCTCATTTGTAGGTTGTATTTTCCTACCCAAGTGACATTTCTCACCCAGAATATCTTTTGTGCCTTCTGCATTAACAAAATGATAACAAAATGAAAATGTTATGATTTAGCCATTTTATCGCTGTTGGTAGAGAGTGTTCTGACAGAATGTTCCTCACTATTAGCTTTGTTTGATTTGCAAAGTCATGAATGAGAATAGAGCTGAGAAAATGTGAGCCTTAATTTTATTGGGCAGTTTGTTTAAACTGCTTTCGACAAAGTTTGCTCCACCTCATTAAGATGTAATTCACTAAAAACACAGTACATTTTCACAAGTTACACACATAAAATGCAAAGCACGCTAGTAGTTTTCATTCAAAAAAATTTAATAATTAAAATTAAAAATAGAATCCCTTCAGTTGAGATGTTGAGCCACACAAGGGTGCATACTGCTTTGGATCTACACAATGCGGCAGACATACCAGATAGCAGGCATGAAAAATGAAGGAGCCATTTCGAAGGATGAGAAAATGGATAAAAAGCATGTTCTCTGGTGGGGCTTGGGATGAGAAGAGTAAACAAAAGCAAGCGTACTGGCCTTGAAAACTAGGGTATTCAATTCAATTCAATTTTATTTGTATAGCGCATTTTCACAACATCACATTGTCTCAAAGTGCTTTACATTTTCCGCACCGAAAGCCCCCAGTGAGCAAGCCAGAGGTGACAGTGGCAAGGAAAAACTCCCTAGAAGGAAGAATCCTTGGGAGGGACCAGACTCAAAAGGCGAGCCCATCCTCCATGGGATGGCAGAGAAAGTCAAATTGGCAAGATGGCAAAATTCCAATTCACACTGTCCCAAAGTAGGGGGCAGGCAGGTGATGTGGCCTGTGGTGGTCCTGCTGCAGATGGAAGGATGAACAGCAGCAGGGCATGCAGGAGAGACATCAGAAGCAGAAGTGCAGGCAGGCCGGAAAGATGCCACAGGTAGTGGGGATGTCGCAGGGTATGCAGAATATCTTGATAATTTGGGGTCTCCAGGCAGCACACCCCAGGAGGAGTAGGGGAAATACAATGTGCATTAGCCAAAGTAGGTGAGACTAGAGGCAGTGCAAAAAATTAGGTGAGTGCAATATGTAAGCTCCGGCAGATATGGCTATGGCAGTATAAGTAGGAGGGAGAGGCAGGTGGGAACACAGGCATGGGGGGGACCTGAAACGTCAGCACTCTGGTTCCATAAGGGGGTGTGAAGCTAGAGTGACAGCACTGACAGTTCAGTTCATCCAAAGCCAATGGCACCGATTCCCACCCAGCTCTATAGCTCACATTATAGGTCTAACTAGAAGTGAGAAATTAGCTAGAGCTAGAACTAGAGTCCCTATAAGCAAGACCAATCAAGTGTGTTTTTAGTGTAGATTTGAACATTTGGGTAGAGGTTACATTTTAGTTAAGAATTCTTCAATATTAAAAGGAGGCTAGAACGTTGACTCCAAACACTGCCTTATTGCTTGAGAATATAAAGGTTGTGGATACAGTTATTGACTGGCATCCCATGCAGGCTGAACCCTAGCCTTGTGCCCTGGGACAGACTCCTGGCAATGGTGAGAGGATGGGTGGATTGATAAATCCAGTGTGTGCACGTGATATCGTGTGCCCCCAGTGCCCTAAGCTTCCAGGGTATCATTTTATACCCAAACTGGATAATGGAAGAATCACAGCAAATGTTTTTAGCTATAAGGGATTTTTGTTTAATCTATTTGTAATCTTCATTTAAAAAAAAATCATAATCCCAGTGAGTGCCGTCCAGCTACTGTAAATCTTTACAAACTTGCAAAATCAAAAAGATTTTAAGCTATGACTTTGCATTCCACATTTTCCTTTATATCATTGCTCTTTCTATATTTATATCAAGACTCATTTTTGCCTTAGGTCCTGCTGCACAAATTCTTTACTGGACTGTTGCTGCTTACCTTGGCCTTACTCCAGGGTGTGAGGAGTCTTGCCATTTTACCAATTCCAGCCAACCCCCCCCCCCCCCCACACCTTCACCCAGCTGCCAGCAGCTACAGCATCGACTTTCCCGGGGTTTTGACTTGCCTCCTGGCTACAGCTCGAAACTTTCCACAGGGCTTTTGTTTTCCACACTAAATATTGCCAGCATCCCTCCCCTCTTTGTTTTGTACTGTGCATGTCTAATCTGGGAGCTTGTGTTCTCTCCCGTCATCAGGCTGTGATTATCTGGTGCTTTACATCTCAGCGTGCTTCTTCTCAGATATACGCTGAAGACCAGGGCCCTTCTCTGCATTCCACCTGGCACTGTTCCTGCTGACAGTGAGTGCAAAACAAAAATCTCATCCTTTGTTACAGATGTGGAAATGGTAACACCAAATCCACAGGCATCAATGAATTATTTCCACTCATCTGTGGAAGGATGAGTGAAATATTACTTCACTGCATGCTTTGCTATTTTACATGCAGTAATGCATTGCTTAGCGACGGTGACACATTCTGAGAAATGCATCATTAGGCGATTTTGTTATAGTGCAAACATCAAAGAGTGTACGTGCACAAACCTAGATGGAATAGCCTACTACACACCAAGGCTATAGTAAACTTTTTTTATGTAGAAAGTGTACACTCTGAACTTACGGCAAAAGGTACAGTATAGTAAGTACATAACCAGTAGCATAGTTATTTATTGTCATCATTATCAAGTATTATATGCTGTACATAATTGTATGTGCTACACTTCTTTATGACAGGCAGAGTAATAGGTTTGTTTACACCAGCAGCACCACAAACACGTGAGTAATGGTGCATTCGATTATTTCTCTCCAACTCGGAACTCGGATGAAAACGTCACGAAACGTCACGAAAAACGTCACTTCCCGTCGGA
>JAODJU010000001.1:37690967-37712030 GCA_026776725.1 Gnathonemus echidnorhynchus
ATATAGTAGACTTGTAGTTCTGCACATTTATTGTAATATATTTGATTTTATTTATTTTTTTTACAAAATAACTGGTGTTTTACGGGATAGTTATAACAGCAGTTCCTGTCGACAGTGACCTTTCTGGTAGGTTGTGCTCCTTATGTGACCACAGCAACAGCATGAAGAAAAGGTTCTAACGGTGCGCCCCCGCACGGTCCCTTTACGCTGGGTTAGCGGTCATGCAGCTGACATTTCCAGAGGACCAGCACAGAGTGCCGTGACACGAGGCACAAAGCGAGGCTGAAACTCTGGCTAAATGCTGTTATACAAGGTTCTGGGTTAACATCACAGAATGTCCCTCACCCCTGTGTAGTGCATTCTTTATGACTTGTTTATTTGCATTTTGCTCATGTATACAGCTGGGTGTTTACTGAGGCAAGGTTACGTCCTTATTCCTCGGCTAGAGAGCAGTACATCAAAAACTGCAGTACATTAACCTTCCCGGATTTTAGCCTGCAACCTTCTGTTACAAGCCTTGTTTGTTAATTATGAATTCACACTGCAGCCTACATTTTAGGGAAACATTTAAATGGGATTCCCTGTTTAGACTTTCAAGTTTAATAATGATGACCAGAGATGACATTATTCACTGATGTTGATAATGTTTTGAAGGCTATGTTTAAATACCATCCTGAGGCATTTAGAGTAATATTAATTGAAGCTGACAATAAACATTTTGGGATTCCATTCACTTTTAAGAAATGCTTGCAAGCTGGTTTTATACATAAGCATATAAAGGCACACAGATTTCTATGGTCCCAACTTTCACACGCCTCCATCTTTATGTACTATTTATGATGTCCTGAAGTGTCTTTGAGGGCAGAGTATGATCCCTCAGCATTCTCCTAGCCAAAGAGCAAATGGGCCCCACATTAACACTTACCGCCTACTCTGAACACTCTCAGTCCTTGGTGTGCATTTGTATCCCTGTATATTTCTGAGTGCTTCTTATAGCATCTACTGATCCTTCTTCTAACAGCTTATAGGTCACAGGGGGCCTGGAGTCTATTCCAAGCAGCCTAGGACACAAACGTGGGGTACACCCCCAATGGGATGCACGCGCATACTATGGGAAATTTAGTGACAACCATTAGCCTAACTGAACATTTTGGGATTGTGAGAGGAAGTCAGAGTACCTGGAGGAAACCCACAGGACCCAGGGAGAACATAGAAAGTGGAGGCGAGATTCGAACTGCCAACTGAGGTGTGAGGCAATGGCACCTACCCGCTAAGTCACCTAAAGCAGTGTTTCTCAAGCTGGTCCTCAGGGACCCCAGACAGTCCACGTTTTTGCTCCGGTAGGGAGATGGGAGGGAGCAAAACCATGGAGCATTCTGGGGTCCCCAAGGACCGGGTTAAGAAACCAAAAGGAATATCCTCCTGAGACCCAAGGGAATTTGTCTTTGGAGGAAATAAGACATCTTACAATTTAGATTTTTTCAAATTTATTTTTATTTTTAATTTCACACATGTCCTCTTTAGTGAACAACAGGAATTAATACGTTTCCTAACATCAGCGAAACGATAGATGCAAAAATAAAATGTCCACTACAATGGACATAAATGAATGGGTGGGGTCTCAGGAGGTTACACCAAAAGGAACAATTAATTGCAATAATATTCAAAATAATATTTGTATAGGAAATTCGGTTTAATTTTCTGCGTAAGGTCCAATAGTTAACATTGTTTCCGAAAATAAATGGTGATATTCCCGGAGCAGAGATGTACTGATGACTGATTCGACAAGAATTCATTTGACATCAACTGTTAAATCACAAGAAGCAGATTCTTATTATCAGTGCAAAAATGGTGAATGGAATCCATTTTTTTCTGCTAGGTGTCTTGCTGTGCTTATGTCTGATACGTTCACACCATTTCTGTTATGCTACAGTGTCTGAGAGCTTTCTTTACTTTCTTGGCGGCTACATTTCCAAAGAATGTCCAATAATTAAGGCACAGATGTATATGCAAACCGTCTATTCCTTACACCTACTGAAACGTAAAGTATAAACCAAACTAAGACCACAGGCTTTTGAATCCACAATGTCCATCTTAAAATATGTGATATCTCCTGTGTTCCTTCATTCAACACAAGCAGGAATGTTAATGGGGGCTATCAGACAATTAACCATTTCTCCGTTAGGAAATCTTGCCACACGGCAGGAGATCCTTCTGAGACATGCAATACGTAAATTTTCTCCTTTCTCCTTCACAGACAGATAATTTTCCACCAGAGCCCAATTACATGGGCAGCAGGCAGCAGTTTGTTCAAAGGTAAGGGCCATTAAATAACTTGCTCAAGCATTGTATTTGCTACTCAAGTTAGTGTTTTCCTCCGCAGACGATGCTGTTCAGAATAGGGCCCAGAGGTGCAGATTCCCTGGTTCCATACTTTTATTTTTTATATTTTAGCAGCTCTACATTCAAGGACCCAGAGCGGGCAAGCCTGAGGGACAGCGGGCATGGTGACAGCGACCAGGCCGATAGTGACCAGGACACAAACAAAGGTTCCTGTTGTGACATGTCCAACAAGGAGGCCCTCAAGATGAAGGCAACCTTAGCTAAACCTCAAACCCTTGAGCAGGGTAAGTGGTCATTCCCATTCCGGCCCACAAGTTCCGTCGGAAATTCATCATATTTTTTTTCCAGTTTCCTGCCATTCTCATCCCTTCCTCCACCCATTGTTTCTGCCCATGTATTCTTTCCAGTTTTTCTTTTCCCTTCTCTTTTCCTGACCATTCACCTCATACCTTCTTGTTCCCCGCTCTTTTGTCTTTGTGCACCGAAGTCGCCACCAAAATAAACAGTTATGATTTCATTTTTAGCGATTCCATTTAGTCTAGCCAAGCAAACCTTTTATAAATGAACACGGAAAATTACTTACTGCACTATCTGGGTAGCATTTAAAAATTACACTTGTCTGGCATAAGAATAATTATTGTTACCTATATTGCCAAGAGCAGACACATTAACCATGCCTGAGATAATACTTAACGTACATCAGCTGCAAAGATAATAAGATAAAGTAAGAAATACTCTGCAAAAAATTTTGTAAACTTATATTATGTATCAAAGGTGCCAGAAATTATCCACAGTGTACCAAAAAAAAAAAGTTGAAAAAGTTATAGACTGATGGCACCATTAAATGGTGCAATATAACTGTTGATTTTTGTAAAAGGAAACTTCATGGTTAACATTCATTGCTGTGGCACATTTTCATTGGGTATTAGGTAAGACAAATGTACTGGCAAGAGAAATTGGCTAATTAGAGGAACCCATATGTTCCATATTTTCAAAGTGTACCCATTTAATTGTCCATGTGAAGTAGGACAAAATGGCTTGGAGTAGGCTGCACGATATTTAGGGATAAAACCTTGATAAGGGAAATGCTATATGCATGCAAAACACCGAACACAGGGCAGCCAACTAGCCGAAATATAACCTCTCCACAGGCAAGACAGGAATCCCCTTGGTCATGTCTGTTCCATTGCAGTGGGAACTTAATGAGGAAGTTTTTAGCTTTCCCTCTATCTGGCAAAGCACTTTTCACTGGCTTTGGTTGGTATTTGGCTTCTAAGAAATATACTGATTCTGGATTTTGTGGCCTTGGCAAGCAGAGAAGCAGGACACATTCTGGTCTCTGTATGACATATGCAAAACTGATTATTCATTTATTTATTTTTGCATATGTTCCCTTTGGAGAAAAGACACTGGTTGCATTCACTGAGAGCTTCTGGAGAAGGAAGCCTAATCCTACAATCTTACCCTTAAAGCCAATCATAGGCTTGGCCTGTCAGAGCCAATAACTGTACTTTAGCTAGTGGATATATGTTTGTTTGTTTGTTTGTTTGTTTGCAAACAATTTGTTTAATAGAAAGAATAATTAACCACCTACCTCAATCCTAGCTCCACAGTCTGCTAATATGTGTTGTAGTGTGGAGTCAGGTGAATTTGCATTCTTTTTTGGCAATATTTCCCAGGTTCATGTTTATTTGACCACATCTTAATATGTTAATATTACATTCAGACTGAATTGTTCATAAACCTATGTGCAGTGTTCCTGTAAAATAACAGTGTATACAAATAAGTATAAGCAATCTATTGGCACTGTACTACTGGTGAGTTACGTAACATGGTGCAGCAAAATTGGTTGCATAATTTGAAATAGATCATCTGAACATACAGGTTAGCACTCGGTTCAGGAAGTGAGAAAGAAAAGAACTGTGGTGGAAATCTGGAGCGAGAAGCCTGCCTCAATTCATGTAGAAAAACAGTCAGCTGTATACATGAGCAAACTAAGGTCTAAGTCGATCTTCAGTTGAGAACTTCCTAAGATGACAAACTTCTGTAACTAGAACTGGGATGCTACTATGCATTATTTCTTTGGAGGAAAGGCAACCTGTGGTTTAATTCTTTCAGCTTATTATTCTTGTGTGTTTGAGCATGACCAGCTTGATGGAACACCGATCAAAGTACTACAGTCACAGTGAATTTTGTAGCTAAGACTCCCAGCTCTCATCATCTTATCTTTTAAATTCTGTATTTGAACGACGATATTTTCACATTTTATTGTAATGATTATAATAAATTCACCATTCTGAAAGGACATGCATTCCCTTGCTTTCCATACTGATTTGCATGTAACAACCCCCCCCCCCACACACACACACATACACACACACCACCAGACACACACATACTTTGTAATGTTGCAGCTTTGCCACATGGGGAGCTATTTTAGAATTGATTAATTAAACTTCCCAAATTAGGAGCTGTGTATTAATTAAGCAGAACTAAATTAGAGGCTTTTATATTAATTGATGATTAATTGATGCAAGGATTTGCCTGCAGCACAAACCTAATCCTGGAATGCATTCATTAGAGGCTGCACGCATGAGATGATTTTCTCCTGTCATACAATACCTTTGAGAATGAAAGACGGCGTTGCTTTGTCGAGGTCGAAAGCATGAAGGGAATGCCATTTGATACTACATAAACCGCCTCTGCTTGACTTCCATTTCTAGTACTCTTTTAAACTACTGATCACAGACTTTTTTCTGCTATTTACAGCTTTTTATATGCGGCGCAATTAAACAGTATGGTATAAACTGTTTCATTTCAGAACTGTCTTAGAATATATGTTCATATTCTAATGCATTATTTTAGCATTTTGGGTGTTTTTTATTGTTATTATTGTTGTTGTTGTTGTTGTTGTTATTGTTTTGTTGTTAATTGCAGAATTACAGATTCAGGCAGTATATCCCAAAACTATGGAACCAATTTGCACCGATTGAAAGGCAGTTACGGTACTAAGAAACCAATGAATCAATCATCTTTTGAAACTGGCAAGCATATAAATGTGCAAAAATGTAAATGAAATTGTAGAAATTAATCAGGTTTACCTTCATTAGGTAACTCAGGCGAATCAATGTCATACACCATCAATATTGTTGATGTAAACAGCAATCAATGTACAGTAGCTAATGACTTATGTGGGTAGACTGAAAAAGCGAGAGACTGGCAAAAAATTACTAATGACATTCCAAACAAATTATTAAAGAAACAAATTATAAAATGGGCAGTTAACTTTACAGTGCACGGCAATGCAAATAAAGTCCAAACTCCAAAAAAAGTTTCTTTTTATTGAACAAGTTTTTCTGTTATATATAAAACTTATTTATATTTTGTGGCATTTTCCATTATACTTATATTCATGGATGAAGACCTGTGTGAAAGTTTACAGACTACTTTGACTACACAACACCACCCAGGAACTTTATATAATATTTATGTTTCATGGATTACAATAAATCATATGATTTAACCTTTTAGCATCCTTCAAAATGCTTCCACCCAGAACTTCTAAACTAAAATAGTGTGAATGTAGTTTAAAAATGATCAAAAGACCCATTTGTTGTCTAAATTTCAGGTTTATATAGTGTTACATTAAAAAATAAACAATAAAATAAAAAGAATGAAAACCTGAATTGCAGCCTAATATAATGGTTAACATTGCAATTTCAACAATTGTGTGTTGATAGGAAAAAAAAGAAAGAAAAATGTGTCCCCACAATAACTGATTTGGAATAAAATACGACTCCTTATTGTTTCAGGAGGAAAAAAAATAATTACAAAAAAGAAATAATAATTAAAAAAAAAAAAACAAACAAACAGGGGTTTGAATAATCTTCTTTAATACATTTGTCATTCAGGTTCACATCTGGTCTGTTTTGATACCTTGTTTTAAAAAGGTATGGTGCAACAGAGTGGCAATTCTATTACCTTAAGGTTAACACTCAGTGAAAAGCACTAAATGCTTTAGGGTGTAATTTCTATTTTACTGTTTGTCTCTATTCTAAAAAAAAAAGCACATGAGAATGGGCATTTTACTTAATTAAATTTTACAATTAAATTGATTTCAAGGGAAGTAGATTGTTTCCTTAACAACAAATAAAAAGCTGCTCTATGGAGCTCTAACTTTGCTTCTTTCCAACCTCTAACACTGATATAGTATATGATTTCAAGCATGGGACCTGTTTTCACTAATAATGACAAGACTGTTCTAGATGCACGGGGCTAAAAATTATAAACAATAGTTCAGCACTTTTTTAGCTGCATCAGCTAATTAAGTGTTGTGAATAAAAATTAATTATTTTGTCCCAAAAGAACGGTAATGAGACCCATTCCAGTCTGAGTAGGCTAACAGATTCCCATCTCCTTTAAGGGCCTTGATGTATTGCTATTATTCCTTTCCTTCCTGTAATACTCAGGGTGTCTGTGTGCTATATTTTTTAATATGATAACACAAAACTGAAAATTATATAAAAATTATATTTCCTCACCTTATGACACAATTGAATGCCGAATGCTCAATAGTCTCTATTATTATTATTCCCCCCCCCCCCCCCCCCAAAAAAAAAAAAAACTTACTTATTTATTATTATTTTTTTTATTTGCTTGCTTCTTATAAAGAACTACAGAACCACAGGACTTAGGATTATGTGGGCATAGTCTTATCTCGTTTGATTTCCTTATTTTTGAGTTAAAATATGTCAGGGTAGAGTAAAAGATCATAAATGGAAATGAGATGGTAATTATTTTTATTTGGCAACCCATTATAAAACGCTTTTGCTTGTGTGTGTCTGCTTCAAATTGATTTATACCTTTAAAGCAATGCAAAGTGTACTTATGCAGTTATTTAATGTGCGCCTCTTTTTCAGTCAATACTTGTTGAACACTTTACTTTAAGGGACTGCCGAAGTGTAATTATGTGGTTTCTAATTGCTAAGCTATTACGAATACTGATTAGATAACATAACCCATATATTCTTGTCTTTGCAGGCAAGGGGGAAATAAGAAACATGGGAGGAAGAATTTTAACGGTGTATAATGAATGTTGCATAAACAGATTAGTCTTGCAAAAAAGCAGTATTTAATTAATTTTTGGACACCTGAAATCTCATTAGGGCAGAGTGTCTTGTTCTTTTTTTATTTATGTCTTGCAATGAGTTTTCCTATTTAATTGCCTTCTTAGGTTTAAAATGTGATTCATGTCGTTTCACAGTCTGAGCTCCTTTGCATTGGGAAACACTGTGCTGATCCATGCCTGCGATTCGCCCCTGAGACCCCGACATGTTGAGCTGCAGTCACTGCGATGCTAAGGGAGAGATTATCATGATACCTTGTCAATTTTGGCAGAATGCCTTGTCACCCATCTGTCATCTGTGTTATTACAGGAAACATTCTGAGGGGAGTGAGACAAAAAGGAAGGCTTTATTATGAGTCAACTCTTACTCCATACTGTGTAATATTTGTTTTTTTATATAGAAACATATACCATCATGGAGTTTGCGAGGGCATCAGGGCTGTAAGCACTGATTCTTTATGAGTGACCTTTGCCACTCCCCTCAAAACCCAATAAGGTGGAGAAAAAGAATTTCATAAGTTCATATACTTGAAATGTATTAAATTTAACCTTTAACAACTCAAAGGTGGTGTCTCCCTAAAACGTAATTTGTCGAAATAAATATACTAGTAACAAAACATTAATGGTCAGCAATATGAGTGATGAGGCACTTGAAGGTTGAAGCTGAGGTCTTTCCTGTGAGCAAGGGTGTGTGTGTGTGTGCGTGTGTGTGTGTGTGGATTATGTTTATATTACATCATGGGGACCAAATGTCCCTCATAATGTAATAAAAATCTGTTACGTTGTGGGGACCATTTTTCAGGTCCCCACAAAGATCTGCATTCAATCAAGGATTGCATCTGAATGCAATCAAGGAACTAAAAAGTCTCGCATTTTGTTTGATAACTTATGGTTAAGGTTAGGGCTGTGTAGGGGTTAAGGTTGTCTTGTTGGACTCCTTGTTGGTGTGTTCGCCATAGAAATGAATGGAGAGTCCCCACAAAGATATTGCATGCCTGTATGCGTGTGTGTGTTTGTGTGAGTGTATGTTTTGGATTTGAAGTTGCTGTGGCCTGCATGCTGATGCCTTCAGCGGAAAAGCTAATGGGCTCCCGGACTAGGAAGGGCCTGTCTATGTGGTGTTTTCCTCATTAAGAGACAGGCTCTCTCCCTTTTGCTGGGGTAATGTCTCCCGTTGATGCCAGCCCTCGGGGCCCTTATTACTTTATGCCCCATTTGCATTGAAATGACTTGTGCACTGAGGTGGTGGCGACTCACAGAGAACACAAGAAAGGGAGCCCCAGAGCCAGCGTTTCGGGAAGGGTGGCACTGACATGCTAACAGGGCCTTCTCAGTGGGGAGGCGCATGCACTCTCATGCAGGCCCACTCGTGCTTGGTATGGGGTCACCGAGTCCCTCTCCACTCAGACTGAACCCTCACGACAGGGGAGTCACATGGAGGTAAAAGTGTAAAGACAGCCAAGCAGCTTTCACATGTGCTGACACCTATTACTTTATGGAAATGATATATGTTGGAATCATAAAATATGTGTGTATATGGGTCACATTACTATTTATAACTTTATATAGGTGCTATACAACACACATGTATGCATATACTACTCCTTTTCCTCCTAAATTGTAATAAATTTGGTTCTTTTTTAACCCTTGTAAATGACGACATGGTTTATGACAGTGAGTCAGGAATTATTGGTTTAACTGGATGCAAGATCCCCTGGAGTCTGAACATTTTTGGACCACTGTAATAGATTCAAAGTAATTGAAGCCTAGAAGCAAAATGAAGAACAATTTCTGAAATGTCTTCACAAGTGTTTCTTGTTGACCCATTTCATGGGCATTTCAAACATTTTGTTTGCTATACCCTGCTGCAAATATAATAACCAGTACTACTCCTATTACTACTGCTACATTGCTACTACTACTACTGATACCATCCATCCTTCAGTCTTCAAACCACTTATCCATTATGAGGTCCCCATGACCCTACAGCAGAGGGTGCAAGGCATGGGACATTAGGGTCATATAGACAATCACAGATTCTGACTTTGCACTGTGGGTAGAAGCCAAAATATCCAGACCAAATGTGTGTGAAAACAATACTACTCACTGAGTGACTGCAATTTACTACTACTACTAATAATAATAATAAGAAAATAGTAATAGTTGTAGTAATAACAACCCCTATATGTAAGTTTGAATTAACTGATCTTGCATTCTCAGCAAAGATCTTAGAGCTGGGATCTCCTACATAAGGCCTTAAATGATTCCAGACCATCTGCCTTGAAGGTGGTCCGTCTTGATTAAAAAGTACAAATTGGCATGATCTGTAAAGACTCTTGCCCTTCTGTATTTCCTTTACAGGAGAGGATGGGTCCTACAAAGAAGACTCAGAGGATAATCTAGTCGAGAGATTATATGATAGAGCCTCTCTAGAGAAGGACAGGGTCAGAGAGGAGGGAAAATAAAGCACATAATTGTAACTAGGCAACAATAAATCAGAAAAGCGGGTACCATCTTCTTGGGAAGCAATAGGGGTGCTTACACTGATTGCTGTGGTAATAAATGCGTCATTTTCATTTAGCGGAGATGCATTTGGCTCAATTATCCTTTTTGCTGTGATACTTTGCTTACATGAGTTGAGTCAGGTCATTCCAAATTTCCCTTTTAGAAATGGAGCAACATTTTGTAGTTTTCTTAATGAAATCATGGGTGTTTAGAATGTTAAAGAGTTTACCAGTGACCAACCTTAAGATCCAGTTTGCACAAACCCTATTAAAATTAGTCATAATTACCCAGACAACATAGCTGGGACTATGAAAGCTGTATTTGAGGTCACTAATGTAAACACTGAAGTTCCAATTCTAGGTTCTCTGGGTAAATTGGTGTGATGCATCATAATTCATGTGTGGTAAGGCTGTTTACCTGGTTGCTTTCCGAATCCATAATTTAAGTTTGAAGGGCCTATATAATCTCAAGCATGTCTTTGGGAATTTTACTAATCTTTGGCCCTAATGCCAAAGCTTTGCAATGAATTCAATTATATATATTTCAGAATGCAATAATGATCCGAAGATATTTTTCTTTTACTGCAGTGCCTCTATGCCTTGGTCAGTCAGACTAAACCTTGTAGCCTGCAGCAGGCTGACATGGGTGAACAGACACATTTATTATGCAGAAATATGATATAAAACTATAATGATTATTCCAGGCACTTGATCATCTTATATTATCATCCAGTCAAAAGGTTTTTTTTTTTTTAATTCCATTATTTTTATTAAACAATAAACAGCACAGATTCAGACGGTAAACAATAATATGCTTTGAGCTGGCTAAAATATCAATGCTAAATGAATATACAGAAACACAAGCTTTCTTGTTCACTGAGCCATGCAGACGATCCAAGGAAGAGGAGATGTAGTTTCTGTCACTCAAAAAGCTTCAGATCTCAATAGTGCCATTGTGTGCGCTATATTTGACAAGACAGGGATTTTGGCACGTAGAGACATCTACAAATATTCTTCCACTTTAACCCTGTTTGCTTAAGTATTTTTATATCTGCTTAAAAAAGACAACATACACAGATGAAGTACCACAGCATGTTTATCACCGTAGGTTGAATGAGATTTTTCAGAACATCTCCTGATAGGTGTTCAGTAAGTAATACATTCGCAGAATGATGTAGCTAACATGTCTTGGCTTGATGTGCCTCATATTTTGCTCTTGCAATTTTTACCCAGTTATTAAAAAGGTCCTTAACTTTGTTTTTGACGCACTTAGATATTGGGTTTTAAATCTGTTCCAGTGGTTATGGTACCTCTTGTTTCCTTTAATTGCGATTGAAAAGAAAGGCTGGATCTAATCGGGCTTTTCTTAATGACTGGGTCCCTCTATATTGTACTCTGTAAGGATGACTCAAAACACAGATCAAATCTTTAATACCTGTTGCATATTTCTTCTCATCACCAGAAGAGAGCTCTAATCATCCTTCCCCTCACTGCTAACGGCAGTCTGTTTGTGGATAAATAACAGCAGGATCTGCTCAGTCTGCTTGGCATCTTAATTAAAAGGTTACACCCTCTCTGGAACCTGACGTTTCATTGTCATAACTCAGTTTCAAAGGACAGCAGAGGTGTTCATTATCCCTATAGTGAAAATGGAGTTAATTCACACAGCCAGGAATCATGTTGCCAAACTTAGGATCATTAAACCAACTGAGTGATGATCAGAACAAACCTGGGTTTCACATACTACTGTCCTAACAAGGACTGTGGAAAAAATGTGTAATCTTAATTTTTACATATATATCAAAAAATATTGTTATTGGGGTCTTTTTACAGCAATAATATAATATCAACAATAATATAATTAATTTACTAATATGTAAAATGTAATATCTCTTCATCTATTACTTTCTCCACTGATAAAAATTTGTAAAAAAAAAAAATTATTGATTAAATTTTTGTCACGTACTCCTGGGGCATGGAGCGCAGACAGAGAGCTGGAGGGACCCCCAGCATCTGTGATGCAGAAGCTGCAGGGGCAGCAGGTGACCGCGAGGCTGGAGCAGGAGCTGAAGGGGACGTCGTAGGTGGCAAGGAGGAAGGGGAAGGGGCTGGCAGAGAAGGCGAGGAGGAAGGCGAAGGGGACAGTGGCGGAGGGGAGGAGGGAACTGTAGCTGCGGCAGGCAAAGGCGCAGCCACAGCCGACTCAGGCACAGGCGACTGACAAATCACAGGCGGGGGACCTGCAGGTGAACGAGACGGTGCCGGAGGCAGGGCCACTGCCGGCCAACGAGGTGCCACAGGTGAAACCATGGGCGAATGCCGAGCCGAAGCCTGGGGAACCGCAGGCGACCGCCGATCAGGAACTGGAGGACCCGCAGGCGACCGGAAAGCCGAAGCCCGAGGGAGCGAAGGCGAGCCTGACGTCTGTGTCTTCTCCCTCTCCTGGAGACCGAGAGACGGGAACCCAGCCAAGGTCCGCCACGATGAGGCAACGGTCGGGGTGCTCCACCAGAGGGGTGTACCGGGACAGTCAGGGTTATCACTGAGGGATCCCATTCGAGCTCCTCCTCCATCTCCACTCCAGGGAGGAGTGGTGTTCAGGCCATCCGGGACCTCTTCGGGGACAGGGACTGGGGCCATGGAAGCCAGGGACATGGGAGCAAGGTCAGGAACAAGGGAGACTGAAACCCGGGGGACTGGAACTGGGGGGTCAGGACCTTGGGGGATTTCCGCCGGGGGGTCCGGAGCCAGGGGGGCTGCATCAGGAGCCAGGGGAGCTGCTGCTGGAGGGTCAGGAGCCAGAGGGAGCTGCAGCTGGAAGTTCAGGAACCAGGGCGCCGGAGCAGGAACCATGGGCGTGGGAACCTCGGGCACCAGAGCAGGAACCACAGGCACAGGAGCCTTTGGCACTGGAGTAAGAACTTCAGGGGCGCCAGAGCAGGAACTTCAGGGGCCAGAGCAGGAACCAGTGGCACGGGAACCTCTGGGGGTGGTGAGTCAGCCGGTGGTGTGGGAACCTTGGGGGGGCGGTGCATCAGCCACCAGCGTGGGAACCGCTGGGGGCGGAGTGTCATCCGCCAAGACTGGAACCTTGCAGGGTAGAGCGTCGGGACTGGAGCCTCAGAGGGAAGCACATCGGCCGCTGGGACGGGAACCTCACGGGGTGGCGCTTTAGCCGCCGGGATAGAAATCTCGCAGGGCGGAGTGTCCGCCGCTAGGACAGGAACCTCGCAGGGCGGCACATTGGGCACCACAGGGACTGGAACCACAGGAACAGGCGCCACGGTGACTGGAATCTCAGGAGCGGGCATCACGGGGACTGGAACCTCAGGAGCCGGCGGCTCGTCAGCTGCCGGGACTGGAGCCGCAGAGGGAGGTGCAGGAGCCACCGGGACCAGACCCTCAGAGGGCGGTGCCCCTTTCTTGGGGAACTTGGGTATCCGGGGAATCGCGTCTTCCTTAGCCCTGGCACCTTTATGGGCCCGGCTTTTGCCCATAAAGACACGGGCTGCGGGGACTGGGGCAAGGGAAAGCGAGCCTACTGGGAGGTTCACCTCTGGGACAGGCAGGAGGAGAAGGGGCGTCTCAGGAGCCAGCGCAGTGAGGTTAGGCGCGATGAACACCGCATGGTTGAGCACCATGGGGTAAGCCAAGGGAAGCAAGCGGGACCTGCGTCAGGCTGAGGGGAATTCCCAGAGGGATCCGCCCCTCCGTGAGTCTTCCGCTTCTTCCTTCGGCAAGCCGGCATAGCGGGGCCGATGGGGAGTTCAGGCTGCCCGGACAGAGGGAGATGCACACTGCTGTCCAGGTATACTCTCCTGATCATTGTCACAGCCACTCCTGCCCTCAACTGCCGCAGGTTGGCTCGCACCTCCGCTTCATTCTCTCACGTACTGCTGGGGCACGGAGCACAGAAAGAGGAGCAGGACACCAGGAGTTGGGGAAAATATGGGGTTTAGTTGAAGGGAAGGCAAGCAAACAGGCAGCAAACGCAGATTGACAATACAATGACCGGACTGGTGTAACAAACTTAAATGTGAACTTAAATACATTGAACTAATGACAGCAACAGAAAACAGCTGGTAAACACAGGGACTCCACATGAGGTAGATGAGGGGGTGTGGCACACGGGAGGATCGGACAAGTGGGGGATGACAATTTCCAGTATAAGCAGAACATAATTAAGACATTATGCCTAAATGGCGCACCCAAAATTGGTTTTGTGTACATAGAAAATGGTTGGAAGCAATTAGCAGCACACTAAATAGCCATGAAATTATTCTCCAGTTACAGAAGGGAGGCTGGTATGAACATGCTTTTCACTCAACTCAGGTGTCTTTTTCTTTGCCTGTATTACTCACCAAGAAGGGTTGTCAGAGGGACATGGATACTCAGCAGATTCAGGGAGCCCAGCATTGACGGGGCCTCTTGAATATGTAAAACTTCATTTGGGCGGGATAGGGAGGGGAGGGGAGGGGCAAAGTGACCTTTTGTTACTAGATACGAATTTTGAATTTCTAGATACGACCCTGTCACCAACAGTTAATTAATGATAGAGTGAGAGTCACCTTGAAGTTCTGAAAACTGGGCTTTAAAATGTGCTTCAACCTTTTGTCTTTTAAATGGCTTTGGCCTCAACATTGTCAGTTCTTTTTGCTACTGTGGGAAGCAGGCTCAACAATATTTTAATAACTTCCATCCATCCCTCCATCCATTCATATTTAGCATTTTTCTGGTCAGGGCCTGGAGTCTAACTCAGGCAGAACTAGGCAGAAAGCTGGCATACAGCCTGGATAGGATAATTTTATTGTTATGTATTATGTTAACATTTTAGTAGATACGTCATCCAAAAAAATACACACACACACACACATATATAAATTTCAAGAGTTCTGTCACCACTTCATACATCCCTCCAAACATGGATTTCTATTCAGTACTAAATTCTGTAAATTCAGTTTTGTCAACACATTGAAAATTATGATTTAATAACAATGTGTATTTTGGTAATCCAGATCTGTAAATTACCATACATAGCTATCTAATAGTGACAGACAATTTTCTTGTTTATGGGACAATGACTAAAAATTCAGAAAACTCATAGTCTGTATCAGTCATTAAATTTTCAAAAAAGTAACTATTAACTATCGTTACTATTTCAAAGATCTTGTCAACAATTTTTGTTAAGTAGTGTAGAACAAAGTTGCCAGCTGTCTGGACCCATTTTCTGCTCTGGCTTTTCATACTTAATTTAGAGGGCATTGCGGCTCCTTCCCCTTTGGGGATAATTTAACATTGGCAGTTCCAGTATGGTACTGCTCAACCAGTATGGAAAATAATAATAATAGTAATAATAAGTAGGCACAGAAATGCAGTCACCACTGGAGACTGTGATCCCTGATGTCCCAATTACAAAGGCTTAAACTGCAGATTAAAATGAGCCTCTCACTGTTTTTGCCTGTTTTAATAAGACTGCTCTGTGCCGAGCATCTCTCCAGGTGAAATATGCACCTGCCCAGCTGCCTCTGTCGTCGAATATTTATTGTGGAGATGAAAGATAAGGTACACACTGGGCCATTTGTGTTGCAGGTTGTTGGGTTTTTTTTTCCATATCGTCTCAGGCAGGTGCATTTCTTTAAAAGCGCATTTTACTTTAAATTATACGGCATATCCAAGCCTGGTGACTCTCGCTTAAATGACCCCATTGTCCCTTTTGCTTTCAACAGCAAGCCTCAGGGCATTCCTTAGAAATTGCCATGCCATTAAAGCTTATTAGTCTTAGAGGTATGTGTTGCTGAAAAATGTAAATTATACATTTTCTTCAAACAAAGGTACTGAATGAGGCCTTTTGTTTCTCCCTATTTGTTTTAAGATGGCTGCCCCGAAAGATAAATTGGACATGCTTTTTACACATAAAATGAAAGACTGCAGCATAACTTAGGGAGCCGAAGCATGTCGCCTTTTCAGAGTCATCCAGAGACATAGAATTGTAGGGAACAGAAATTGCATTTTCCTGTCTGCAGTTTGAAAGAGGTATTATTAAGATATTAGGCTGTAGTGACAGCGGTTTTACATAAGATTCCATTTTGCAGCCTTACTGGAACCTTATAAGATTTCCTTAGCTAATATCTCGTCTTTGGTCTGTGTTTCCCCTGTTACATACAAAATTTATCCGGCACATGAAAGCACCATTAATACCCGTCTGGAATTGTAATGGCTAATTTTTATTGTGAAAACCTGGCCCTTTAGAAGTGACAGTCCAGAGTTTGTCACAGTATATAATCTGTGTTTCTCCTTGTACTATCCACAGTAATTTAATTATCTTGGCTATTCATTTCTTGGGCAATTGCACACCAGGTTTTTCACTCTGTGCCATTTAGAAGGCTTTAATACATTTAGGAGGATGGTGTGAACTCAGTGCCACGTTGATTCGCATCACATTGCATGGAGCAATCCATTTAATTATGAATTTTGAATATGACTTTTTTTTTTTTTTTTTGGCTGTGACTTGTGTGACCATGCCTTTGTAGCTCATAGATTTATACAGCTGGGTGCTCACAAAGCGAGTGCATGTTAAATCTACAACAATTAGCAAATGTCATTCCCAGTGACTCACAGGTGTAACTAACCATTAAACTACTGACTACCCTTATCACTGAGGCACCTAGGTCCTAATTTCAACCTTCGGGTAAATTCAAAAGTTATTCTACATGAAAAGACTGAGCAAAATTTTATTATGGATGAGTATGGTTCCCATAGTCTTGGTGGTGTTCATATAAAAAAAAAAAATAAGTGCACCCTATGATCAAAGCAATAATCCAAAACGGCAATCTTACGCTACCAGAAGATATAATGCATGTTTAATCTCTCTGGTGTACTAGACCAAAGTGTGCCTGTGAAGTCATGTCCAGTTCAACAGAAAGAATACAGGACAAAGAAATGTTTTAGTTTTTGTCACTTTGTACTGTTGATCGGGCTGAAACTGGAGACAGATTGTGGAGCACTTAAGTTGATCAAGAAACTTGAGTGCATTCCACACGGATGGAAAAATTCCGGCAATCAATACATGCCCCCCTTTGTACTCTGAGGCATCCGTTTATTCTGGTGACCTGCCATTTGGTACAAAAGGCATCTCTAACCTTCAGTCTCCATCAATAACATTGTATGCTTCTTTGTGTTTTACAAATTGTGATTTCACTTGAATCAGGGAATATTCTGTCATATAAGTAAGCATTGGTTTTGTTATGCTGTTTTCAACTAATAGGCATCCTTCAATGTATAAACTTTTAACAACTCAGGTATTAACACATCAGTCTTAGAAAGTAATAAAGAATGAAGGAAAGCTATTATTTGTTTGTTTGTTTGCTTATTGTTAGGGAACGATCTTTGTCTTTGTGTTATTTTGGTCCTACTAGGCCTTCATCCTGTTGCTTTTTGCCAGCTGATGAATTTCTCAGTGATGTTGGGAATTTCCTCCTTCTTGTGAGGATGAAAGGCTCTTCCAAAGCCCTGCATTAGAGTTGTTTTTCATGGGTAAAGCCATCCAGGAACTGGATATCCCCCTTAAGATTATAAGATATAGACATTGTAGAGACTCACTGAGAGGGTTATTATTGGGTTTGGTAACCAGTTGACAAGATTAGCTGTCAAAGCCAGAAGGTCTGTTGATATAAACAAACTAATGAACTGTTAGTTTATGCTTGGTTTAGATGGAACGGATACATTTCAGACCAGTAATCCATCCATCCATACATTCATCCCTCTTTTAATACATATATCTTGTCAGGGTCATGGTTAGGAGAGGGTACAAGGCACAGCAGTCAGATAAGCAATTTCAGTCAGAATCTGTAGACTTTTATTATCCCAAATGAAATTGTTTGGCTATTTTGTTTCATAGCAGTGTGACAGCAAGCAAAAGCAGGGCCCTCCTTAACTGACTCTTAGTTCTGTGTAATGGATCTGGTTTCCTGGAGTACCAAGCTTGCCTGCTGCAGCCTGATGTTGGCTGAGTTTCTTCCTGCCCCAGGTGACCAGGTGCAGTGGCAGGCTGTCACAAACGCTTGGGGTCCCATCCAGCTGCCACCAAAATCTGCTCTGAGGGGATGTACCGCCCCATCCCATAATCAGCTGGGCCTAGCTACAAGGACACAGGTGCACAGTGCTCTGTCAGCTACAGCTTTCTGCTCCCATTTTAATCACATTCATCCGGGGATATTAATCATAATGCAAAGTATTACAGTGCAGATGGACGTCCGTGCTGAGTGGGAGGAGCCAGCCTGTGGCGAGGGTGACATTTAGCAAAAATCAGTCTGCCCTTCATCCTGAGGTTTCCCTTTGAAAGAACAAACTCGCTAAACAAGCCCTTTTTGCTAGGATTTACTGTTAAGCAGTGTAGGTCAGCTTTCTTGAACAGCGGCAAGCTATTTATGTTTTTTTTTTTTTTTTTTTAAGAAGGCTGCAATTTGTGCAAGCACTCCACCAACAGTCTCATTCTGGGATAGCAGTTCAGCCATTAATCAGGCTTTCGTTTGGACAAGAACTCTCACAGATGCATGGTGGGTGATGAGTGGTGTACCCCCTGGAGAAAAGTATTAGTAGTGCCCCGTGAATGAGATAATTGTATGTGACTGACTGTTCACTGCAGTGGGGGATGTCCGGACAATACTTCTGGCTCCTTAAATATAACCAAGGGATAATTCTTCATTTCTGGCAGACCATCAGACAACTCTGCGTCCCGCCTCTGGATTTTCTCATCGCACTTGGTTCTTACAAATGTATGAATGTGTGCAACCCGTACCTCAGTGCACTGGGTAAAAGCACAATTAATGATTCAGTCTGAAGTCCTGTTTCTTCCAGGACCACTTGCCCTAACAACTTTGCAATTTGCTATCGAGGCCCTCCTTATTAATTTTTAGTACAGTATATTTTTGTTGCCAGAAAGAGTTATTCACTTGGACGGTTCACTTTGCACAAAGGACATGAGGAAAAATACAGTGGGTAGGGTATTCAATTAAAATAGAAACACAGTGTGAGAACGGGTGAGGGGAAGGGGGGGCTGTCTTGGGAGGGAGATTTAGGTGACAAGGTTTGTTTGTGTTGATTCACTCCACCTGTCCCTTGTTCATGAATAGGAGTGTAAACTGATATGCTTTGTTCTTTTTTGGCCCCAGTAAACCCAGCCAGTCCTGGATGCCTGTCCTGACGGGAGTCTCAGTATATATCTTCCCCCAGTGCACAAGCCAAGTTAAATTTTTATGTCTCCTTTTCACCCTGCTCCACTGTATTGTGTTGACCTTGTCCCTGCCTAGTCCCTGTAAACCTTTAAAGGAAACACCCCATTCCCTTATAAACCCATTCTTCCATGCACGTCCCCTTGTCACATAGTCCTCTTTGCTGTCCCAACCGATGCAATTCTCACTCATGACAATGCTGGATCCTAGCAGGGCTTCTCCTTATGCCCTGTGCATGCTGCTTGGCATCAAAGCACAACTTCTCATGACATGTCACAAATGGGCAGCTCAAATAGATATCACACTCGCTCTTCAGACGAGAGGAGAAATCCAATGTGTAGCAGTCTGCAGGCTAAACCACTCCGGAAATCAGAAATCTCCTGCTTCTCATAGATTTCACTGAAGAGACTAGCTCAAAAATTAGATGCTAATAAAAGATTTGGTGGTAGCCCTTAATGCACCTCTCTCTGCATTATGAGAACACAAGAGCTTTAAGAATGCTACATTATCTTTCTGATCGTTACAGAATTGAATAAACCAGCAATCAACCATGTGTTTCCTTGTTCTTTTTGCCAGCCTTAGGTACTTAGTTGGTTTCCTCAGTAAGGTGGACTTGTAATATCAAACAATGTAATACCAAACAATATAATGGCTGGGATTTGGGGAATGTCTTTATGTTTACATTTTTTAAATAGAGTACATTGTATGTCTTTAGGGAAACCCTAAGTTTATTGTAATCCCTCCAAAATATCAAGGGGAGTTTCATTTACCTTTGTAAGATGTTTTGTTATGCCAACATTTCATAAATTTTTTGTTATATTTCTTTATAGTCACTCCTGCTACAGTGTGTGATATCATACCACAAATCTGTCCTAATGTGATCGATATATTAGTATCAATACAAGTCTAATACAACAGGGAATCGCATTTGTACTTGCACGATATTTTTTCGGAGAGAAAATCACTACGCGAAATGCAAAGCGATATTGTCTTAGTGAGAAACACTACTTGCACAAAAAACAGCTAAGTGAACAATTCTGATGTCCGATTCATGAACAAATCATTCTTTTGAAATGGTTCTTTTCAGTGAATCGGTCAAACAGGATTTCAAATCTAAAAAACTTTTTTTACATCCATGCATTGCACAGGCTAAGTCTTAGATTCTAAAAATATATAACAAATTATCATATAAAAACACAGCGAAGGTTTTTCTTTTAAATTCTCTTACCTTTGCTTTTCATATACTGCCTGTAGCCATATTACCTTCTTTGCCTCTCCACATACCATAATCCATTGCGTTTGTCCTGTGCTCATGCCCAATCGCATGGTGGCTCTGGGCCATTACTCCCCATAAATGATGGCCAAAACGACACTTCATCAACCATTTGCTGTATTTTCTGACCCCACTACATGGTGCTCTCTGTTCAAAAATAGGGCTTAAACCATGCCCCAAAGTAAACCAAAAGCACCATCTAGTGGGGTCAGAAAATACAGCAAATGGTTCACAATGTGTCATTTCGGTCATCAGTGCTCCCGAATCTAATGAGTTCAGCACATTCTGCTGAGTGGTTATTAGGCAATTCTCGTGAGACTCACAAGACCTATAGGAGATGTTTATGATATTCAGTGGTACCTCAGTTCTCAAACTCATTAGAACTCTAATTTCTTAAAAGTCGAACCAACCAGTTAAAAAAAAATTACCTAGAGCTCGATCTGAATCTCAGAAGTCAAACCGTGAATGCCGACCTAAGATAACTTGTACGCATGGGGAAATGAGTCTCGCGGCACGTCTCTCAGCGGAAACAAAGGGTAAAGCTTCAGTCTCAGCCTCGCATTCGCTGTGATAGCATCCTGCATGTTT
>JAODJU010000001.1:37712130-37733350 GCA_026776725.1 Gnathonemus echidnorhynchus
AAGATTTCTTATTAATTATTTTAATATTAATAATAAACCATTAATACATTTAATTATAATAATATTGTCGTGCCGAGTGGGGACGGAACGGACGCAGGCGCAGATGTCAGGGTATCGGGGAATACGGAGTTTAATTACAGGTAAGGCAGGCAAAACGCAGACGGACAATACAATGACCAGACTAGGGAAACAAACTGAAACGCGGACTAAATACAGAGAGCTAATGACAACAACCAGAAACAGCTGATCACACGGGGTTAACAAGGGGGCGTGGCACACGGAAGGAGCGGACGATCGGGGCAGGACACATTGTTTTTTTTTGTTTTTTTTTTAATTTACACATTGTTTAGATACATTTATTTTCTTACTTTACAAATTGCTGTTTTGATATATGTGCTTAGATGTGTTTAGTACAGTATATGCTCTTCCTGTTTTATCCGGTTCATTTTGTGTTTAAATGCTAAAAAAACATATTTAGGTGTCATTTTTTGGGGGCCGGGAACCAATTAATTGGTTTTCCATTATTTCTTATGAGGAAAATTCGATCAGAACTCGAACTTTTTAGGATTCGATCCGGAGTTCTGAACGGATTAAATTCGAGTTCTGAGGTACCACTGTAATTAGTAATGTCTCATTATTTCTTATTTGAAATACATTACATTACATTATTAGCCACTGGTTTCACTGGTTTTATTATTTAATTAATTTCATTTAGTGTAAGTTACTTTTTTCCCCTAACCCTGTTTTTTCCGTTGGATATGTGCATTTTAGCAAGTGATTTTAGTGAATGCAAGTTTCTTCAGGAATGCCTTAGTCACATTGTAGCTGGACTGACTGTATATATAAGCTTGAAACTAAGCAGTAGGACATATTGCATTCATAATAGTCATTCAACTGGCAAAAGTAAGTTTCAAACACGTATTCTGTATTTTTTTGGTGTCAGTCATGCTCAGTCTGATAAATTACTTAAAATTGAAAGAAAGAATCCATTCAAAGTCTATCAGGGTCTGTCTGTTTATCTGATTTTATGAAGTGTAAATGTTTTGTAAGTTCCTGTGTTGCCTGTCCGTGTCAGAGATGGTGCAAAATTTGTGAATTTCAGTTCAATTTCACAACAATTAGGAATGTTTTTGGTGCTACTTTACAATATGGCTCCATTTTGCCACTTACAAATGGTAGTAATTCCTTAATAAAAAGAAAACTGTGTTAAAACTTGTTCATAAAAGTTTATTAATGATTTACAAATGTTTTACAGCCTAATTAATAACCTGATTATAAACCATTCATAGACCCTTTATAAGGGTTGTCTTATTATAAAGTGACACCGTATTTCTTTCTGTGGATGCACCCCTTTATTACCAAAGGATGGGCTGCAACACTAGTAATAAGCATATAATAAGGATAATTACCTGTGCTGCTCTGTTATAATGGGAAGTCTCAGAAAAATGGTTACCCAGCAGGACCATTAAAAACTAGTCTCCATCTCCGCTGGCAACAAAATCCACTCTTTCACTCCTTTCAAGGGATTGCTTGCTGAGTTTTGACTTCAGTACTTTGCTAGCTATGTGGTTGCGTAGAATCATCCTTCTATTCAAAGCAACACATTTCAGAATTTTAACCTGTATATAGCTGAATGTTTATAGTGTACCTATTCATTTCTCAAAGTTACAACAGTATGACTGCATATAGCACTTGAACCAGCAGGAATCCTGTCAAGCTATTGGACTAAGGGCCTTAAATCCTTTACCAGTAAGCGATCCGCTGTGCTTTTCTAAGCCTGTTTTATAATGTAATGCCAACAACGTCCACAAAACAGAAACAAGTGTAATTTTCTAAGCAGCCAAATAATGTGTTGCTCATAAAAATGTCGAGGAAGATTTAATTTTGATGTAAAACCTCCAAATAAGTGTGATGCATCTAATCTTATTTAGCAGTAAATAATATTCTGTTTAGGACAGCTTGGGGAATGCAGAGTGTTAATAAAAGCAAATTTCAAGAGGCTGCAATAAATATGTATCTTTTTTCATTGCCAACCATAACAGCATGTTAGTGAAAGTTTTGCTAATGATCTGTTTTGTTACCATGAGTCGCGCAGTTGATTAAGTACAATCTGCCTGATAACAATTGCCACTGGTCTGCTATTTCAGTTTTTCGTATTTCCACGCCTCTGTCAAAGTTGTGAATTGTGTAAAAGTCTTATTACATAGGGAGATTACGATTTAAAGCACAGAAATGGCTTTTTCTCAATTTGCTACTGTAGTGACTGTATTGATTGTACTTTTCATAGAAAAACAAATGGATTAATGAGACTTTGAGACTAAACTCTGAAAGCGCAAGACTGTCCTCATGTGTATTTTTTGTGTGAAAGGACTAGTAATCCTTTCCACTTCCCTTAAATGTTTCTTGACCTAATCACTTATACCTGTATGTGCTGCATTTTGAATAAATAAGATGATTCTCTGCCGTGAAGAGGTTTATATATATATTATTGTCCTGGACCCATGTGACATGCCACCAAAATTAAATTAATTAATTAATTAATTAATATCCGCACTGTGTTTTCTTCTGAATTGAGATTAAAGGGAGACACACACTGAAATGCACAAGGAACTTGGCTATAATACATGGATGGTCTGCTTTGGGAGAGCTTCAAAGCCCAGTGACATAAATTTGTGATAACAACAACACTTCCTTGCCAAATTGAACTGTTGTTGTTTTTCTCCCGTTTAGTTCAAAATGTATCTGGAACTGTCCGCGAACACTGCAATCCCCTTGATCATTGTCATGGAACCACACGGAGTCCGCCAACTGATATTCCATATTCCCTTGAAATCCTTTTATATAATTATTCATTTTTCTTTTTGTTTCATTTGTCACAAAAGTGAAACACCAGTATTATGTAAAACTAGATAATTTAGACTTGTTTCCCTGTGTCTGTGCCCATTCAACCTTTATTCAAAGGACTGACAATATATGTCTTTGTCTCCACAGAACAAGAAGAGTGCGTTAATTGCACAGATGAATGTAGAGTGCTAGGCCATTCTGACAGATGCTGGATGCCGAAGTTCCCCTCAGGAAATCAAGCAGAGGGCGCAGATTACCGCACCAACCTATTTGTACCAGCAGGAATGGAAACCATGATGGACACAGAGACTTATGAGACTGTCAACCCCAATGGGAAAAAGACATTCTGCACCTTTGGGAAGGAGAGACGGGAGCACACCATCTTAGTAGCTAATGTAAAACCTTATTTAAAAGCCAAGCGTGCCCTCAGCCCCTTGCTGCAGGAGGTCCCCTCTGCCTCTAACAGCCCCACCAAATTGTGCACGTCTCCATGTACATCCAGCACAGGGCTCTCGGAGTCCAATGAGGGCAAGCTGAGAAACAGCCAGTATGGACCTCCCGATGGCCAGTACTTGTCACCAAATAAACAGTTGAAAGACTCCCCGTATCTGCCGTCTGAGCCCATGGCCAAGGCCCTGGCGGATGTCCACCCTCGTGTCGGCCAGGAATCTGGCGAGATGGACCACATGCTGGATCCACTGGACCGCAACAACCCCGAGCTCCACCAGGAGGCCATGGATACAGACCAGGTGGTCCGGCACATCGACAAGCTTTTACAAGACTGTCGAGGGAATGAGGCCACATTGGTGAGGAAGTGAGACGAATGAACCCTCACAAGTACAAACGGTGAATAAAATTATTAATTAAAATTTTAAAAAAAAGGAAACAGGAAAAAAAGAAAAACTAAAAGAAGAACTAAAGGGGACATTTTAAAGTGAACAAATTTGGGGCAAATGAATAAAATGATGGGACTTAAATTCTCTGGAACAGAGAGAAGAGGCCAGCTGCCTCTGGCTTCTATATTCCAAGTGCCCACCAGCTCATAAAGATTTCATGTCATTCTGTCCTCTGACAGGATCACCCCTTCACACACAGCAGAAGGCTATGGGACACCCGTGATGATGATGGAAAGAGCGCTAGTTTAATATGACAGCCAGTGCAAAGATGGGGGCATGGTGGACCAACACAATGTAACCAAACAGACAAGGACATGTGTGACTTGACTTTTCAGAGTTTGTATCAGTGTCGTTTGCAGTGCATAATGAGATCATAAATCTGTGAAGGGTTGAGGATTATATGAAAAAAATGTAACCATTTTTCACCTGCCATTAATAATCACGTGTAAACTGTATTTCTCTATATTTATCTGACATATAGAACATTCCAGATTAGTGAAGCAGTGAGAATACACCATAGTTGTTGTGTAAGTGTCCATCCTTCATCAGTTTCCAGTTTTTCATGTATTTGTAAGGTCTGTTGTCTAACCCAACTGTGTTGCAATCACAATCCTATATATTGGACATTTTTGCTCTACTGTGAAAACATACATACGTACATGCATACATACACATGCATACATATTTATATATGTATGTATATTCCGTATTAAAATAATATTTAATATTTATACGTTTTTATATAAAAAAAACACCTGAAAATAATGTTAAAATCAGTAACTCTTCAGTTAATGGTAAACTATATAGGAGGTACTATTTATTGCAGGGGGGACCATCAGAAATTTTTAAAAAAGGAAAAGTCCCTTCATATTACTGCTATACGCAATATAATTTAATGTTACAATGTATCGGAATCAGTGTGTTTACATCAAATGACATATTTTTATTGATTTCCTGCAATTTGTGTGCATATAAGCCAAATTGTTATGTGTATAAGAGCTATATTGTGTATTTTATTAAATCGATATATGGTTGTATTGCAATATACATGGGCTTACACTGTATTTGGCAACTGTTTCCTTAGTAGTCATCGAACTCTATGAGTTTATTTGTACTATTTATTTGTTTTCTTCCTCATCTGCTCCTTATCCTGCAGGATTGGGTAGCAGTGCTTTGGGACAGTCTGGTGGTCTAAGTGAACTCTTATTCACTGCTTGATGAGCCAACTGAGGGGGGGGGGAGCAACAATCCAATGAGTAATTATAGAAAGCTGACATCTTGTTAAAAAGGCAGCTATTTTTTTTCTAGAAGAAAACCATGTGTTTGTATAGCTATTTGTTTTCCTTGCAAATAAGGCCACCATACTTTGTCTTAGGTAAACTTCTACTGTGACTGTAGTGAATTTGACCACCGTGAAGTGATACATTATTCACAGAAAACCACCATTATGCTTTTGTAAATGAAACAAAAGTTCCCTCTGACCATTTTATGTATTTTCTTGGGACATTACGGATTTATGATAAATCGTATTCCCTCAATATTAGATTAAACTTGATAACTGAAACTCTATTTTCCATTCCTTTTACTGTATTTTATTTTCTAAATGAAGCATTTATGTAACAGGTAAACATCATTCATGGATCATGATGTGAAGAAAAATATAGTATGTGAGAAGTGATACTGAGGAATATTTTGCAGCTTTGTATAGGTTATGAAAAAGCTAGCTAAAATTTTCAATGCACAATGGGACAGATGTTGAAAATAATTTTTTTCAAGAAAAAGTACAATATTGAATTAGATACACAATAGGGTTATTCTATATATTGTGACCACCGACTACTGCTTATATTTCTTTTATTACTCAGTTTGAGCAATAACTGAAACTGTGAGATGAATTAAAGGATCTGTTTTTATATTACAAGTACATATATATGTAAATAGTCAATATCTGTCATTAACTGAAACATAAAAACATATCCTTTATATCCTTAATAATCACATTCTTAATAAAGAACAGAACAGTCGGCTGAGTTCCTATCCCATGTTTAATTTTACCTCACAGTCTGTTTGAGTGAGGTCATGCATTTTTGAATTCAGTAATATTTACACAGCCATTACTGTCTGCTTTCCGAAGATCGATTTGTTTGGTAGCAAATTGTAACTTTCAGCTATCAAAGTGTATTTGCTTGAAATACATTTGAACAAAAATTGCATATGATCCTGTCATGGAAGCTGCCCGAACTGAATGGTTAGTCATGGAAGCTGCCCGAATCTTGTCACCTGGTTTCAAATCCTTCAACCCCGCCGCCCGCCGCCAAACACACAATGAGAAACTGATCAGTAAAAACATAAATACTGTAAACTGTATTGTCATCTATGTTCATTGTGGTATGTCTGGAAAAATAAATTAATAGCACTGAACAAAATCTAATAGCTATCTCTCACTAGTAGATTTTTAGCAAAGGAAGTTTGGAAGGCACACAAAGGGACCTAAAATTTACTCCAAGTTTTGCATTTGTGATTGATGTACACTAGCAAGGTGACTAATAATAGTACTTTACTGACATGGATTAAAGCATAAAGCACATGTTCATTTTAAGCAGGTCTTATCCATTGTTCTTTGTTTGCTGGGCTCTTAGCGTGAATTGCAGCACTGAGCATATCATTTAAGTTTGGCTTTAGGCTTATAATTTTTTAATTCATCTCATTAGTTGAGATTCCCAGCAAACAAAAGATTAAAGCATGTATTTGCTGATGGGTGAATATATTCAGTCGGTCCTGTCATGCACAGTCGCAATGCAGTTAGGGGAACTATCTCTCTCATTTCCATCTAATGTCAGTGAAAACGTACTACCTCACACCTTGTCAGTGTTTATAAGAAATAACCTTGTTTATTTGAGACTTTTTTTTAATCCACACATTTTTAGTTAACTCTAATCCAGTTAGCATAGTGATGATACAGGTTCCCACAGGAAACCCAAAGACAGGGACAACTACACTAGGTTCAGGCCCACCATGCTAACCCCACGAAATGACAGTTCTATAAAATATATTCTACTATTAACCTTCTCCTAAGAAGACAATTTTCCAATCATATAGAACATGTCATTGCAATTTTACTGTCTGGGTTTACTTAATATTGAAGGTAAGTAACCTAAATTGAGAATAGATAAAAAGCATAGAATGTGTGGTGGGTGCTTCTACAGTGAAAGCAACAAAAGGATAAAATTAAAACGTGCAAATCTACTACCTATTAATTGTCAGTGTCACAGTGGTGGTTTGTTATTTTTGGCCCACCAAAATGAATCCTGCTATCAGTGAGTTGGACACAAAGCCTGTCTCATTGTTCCGTCATGATTGTCACTTCATCTCTTTAATGGTGAATAATGTTTAGCATAACTGCAAGCTGGAAGGGGAATGGGACTCCGTGCTGTGCCAGAGAGTAATGAGTCAGTTGTTTATAATTAGGAAGTGCTGGGATGACTCAGCAGTCATCAAACAGCAGGAAGGCATGCAGTTAAACAAGAAAGCCAACATGAAGGTCCGATTTTTAAAAAGTTGCAGACTAAATAATATAAATTGCTGTTTCCTTCAATTTTTATTCCGTCCATAAGTTTCTTGATTATATTGATGAGATTCTGGGGCACCTGTCTTCAGAGCTTCATTAAATGTCTGAATTTTCTGCACATCTTTTTCTATGCAAGACAGAAACATTAATCATTTCTTTTTAGGCAAGATACGGCACATTACACAAAGCTGAAACATAAAGCTGAAATTATGAACAGCGAATTATATGATATACTTTACTGGATCAAATGCACCAGGCTGGTAATTATGCAAGAAGCAGTAACAGCTCAGTAGGGTGCACAATATTTGCAACCCAAATCCTCATCTTTTCCACCCCCTCATTGCCTGGTCCTTAAAAGTAAGCTAACCAGTCTTTGTCAGGTATGCAAAATATGACAGTTAGATTCTTAGAACAAAAAACTGGAGGATTTAAAACGCAAGCTTCATTTGCTTAACAAACCTTTTTGCATGATTCATGAACATCTAAATGAAGCCAGGAATGTACATACATTACAGGAAGAGGACACAGCAACACAACTAAGTTTTCCTACACAGTTTTGCCATTCACCATTTGGGTGGCATTTCCTTTGTAAGAGCAGCATATGCACCTAATCCAGAGTCACCTCCACAGGGTCCTATTTATCTTGACAAAATGCATGATTGCCAATGTCTAATTGGCACCATTAATGTAATGGTGGAGACGTGAATCTATTAATAATTTTACATGACCACTGGAAAACCTGTTACAGTTTCAAAGGTTAATGACGGAAATAAGGATTTTAACTATTACATTGGGAGCATGTGCCAGATCATAACATCAGTTCAGCATATTTTCCATACTTCATATTGCCACCCTATCTTTACGGCTTTAGCTGTCGTTGTTTTTGCCCCAAGCGTTGTTTTGAGAGGCTCTGAATGTTGATCTGTTTTGGGATTTTAATGCCCATCAGGGAAGCAGTAAGGACATGCTGTGAGCTCAAGCTGATACCTTCTACAAGAAGAGCTGCACAACCTGAAAGCAGAGAGCAGTCTGTCCGCTGCTACTTTGTACCTTTTCATACTTATTTTAGGTGGCCAATCAATCCTTTTTCCCAGCAATGTGAAATGTGTTAGGTCCTGCGATAAGTGGCTGTGATAAGCAAATAATGAGCTGAGAGACGCCAAAGATGGGGTTACTCAGAGTAGAGAGAAAATGCTAAATCTAAAGGTCAATATGGACTGCAGACACTTATTATGAAGGAGAATATGAATTCCATCACATGGGTTATTTTATTTGTCAGTGTGCATTGCTGATTGGCACTGCCAGATCAGTTAATAAATATTTAATCGTTATCAGATATTAGATTAATAAGGCTTTTAAATGTCACCAATGCTACTCACCTCTTGGAAAAAATAAAACTGAAAATGCAATCAACCTGTTTTGTGTAAATTAAACATCAATCAGTTCTTAATTCCATATCACTTTGAAATTTAACCCCTTAAAACTGGGAATTTTATGTGAAGTTATTGTTGAATGTATAATGTGATATATTGTATATAGAATAATATTATTTAGATTCCATGACTTGGGTGAATGTCCTTTCCCCACCAATGAATCAATAAAATTTAGCTATATTAAGCATGAGAAAAGAACAAACAAAAACCAACAAATTGTACTTCTTGCCCCACTGATGCAATCAAGAACTGTTATCTTCCTTGGAAATATGCATATAAATGTATAAATGGATAAATACATTCACAAATATGAGATAAGAGTCTGTAGAACATGTTTGACAATACCTGGGGTTAGCCAGCATTGCCAGGTGATCTGATTACGAGAGGCATGAGAGAGATTTTATGCACACTAGATCAGTACAATGGATCAAGCGTCCAATCCTCTGTCAAGGTATTGGCTAGATGCCTGGTTACTCTTGATTTTCCATGATGTTGGGACCAGATAGCCTTACCTAGGAGACCAAAGAGAACAAAAAGTATTGCATTTTCTGTTTTTTACCTAGTTTGCATGATATAAAACTAAACATAACTAAGATAGCTTGTGGGGGAAAAAAACAAAAACTATGCCATGATAACCTAGCATAATGAAAAAATAACAAGACAGAAAATTCTTGTGACATCATAGCACTATAAGCTGAAGAGAACCATATATATTTAGCACTGGATATACAAAAAAAGTATCTTGATAGACTGACCTTGTAATACTGAATTTAATAAATTTTGATATTAGAAAGGATGGATAGGTTAGAGGCATGTGATTGTAATTGCAGTTGTAGTTATCATTATATTTGATATTACTATTTTCCCATGGGCACCACACCGAGAAAGATGAAAATGGGGCCCAGTATGGAGCCATGTGGCACACTAGAACATCCGCCCCTATGTTAATTGATGATTTAGATAACACTACATTAGGAAAAGCAGGTATATAAAATCGATGGATGGATGGATGGATTGATACTATATTATATTTTTTCACAAAGAGTAAGACCAATGTTAGTATACAATATCAACAGCTAGATTTCAGTCCCAAATAAAACACAAAACGTTTACCATAACCAGTGAAGAAACATTTTGCCGTGTGTCATACGCAATATCTTATACCTCAGGTACTTTCAGGGAAAAGAATTTTGAAAAATATGAAAAAACTTTTAATAATAATGAAAGTTAAAAGATACTGTAGGCCTGTAGCTAGATGAGTCCTTAGGATCAAGACTAGGTTTCTTGGGCATAGGCATTATAACACCTATCTTAAGAGGCCTGGGAATATATCTGGAAAACGGAGATAAATTTAGAGAGATTAATATTTTGCATGGGTTTACCAATTACAGGCAAAGCTCCTTCGTTAGCTTTGTGGGTATAGGATCAAGGGAAAAAAGAATGATTATGAGCTTGTAACCAATGTAGTCATTTCACTCTGTATGACAAGAGCAAATGACATTTGTTGGAAATGAAACAGTCCAGCATCAGCTTAAACAGGACATTGGTCATGCAGTTGCAGAGTTTTGCTCATGAACCTGGTAGCATCCTGCATTTTTATCAAAAATGTCCTACAATACAGCATTATACGTGAATGTGATAATGTTTCTATGTGATTCTGAATTCACCTTAAAATTTATTGTTGATCTTATTCTTGAAACGTACGCTCAAAACACTGTTGACCAAGCTACAGAAAGGCTCTTCTCATATTTTTCCTGAATTATATTCCAAATGAGGTAAAATACCTTAAATTTGTTTGTGCTTTCATCTTTAATACAGCTACATTAAAACACAATGGTCACCATTTCATGAGGGGATATTTTTACATGTAACATTTATTCTTCTTTAGAGTACCACTATATTTATTGTATTGCCATAGAGTGGCTGCAAATTCAATAGGCTTTTCAAGAATTTTAGTTACAAAATGAGATCGTAACTAAATTTATTTAAGAGGTTTATTATTTAAGGTTAAAGGCTTTATGGGATCACATCTATAAAGTTGGCAATGAGTGCTCCCAAAATAAAATTTATCTGAACTCACTTGAGATTTCAGTTGCAGCTGCAATACAACTAGAATATTATGACAAAAGGTACTTCAAGGAGGATACAAACATGATCACTGCTGCAGGTTAACAAAAGGTCTCTCTGAGTTGTTATATCAAGACTTTAGGATGGCATCAAAACCATGAACATTACTCATGAAAAGAAACCTGAAAGCATTGTTATTCCATATTAATATAAAAAACAATGTTAAAACACATTAGTTGTGATAACCAAGTTAGAAAATAAGTCAGTACATTCATGAATGAAATCCTCTATTCACAAGCCTTTGGCACGCAAAACTGTGAGGAGAAAATATAATAATAATAATAATAATAATAATAAACACATGAATATGTGAAAACAATTAAAAGTGAGATCACTGAAGAACTTGTACTGGATAAGTGATTGGAAAACATAAGTAAAGAAAACCTTACATTTCTTTCATAAACAATCTTCAAATTTAACCTGAACACTCAATGCTCTACCTTCACATTTATATCACATGGAATCCCCAGAGCCACCAGTTCCACAGTAGATGTGCTCCCGCATGGAGATATGGGGCATGTCCAGTGACCTGGGAAACTGTTTGCAAACAAGCCAAGACAAATTTTCTGTATTCTGAAGGCACTACGGGGGATAATTTTACAATAATCGGAAATGTGAATATTTAAAAGATACAGACTTTGAAATTCCATCTCTTTTCAAGAAGCTGGCACTAACAGCACACCTGCTTTCACGATGCGCAGTAGAACAATATTGTTACTGACTCATTGTACAAATAAGTAAACTAACCAATGACAGTAACACTTTCCATTCCAATGCCATTCATAAGTATCTATGAACACCTTCATAACACATTATAATGCATTCATAAAGCATTATAAACATGGCTGTAAAAATTTAATAGAGAGATAACACATTTATAGCCATGTTTATTATGCATAATTAATGCTTCATAATGCAGCATGAAGCATCTTTAATTTTTATACTAACCATTATAATGTATTATGAAGGTATCATTATAGTGCATTATAGATGAACAGCTTCATTGGCGTATATGAAGTATTATAATCAATTTTACAATAATAATAATAAAAGCCCCCTTTGAATTTTTTTAATTCAAAGGGGGCTCTCATCAGTTCTTTATAATTAGTTGACTCTGTTTAATGCATACATAACTAGTAACGTGTAATTGTGCTTTTTTACTTTTTTCCACTGAATTAATTGTTCAGCTCTTTTAATTTCCTGTCTTCAGTATGTTACATCCTAGCCAAATATTATGATGAAGTACCTGTCTTCAGTTGGTGACGCTTTGCAAAAGAAGACGTAATGAACAAATCATTATTAATTATACATAAGCAATGTCTATTTATCACAAGCCTCATTTTCTATGCATACAATGGTCTGCAAAATGCTTGCACACTTTACTTATAAGTAGAGATTAAAATCAAAGAGCAATACAACCCTTTTCATTTTCTGTAGTTACTGACTAAATTACAATATTTTTCCCCAGGAGTAGAAGCAATCCAACAAACTTTATCTGAATTGGAGGTTATTACAATACAAAAACAGTTCATCACTCCAGTAACAATATTGATAAGTATTGTAGCTGCATTGCATTGTACACTCACTTTTGTTGACAGAATCATAGTGAGGCTGAACTTTGCTCACACATTTTCTGAGTAGATGTGTTCATTCAGAAAGACTCAAAGTAAATTATGACATTTTTATTCTTTCAGAAACAATTAAATACAAGCAGGTTGTGTAGGCCAACCAGTTTCTGAAAAGAAACTTTAAGCCTGTTTGAAAGCTTTTATTGATTATTTTTGTGTACACTTCAGGTACAACACAAACACAATCCAGTAGAACTCCACTTCTGGTTTCTTGTTCTTAAAAAGCCTTAAATTGGCCACAGAGGAGTGTGGCTGAACTAACAAACTGATGCTCAGGTATGGTTGCCAGGAGCCACTAACAGATGGGTGTGCCTCGCTGGCTGTTTGCCAGAACCTGGCTTAAGAAGTCAACCTCGTTCCATTTAATTCTACTCCTTTAGCTTGTAACTGTAATACAGCTACCAGTTTCTGTACTGAATCTATACAGCTTCTGCCATAAACAACGACAAATATTCAAATACACATGGAGCTTCACCATGATGTTCCTGGGCTGAATGTGAACAATCATGGAGATATTTCCTACAACAACTATGTAAAGCAGCTAATATGAAAGACAGCTTTGAGCCACCGCAGACAATGATCAAGGGAGATAAACAGTGTAAGTGAGTGAGTGAGTGAGAAAGAGAAATTGAAAAAAAAAATGAAAATAAAAATGCATCCACTCTAGGCTGGCTCTTTAAGGGTATTAAGTGTTGTATTTGTAGTGAGGATGTATTGTGCGAACTAACCCTGCAGGTGAATCTAGGATGTAACACAAGGTTGCTTTCAAGTGCTTGGTGGTTTTATGTAAATGTCAATGTCAATAGAGTTGATACCGGAAGGGAAAGTGATCTTTAGCAATAAATATTGTATGTAGCTAGCTCATGTTCCTCTATTATCCTCCATGGCCCCCAAAACATTTTTCATAAAGTCAGAAATGCAATATTATATTTAACATGACTGTAATAAACAGACAACAATTATGTTAAGCTGTAAAATTCTCAGGAAAACTCAAAACGCGGAGTATTTTCTGTATAGCTTCTAGAATTACATTTACTGCTGCATTCAAGCTACACAATTTAAACGGTTACAATTTACTTGAGGGAGCACAAAAAATGTACTTTTATGCTATTACTTATGTATTAATGAACCGCAAACTAAATCTTAGTTACCTACTGATCTTACTGTATGTTCGTTCATTATTTATCCCAAGCAGTTACGATAATTGTACTATATTTGTTAATTCTGTAAACCTTTGTGAACTACATTGAAGGAACTACTGAAGGGACTTCTAAGGAACTACTGAAGGAACAAGTAATGAATAACACAAGTAACATACTGATCTCATGTTTATCATTAATGAAATCATGATTCATCTTTTCTCAACTATATTTGTTCATGATTTATTCATGGTTTGTACTTCAATAATAACTGAGTTACTACTAAGTATTTGTGCCCCTTCAGTTAAAGTGTTACCCTTTAAATCAATTTAAATATTATTTGGTCCTAACAGTAACATAACAATGCAACTATAATTTAGTATACTAAATTTTGGTAGAAAATTATACAATAATAACTAGACATAAAACCAGAACATTAATATACCTGCTTTGTTGAGATTGAATAGTTTCATTTATTATTTTAGGCAGAATTACATATGTTTATCTTGCCTGCAGTCACATAGAGAGTGAGCTATTTCCAGCTCAAGGGAAAAAAAAATTAATTTCCATCCGAACACAAACAGCCCGTCACTCTGTGGTCCATCAAGAGGACCTGCTGTCTTTCTCTACTTCTCCCAGGGATAGCCTCAATATCTCTAGCTCCAAGCGACTTCAGTTATAGAGCTTCATTTAACTAAAGACCCCCCTGTGTAGCCAGCATATTACTTTTAGATATCATAGCAATAACAATATGATGTACATCCCTGAGTCCCTACTGAGTGTAGGATCGCATATCCATGCCCATCAGATACTAATTTTGTAACATGGAGGATTTTGGTATTCAGGCTGAAATTAATGTTTGTTTCCATCACTGTTCCGCTAATAGGAGAGGCTGCTGTCACCATATGTCTCTCTGGCTGCCATGTGCTGTCGTGTTGCATCTGGTGAGCTTGGCTCTGTGAACAAACGCATGGAGGTCACTTTGCCGTTAATCCTCTTGGATAGTACAATGTGAAGGGGGGTGGGGAGAGATGTAGTTGTAACTGATAGTTAATGTCAGGAAATACATTTGCCTGCTGAGGGAATGCCAGTCAAACTGTGTTACAATAAATGTTGTCATTACATGCATTGCGATCTCACCACACTAGTTTGTATCAATGACCAGGTTGAATAAACTCGGAATGCTAGCTAATCTTCTTTTTGAGTGAGTTAGAACAAACCCAGCATTAAATCTCCCATTTTCATTTGCACTTACGTAAAAGGGAAAGTAATGATAACGTTAATAAACTCAGCGTTAGTAATCTCATTAATCAGAACAATATATTTTATAAGTGATTAAAACTGAAATAGTTCATATTCTTTGGAAGCTCCCATTTTGATTAATTAAATTAAGCCTGCATTTAAATAATTTTAGAAAGAAAGTGTACATTAAAATGATAATTGATTTATTTATTGTATTTACAGAAATTAAAGTTTTATTGTATATCAAATACTTCACACCCATTTTACTTCACTTGGTTTTACCTCAAAAAAAGTCATCTTCATCTTAAATAATTTATTGGAACTTTTTCCTTGCACACTGTCAATGTTCTAATGTGGATTTTTTTTGTGAACGTTTGCTTGGAATGGTCTACTGAATGACCATGTTGTTCAGAGGTATTCTTGACACGTTAGACAGTGGTTGTCCATTGTTCACTGGACAATAACAGACCTCTTGATAAAGTAAAAATCTGAAATATGTAACTGTTTCGTCACAAAATCCACGTTCCCTGTATATGGTCAGTTAACATAACAGAAAAAAACACTGAATCCAACAAGTGCAACAACCATCATATATATATAAATTTAGCAAACTTTTAACTTCATTTCTTCCAATAGGCAGGGGCAACTACTTTTGGGAAAACAGAGGTGTTTAGCTGATTGTTTTAAGACATATCTGTAGCATCAAGACCAAAGGCATTTCTACTGGAAAAATATTTTAGCAGCAACTTTTTTGCAAGCATCATGAGGTGTTGCTAAGCAATAAAAAAAGCTAAGAAAAGGCTTCATTTATGCTTAAATAATAATAATAATAAAACTATTTTTTGTCTTTACCCCTTTTTGATTCAAGAACTTATATAAATATATACAATATTTCATATACTTAAATTAGCATCTGTACAATGCTATCATGCTTAAAATGCATCTGGGATAAAGTCTGGGATAATCACTACTTTACACCCTGGGTGGAAAATATTAAAACTTAAAATCATAAACATTTATAAGTTGAACTCCAAATGAATGTAGTATTAATGGAAAGCAGAATACATGGGTAATTGTTCCAAAATCATTACCGCAGCATATCTATTTTCTACATTTTTAAAAATTATTTTGATGACAGACTATAAAAATTATACAATTTCATTGACTAAACTGTCAATTTTGCCTCTAGGTTTGTTAATCAGTTATGTTACCATTCATTTTGATAATAAAAGTATTTAATCAAATGCAGGACAGGAGTTTGAGAAAAAATGACAAAAATAACAAACAAGTTAAACATCCATCCATCCATCCATCCATCCATTTTCTGTACCTGCTTGTAATATTCAGGATCATGGGGGTCTGGAGCTTATCCTGGAGGCTAATGGCACAAGGCAGGGAATAAGCCAGGACATGGAGCCAACCCATCACAGGGCATGCTCATCATTCACACCTATAGATAATTTGGTAACTCCAAATCACCACCTCACCATTCACAATCAACATCTTTTTGGACTGTGGGAGGAAACCGGCGTAAAAACTGAGCAAATATACAACATACAATTTGAATGTTAATTGTGAGTCACATGCAATAATATTGAAAGATTAAAAATATTTTATGTATTTTTGTATTGTTGATTTTTGGCTACATATTTTGGGAAAATCATCAAATCAGAGCAACAAATGACTATTAACACTAATAATTTTGATATACTTAAATATTTAAGCTAATTGCTCTACAGATTTTTTTTTTTAATTCTCAGGTTTGTGAGAATGACCCATATTTTAATATTTGTCATGTTTAATATTTAACATTTGGACATCCAGAGAAATGACTGGTAAGTCACCTACCAACTTACAGAGCCTCACTCCTCACCTGCTCAAAAAGTGGTGTCCAGTTCTGGATCATCAGTAATGATTTGATCTGATCCATGTGATGTTTTAAGGTTTACCCATTACCATTAAGTATTACATACAAGGGACCTGTGCAGCTAGTTATCACCGCAGGAACCCACCTAAGACCATAGCTGTAATTCCAGACATAGACTTCATCGCCAGGTGAGAAACTTCCCATTTTGGTGTTCTTGTCATGACCTGATTTCTGCTGAAGCTGTTTCCACTGCACATTGGTCTTCATGTAAGGATGAAGCAAATCAAATGTTGATCTTAACCTTCCTGTGGTGTTAGGGTCGGCACTGACCTGTTTGTAAGTTTAAAAAGCATAAAAACACCACATTAATTTCTGTACAGCATCAAGGCTTTTTGACTTTGTCAGGAACCTCTATTTAAACATACAAAAAAAATTCACTAAATTATAAATGCTCTGGTCAAGATTATAACAGCTGTGATGTTGGGGTCTGCACCGACCTCTTTTTAAGTTTAAAATGCATAAAAGCACCACATAGATTTGTGTACTGCATCAAGGCTTTTTGACTTTGTCAGGAATCTCTATTTAAACAAAATAAATTAAAACAAAATCAAGGCAATGCATGCCCATACATGTAAGGCAAAATAAAACTAAGTAAGTTTATTTATATAATTCTCTTGAGGTTTATTTTACCATTATTTTTTTTTTTTTTGAAAACGAGAGGTATGCTGTCAAAAGAAAGGTCCAGAAAGCAACACCAGAAATATTAAAACCAGTCTTTTCATGGATAAGGAAGCCTAACAAGGTAACCAAGAGGTAAGAATGAAATTGGGTGATAAATAATTGTTTTGAGGGTATTTTATGGCTGATTTAAGACACGGGTCGGCACCGACCCATCTAACATAAGAGATAGGAACAGAAAGCTAACACAGGACAAAGGTTAACCGCCAAGCCATCATCATTTTGGCTGGAGACAATGCTGGGGTTGGCTGTGGTATGACTCTGTAGCTGAATAGGAACCGGGACAATCTGGTTTCCAGCATTTCACCCTTTATTTTCTTCATTACCACTTTAAATACTGGCCACCAGACATACAATCAGCTAAACCTTTCATCCTTGAGATACCTGCGGTGGTCTGGTGTAGCAGCTTTAGTAATGTCCCTGAGTAGGTATGACAACTCCAGCTCCCCCAAAGAACACACCCATGCCGCACGCTCAGTTCCATTCTTCTCTGATAGTATGCTCGAAATTGTCATTCCACCTCAACTGACCACCAATGTCATATCCTTGGCTGTCCAGCACCTGATCTTGTCAATGATCTTCTCTAAGGGATTTTTTTCTCATTGAAGAGAGACATTAAAGGCTAATGGCTAAAGGCTGTAAAAATTGTAAACTGTCGGGCATGCAGATACTTGTGAAATTTCTGTATGCCAAATATCACAGCCAGACCCCCTTTATCTAACTGGAAAAAATGTTTCTTGGCAGGTGTGAGGGTTCATGATACGGACCTGATGAGCTTTTCACTGCCTTCTTCCATGCGATGGGACAATAATACACCCAGTACGCAGAGTGAGGCATCACATGAAAGCATGAGTTCTTTATCTGCCGAATAGTGCACCAATACCTTTGCTGATTGCATCAGTACTTTGGAGTTCTGGAATGCATATTCTTGTTCCTTCTTCCACTCCCAGTGTCCATCCTTCCTTAAAAGCTAATGCAGTGGAGCCAGCTGTGTAGATAGATTTGGTAAAAACTTCCCATAATAGTTCAATAAGCCTACATATGCTCTTTACTGTGAAGCATTTGGGTGATGGAGCTTCTATGATGGCCTTCACCTGCTTTTCCATAGGCTGAAGCCCACGTACATTCACTTTGTGCCCCAGGTAATTCACTTCATCTTGCAGGAAGAGACACTTGTTGCATTTCAACTGCAAACCTGCATCAGACAACCTCTTTAGTACTTCACCCAGGTTTCATAGATGTTCCTCCAGGTCCACCCCGGTGACAAGCACATCATGCAAGTACACTGCCACCCTTGGAATACCTTGCAGCAAACCCTCCATGATTCTTTGAAAAATGGCCTGTTCGGATGCTACCTCCAAAGGAAGCCTAGTATACGTGAACATTCGCTGTCAGGTTTTTCCTGGACCTTTCGTCCACCATCACTTGCTGGTATGCATGGCTCAAGTCTACTTTTGAAAACTGTATCCCTCCAGACAGTGTCATAAAAGGATCTTCCAGGGGTGGTATGAGGTACTGCTCCAAGGGTGCAGTTCTATTCACTGTCAGCTTTTAGTCTCTGCAGAGTTTTATGGACCTGTCCTGTTTCAAAATGGGTACCAATGGAGTTGCCCACTCAGAGTACTTCACTGGAACTTTAATGCCTTTCTTTTTTAATCTGTCTATTTCCTGGTCTGTACATGAATACATGAATATACATAAATTTAGCTTGGATCTGTCATAAAGTGCCCAACTCTTTTTTTGAAAACCTCTTCATTGCTGCCAGAACTCGCTATAGTCCCTCTTTATCCATTTTTACATGGTGCACATGCTTTGTCCATCTCATCTGATCCCATCTTAATTGGATTTCTTCTAACCAGCCTCTTCATAAGAGGTTAGATCCACTGCCTGTGACTACCACAAGTGGCAATTTTTTTTCTTTGCCTCAGATAGTTAACATCAACTTGAACAGTTACTATTACTTTAATAGACTGACCAGTACATGTCTGAAGTTTAACGTCAGTCATCTTCAGTGGTGGGCCTTTTGTTTCCCCCCATGTTTCCTGGAAATTTGTTTCATTCAAAACAGAAATCGTGTGTCATCTTCAAAACTGACTATTTAGCCTTTTACCTCCATGTCAACTGTATATGGATATACTTTCCCATTTTTTAGGCCAATGTGAAGGTTTCATCTTGCCCATCACTTTCACCATGACTATCATCATCCTTCACTTTATACAAATAATGCTTGTCTTTCCTCCCATTTCCAGCACTGCTTTTATTAACTTTCTTTTATCCACTTATATTGTTTTATTCAACAGGCTCTCGTGATATGCCCAATCTTCCCACAAGTATGACATTTTTCCATTTTAATCCTACTGTCCACTTCTGCGTGATTCACTCCTTTGCTTCTGTAGCATGTCCTAATTTCAGCATGATCGGTCCTTCCTCTGTGACCGCGGTCTCCACTCTCCGCGCTTCTCGTCAACTTGTGACACGGAAGAGCTGTACCTTTATTTTGTCTTGCTTGCTTTTACTGCCTGCCTCCACTGACAGCCACATTTTCAATGCAGGGTCAATTGTGAGATTTGTTTCTGATAATAAATGCATTTGGATTTGGTTGTCCCACAAACGACTTTCAACATTTCAGAGAAAGCATCGCTGTAGTTACAGTCCTGTGCTATCTTGCGTAGCACATTCGGTAACAGTTTCACTGCCGGGAACATGAATGAAAGTTATAGTGTTGAACAATATCACTCAGCTTGGGGGCGAAAAGGTTCTTCAAGAGATTTAATAACTGTTGATACATTATCTCTTTCGGTTGAGGAGGTTACACATCAAACTGTACGTCTGAATCGTCGAATCTATTCACTTCAAAAAACTGCTCCAAAATTTTGCAGTATTTCTCCCAAACGAACCAGCTTTAATTAATTTTTAATTTTCACAATGGGAGAACAAACTTTCTCTTTCCCTTTTTACATTTTCTACTGCACGTCTCGTCTCCCACATCATACTGTTCTACCAATGAATGTAGCCATACATGCACCAATTACACATATCAATTACATTCTACATAATATGACAACACAAAATAATCAGTATAATAGGTACTGTTGTACTTACAGGCAGGACGATCAAATGTATGGACACAAAATTAAAGTTTGTGGATGTAACTTGCATTGTGTGGACAAGCACAGTGCCACACTGTATCAAACATTGCAACCTTGGGTGTGGGAGGCAGGTAAGGGTCCTAGAACACAAGTGCTAATGTCTGTCGCTAGCATGTCTGTTAAGGTGTCAGGGAATGAGGTTTACTCACTGCACACCACTGTACCTGCTGGCTACCATTACTTGGAATAGTTAATTTGGTGGCATATCAATTAATGAATGAAGTAACTGTGAATTAACACTCCTTAACTGATGATCTAGTAAATGTGAAGTAATCACATAAAGTCATGGTGACTTGATGATTAGTTCATGGTGAGTAACAGTAATTCATGATACATGATATTAATTCCATTAAATCATCATGAGTCATGAATTAGTTAAGCATTACTTAAGTATATGATATGTATACTAAAAGTGTTAGTATTTTTACAGGACTGATTCTGTCTCAAGCTTTTTGATCCATATAAGCAGTTGATCACTTTTGTTCCTAATTTACATTAATGATATCGACACAAATACATACAGTAAACTGGTTAAATTTGCAGACGACACCAAGGTGGGCGGTGTAGCAGATACTGATCTAGCAGCAGA
>JAODJU010000001.1:37742842-37770537 GCA_026776725.1 Gnathonemus echidnorhynchus
AGATAAGTATTTTAAATACAACATTGATTAAGTAATTAGTAATTAGTTACTTTTTAAAAGTAACTTACCCAACACTGTAAACATGGCTGTACATATTTATCAAACAACATAATATGTTATATCCATGTTTATTATGCATTAAGACTGCCTTATGAAACTCATCTATAATGCAGTATAGATACCTTTATAATGCAGTACAAAATATCCTTAGTGCTTATACCTACCATTAAAATGCATTATGAAGGTATCTATGTGCATTATGGATGAGACAATGGCATGAATGCATTATTATTTGTTGTGCATGTTTATGAATTAACTAAAAACATGGCCTTAAGTGAAGTGTTACCGAAAAGTTCTTTAATCTGCCACCTCGATTATAATGGTATTATAATGTCTAATAACAATATTTTACAAGTAGTACTCTAAACAAGGCAATCCATTTATTATGCAATGATAAGGGAAAGTCAATGCATACTAAATAATAGGAGCAGATTTTTGCCTTTGTCTAATTTTAAAACTCAAATCAGTTTGCTAATGCTTAAGCAAAGATTTACTAACCATATTTTCTCCACGTGGGACTGAAAGGGGTGGGTTCAGATATTTTCTCACTTTTTTGTTTGCATAAGTAGCTCTCAGTTAATTAAACTTGTCATTAAAGGTTTGCGGGTATATGTAACTTTGCGTATTAGACAGATAGCCAGGCCCAGTTAACACAGATTTGCTGTTAATTGGCAGTGACCTGAATTAGATGAATCACAATATTAAGGGATGAGGAAATAAATAAATAAACAAACAAATAAATAAAAAGCTTAGAGGATCCCTATAGTCACAAGAATTGAACTGCCTATGCTGATTTTATACCATAATGTTAGCGCTACAATTTCTCTTTAGGAAACACAACAATCATATGTACAATGGTACAGAGATTATGCTTTTTTCCAGTTTTATTAATTCATTTATTTGGATGTTTTCTGGAGCCAAATATCACTACTCCAGCTACCACTGGCACACTATGATTCTTATTTTATCTTAATATGGTGGAATTAAATTCTCTTCTACTACTTGTCTAGTCACCAAAATATTTTTAATGGAAGTGTATTAGAGTTATGCCTAATATTTAATTTCTTATGGCTACAAATGCAAACTAACAGCAACAATTAAGGTGATTAAATGATATGGATATTCACTTTTATTAAGTTAACCTTATAGTTAAATGCTATTCTTATAAATATCATTTTACTGTCTGATTATACAGAAATAAAACAGAAAATGTACATGATAATTCAAGATATTTTTTTTACTACAGTAATGAGCTATGATGAACTAGGTACTACAGTTCATCAACTATATGCTAATTTGGTATGACCTAGGGCTTGAGGTTGACATGAAGGATTTCCACATCAAGACAGCGTCTGGAAGCAATGAGAAAAGACAATGAGCCTTTCGTTTTTCATTCATTTCATCAGGAAATGGGGTTCTAGTCATAAACACCAATGACACTTTGGCCAAGGAGGATATTGAACGATGAAGGAAGTGGAAAAGATCATGTGAGAATATGGATGTTGGGCTGTAACTTCTGTCAGGAAGGGAAATTATTCATGAAACACTAAATCTAATACTTAAAGTGAAAATTAGTTTTTTTAAACTTTATACTTAAAGGACCTGGACTTGATTCCCAATAGGTTATTTTTTGTGTTTGCATTGCTAATATATTGTAGTGTTTGGCTGACTGAAGCATTGCAGCAGCAGCAAAAGGTGAAGAGGCTTGTTTGCAGGGGAAAAAAGCACCGTTTAAGAGGACTTACATAGATGGTCTGATGCTGGACTGTAAGGTAGACACACCAGCGGTAATTTATACAATGGCTGAAGACACACAAGGATCTGACAGGCTTCACAGATAACATAAGCAAAGACATAAAAATAAGAAATATAAACATAAGTATTTCCCCACAAAATCCAGTGCTACACTGTACCCCTCCCAGAGGTCAATCATCCCAGCAACTTCGACAGCCAGTCCTCTCCCACATCCTCCAACAAATTGGCAAGGACTGGTGACAGCTGCCAGTGCTCTCTCTGGGCACCGCTTATGTGCGGAGCAACTGGGAAATGTCGGCAGAGCCAACTAGTGGGTACTGGGTGGCCAGAAGCCTCTGGTGGTATGCGTCCCCCTGGGCCCCATCCCTTCTTCCACGGCTTGGTGGGGACCTGTAGCTGACTGCCCGTCTGTTGTCTCTGCTGGCCATCCGGGTCCATGCTTTGTGTGACCTCGCCCAGCCACTCCTGAACTTCTCCAAGCTGTGCTGCCCCTGCTCCAGGGACTCATGCAGCTGCTGGTGTTTCCGCTTACCCTACTCCCACCGCTCTGCCAGCTCCCAATGCTTCTGCTCTGCCAGCTAGGCCACCAAAGCGCAACATACCTGCTCATAGCTAAGTAGTGCTGCCTCACGACCAAGTAATGGCACCTCCAGCAATGGCTGGTAGGGGTGGCTTCAGGGTACGTTGACCAGGTGAGGAGTTTCTCAGAACGACAGGGCAACACATCCCTCACTATGTTGTCCCCTGCTCATCTCCTGGCAGGGCAAAACCATGGCTGAAGCCCCCTCTCCTCAAGACACCAGCAGACAAGCCTCCCATCTTACCAACCATGGGTCCAAGCAATTCTCGCCAGAGAATCGCCATTACTTCTCCCATACCGCTGCTTCACCACTTCTTGCAGGTCCAGTGGGCTGGTAGAAAGAAAGTGAGGGGACTGCTTCAGATATCCAACTTCTGACACCGGTATAGCATCTGGCAGGCCAAGGGATCACAGTGGCGGCAAAAGAAAAGAAAGCTTGCTTATGGCATGAATGATGCGAGAGCAGCAGTTGGCAAACAAATGGGACTTTATTTAAACAAAAGGATCACAGGGGATCAAAACAAGGAGCACAACTAACTTGGGAGAGAACAGGCAGGGCTGACACTACAACACGAATGACAGGACTGGGGAGCTCAAAACTGGAAGGCACTTTATAACATCACTGATGAGGGAGCAGATGAGAGGCAGCTGGAATGAGTCACACCAGGGCTAAAACAAAGCAAGACAAATAGCAGTCTCAAACCCAGCAATTCAGCTTTTGTTCTCGACACACCCAAATCACCTGACCAGATCGATCATTTAATTCTGACCGTGTTATGAGATGTGGATCACCTGATGAGGAGGTAAGGAGCATGCACTGATTATAGTGTGTTGCTACACCCACCACACAACAAACCACCTCAGGGATGAGAACCTGAGTGCAGCCATGTAGCAGATGATACCTCATCACCACACTAGTCTAAATGGACCAGTGTGAGATTTTTCTCAGTGGCTGGTGTGGCTGGTGTGCCAATCCTGCCACCAACCCCCAAGTTATTCCCCGGAAGTTGGAGGACCTCCTTGCAGGGCCTTGTAGATTAACATCATACCCAGGGTAAAACAATTGCAGGTTAAGGCCCTTGCTCAAGGGCCCAACAGAGTAGAATCACTCTGGGAATTCACCAGATGTGAACCAGCAACCTTCCAATTACTGGCATAGATCCCTAGCCTAAGAGCCAGCACTCTATCACCACTCTGATGGGCATGGTTCAAAATCCGGATCATTGTCACTGCCAGTTCTCTGCATTACAGTTCCTTCATCTGGTTCGTCTAAGGTCCATTCCTCTGGTGGTTTTGGAATTGGAAGACTGTCGTCATGTGGTACGGGTCTCACTGCTGAAGGCAGATTAGGGTATTTAATTGACTTCTTGTTTTTGGCAGAGAAACCAGACACATGAGTCAAATAGAAGTAACAGTCCATCACATGGTCTTTCTGTTCTTGCCATATCTTTGGGACAGCAAACGGCATTGTCTTTCGAGTGCCTTCGAGGCAGGGTCTCAGACAGACAGCACATGTCGCACAACAAATGTGAGGTGCCCATTCCCTGTCTTAATCACCGATATTACTGCCAAAGTATAGATGATATGCATTCTTTACAAGAGCAGTCATTGAGCATCTCTCAGTTTGGTCACAAACATAGCAGAATGTATCACAGCTGTTACGACATTGACGAGACATATGGAGCAACACCAATCACCCTGGAAATGTCTATAGTATCTAGCTTACTTGTTACATTGCTACTGAGGCAATGCTACATTCTGAAACAATATATACACACTATCAGGTCTATATTAACCCAATGAGTAGCATCTGTGTATGCGAGCCACTTTTATAGCCTGCTGAAGCAGTGTCAAGCTGGCTCCGTCCAGCCCAGGCATGCCCGGGCTGCAAACTTCCACAGAACAGTTTCCAACCTGACCTGATTCCATGCCTGGACATTCCCAGACTACAAAACATTGTTGATACGTCTCTTTTTGGACACAAATAAAAGAAAAAAAACATGACAAAACTGAAGATTTCGATGTACGCGATGGGCAAATTTGGATGTGATTTTCATGATCAGTAGTCAAAAATCTAAAAGGAACACCCAACATTGTTTAAGAAGCAAAAACCTTGTTGTGCAGTATAATTAACAGGTGTGGCTCATTAGAGAGAGAACAGAAGGGATGGAAGCAGGAAGTGAAATAGGAGAAAACAATGCCCTTCCAGTAAGCCCTTGAAAGAACTTACACAGGCATTAAACAATCACCTAAATACAAGGAGGTCTGACACCGGACTGTAAGGTACACAGACAGTGGGTAATTTTTACATTGGCTAAAGAAGCATGAAGATCGGACAGGGTTCACAGATAACACAGGAAAAGAAACATGCGACAATAGGAAATAGGAAATTTGTGATTTTAGCAACATAGTTATGTAATACAGTGATAAAAGAAACGAGCAATTAGCCTTACAGCAAGGAAAATGTATACAAATAGGTTATGTTATTTTACTGTTACCTTTTAAAATTCATTCATTTGTCATATTTCAAAGAGAGGTTTATTTTCTAAAAACAACATAGATCATAGATATATATCGCAGTTCCAGAATATTTGAATAGGTCCTGGGGGTCTTTACAGCTGCTTGAATTTCAGTCATGCCAGCAGGGGTGTAGTTGGAGAGTGTCGTAAAGGGCATGGGCTCGTAACCTGAGCATTTCTGGTTTGAGTCCCCAAAGAGGTTATGTAGATATACCCTTGACTAAAATACTTAACCTAATTTGCAGAAATAGCCAGTGGTGTAAATGAGGGGGAAATATCCAAGCTGTTTTGGTTAAAAGCAGCAGCTAAATATAAGCATTGCAGAGATTTCTTGTGATAATGCTTAAAATAGTAAAAATTACAACTTGGGGCTAATTTGCTTATTGTCATAAAAACTGTGCTGCAAATACTTTGAAATATGATAAGAACTGCACGTCAATCTTTGCAAATTTTTTTGTAACTTTTTGTGCAAAACTGAGGCTGCCATCAACTACAGAAAAAAAATCTGGATATTATGTAACACTCTAGCTAATAATGCAAGCATGACATAAGAGAACAAGGTTGTCTTCCTATTTCAATTCCTCAAAAGCTCCTGCAATAGTACATGAGTTGTAAACAGTGCGGCAGCTCTGGCTGCCATTTATATTCCAGCATATGTAGATACCTTTCATACCCTGCCACTGTGATAAATGATACAGAGTGTCTGTTGCAGCATCCTTTTGCAGAAAACACCTTTATTTATTTATTTATTTATTACCGCAGTCAGTCAGTTGTGGCTCCCTCCCTGTACATTTTTTTTTGAAGGGAAGGGGAACTCACTTTAAATTATATTACATAGCAAATACTGAGATCCAGTACATCTGAATTTTTTTTAAATTTTACTGTCATGTGTAGGAACTGCTTTTTCAGTTCACTTCCCAATGTACAATGCAATCCCCTCTGCCCTACTTTTGATCAGAGCTCCAATTTGGACCACCCCTCTGGCAATCTTGGGCTACCCTACAATACGGCCCTTAACACAGTCGAGTGGGAATAAGGACAAGGAGGAAAATCTATTTTGGTTTGCTGTTCAACTAGGTCTGTGCAATTAAAATAATATAAAGCTGTATTGATGGTTCCCTGTTTCATTTCTCATTGTATTGAGAATATTCAGTTGTTGTGCAATATTTTAAGCTATTACTTAATTACAATCCGTAATATGCAAATTTCGCATTAAAACTACATGCGTTCTGCTGTTATATATATACCAAAATACATTGTTTCTTTTTTTCTCACGCTACTAATAAACAGATAACCACTGTATTTGTAACACCAATTTCGATCTTTTGTGCTTTCCACACCCAACCCAAATCCTTCATTTAATATGAAAAATGACTTGCTGAGCCCACCCCAGAGACCAGAAAATATCTGCCCAGCTTTACAAGTATTTTTTAAATATCTTCTTTCCTGCATCATCACATCCCTTCCTGTTTGCTGTTCCTTTCCGCATATGTCCATGGGCATTTATGAACCTCTACAGTGAATATTACACCAAAGTTGTTTTTGGGCTCTGCTTACAATAAGAGCACTCAGGCTAGTCAGGATGGATGTGCTGTCAGCTCTCCAAGTGATGAAAGCCCTAATGCAGCGGTAGAGAAGCTGCAACTTGGAGTGGGCGCTTGGAGAACACCATACAATGAGGAGGAGGAAGTTGATGTGTGAGCACATAGTAGAGCCCTTGCTAAAATGCCATAGCCCTATGTGTGCCCAGATTGTGATTCACATTATGGACCTCATACTGTCCACCTTGTACAGTGACTGCAAAGCCTACACATCAAGACAAGCCCAAAACAAGGCTTGCTGGCCTGCCTTCTACCACTTCCTCAATGGACAAACACAGTGATCATGAGGACAACACATCTATACATGTGACACTACTAAGGTTCCTACATAACTGCTGAATAAAGAGAAAACACTACTGTAGGGTTGTCTGGTGACAATTTGGCTAATGACTACACTAGCTCCTTGGATTCTCAGAACAAAGGAAGTCAGAGGAAAAAAATTGGAAAATGAGTCATGTGTTCAGGCCTTGCTACAATAAAATTAATTTAACTGACATAACTTAAATATAGCTGATCATAGCCTTGAATATTTATGTTGTCGCACAGTAAACCTGGCAATGATAATTTAAAACTTGGGGTGGTAAATTCTTAGATTAGTCCTGCTGATTTTTTATGCATTCATTTATCACTTATCATATTTATTGCTTAGCAGTTGACTTTATCCAAATGTACTTGCATAGTGCAGTTTTACTATTTAAACCCTTGGAACATGTTTAAGAAAAACGTTTAACTTAATTAACAAAATCATTCAAAAGTTCAACAACCAGAACATCTCCTAGATTTATGTAAACTTCCAGTTCCAGTTTCTTCAGTGTTGCCTTGCTATACAAAACAATACATGGACACCTACTGTACAAGTGAACAGAATATAATGAAAAAAATATGAGAATTGCTATTTGTACCACAAGTTCAAAACATCAGAACACACATCATTGAATGAACTGTGATAGAGCAGAGGTATCTGAAGAGTTAAGACATAATTTTTCAGGGGTCACATTACCAGGACACATAGTGTGTAAACAGTAAATAGTTCAAAACATAGAGTAATTGCTTTGAAAGACCCAGTGAATCATGTAGTATAAACCGATGCTCGTTTAACGGGTCTGATGAGATGACAGTGAGAGACTGCATAAATTAAACTTAATAAATTACTTCATTCACGTCGGAAGCACAGAAAAGCAGACTAAGTCAACAGGCTGAACTTGTACAAAAGAGGTCCAATTTAGGAAAGGAATGCAAGTGCAGTCAGGTTAAGAGGGCTTTGAAGGAACACACAATACAACAAACGTACAACTTCTGGAGCATGGCTGGGCAGCTGCTGCAGCTTAACAATAGCAGAGAGTGGTGCAGCATTGGAAGGAGTGAGAGCAGGAACATGTCAGTAGGAAATTCATCACAAGTCACTGGAACAGAGAGTCCCTGTGGTGCTCTGATGGAATTTTATCTCTGTGCTCAAGGCAGGTAATAGGAAGCTGAATGATAAAAATGGGGATGGCCACTAGAGGAGAGTCCTCTACTCTTGGCTGTATTCAGAACTGGAGTCTGGACTTGGGTTTCAATTAGAGGAAACATCGTGCCAGGAGTGGCACAGCCCATCTGAGACTGGGATCTACCAGCTGTGACAGATTATGAATAGAGAGAATGTCAATGGAACAAATGACAACAAGGGCAATGAATTTTCTATTAACTACATATACTCAAACCTCATATGATCATGAGGCCTATATCTGTATTATTTAAATCAATTGTCTAGAAGTAATTCAAATCTCTTCATTACGTATTAGCCGGTGTCTTTGTGTTGCTCTTTTTAAATTATATACTTGTTTTTTTGGTTCAGTTGCAATCCACCCTCATCCATTTCCAACCTTTACTGAGACCTAAAACAAGTCTTTAAATTTTTAAAAAGCAGGAAGACAAGCAACAGCAGAACAACATGGTTTAACCTAGCCAGATTTCTGTTGTAATGAAAATGTCCCTATTGTTCAGAAACATATAGTAAAAGCCCCCAAGGTGAGCCCATTGGGTAACTGGAGATCTCCTTGTCAATTACAGCACACAGGTGGGATTAGGGGGCTTTTCAAAGTGTGGAATCACCTGGGAATTACCAAAGGAAATGAGTTGAGTGCATGGATGTAAACTGAAATGCCTGAGTTAATCGGCTCTGTAATCAAGCCATGCACTTTCAGTTTTTCGGAACAACAGAATAATAAAAGAAGAATGGAATACAGAGTGTTCCTGTGAGTGCCTGTCTCTCCTTTTGTCTTTATAAAAGCACCTTTATCATTAACTAATGAATGTGGAAAAGATAAGAAAGGTACTGAGTAAGGAGTAGGTACTGAAGCAGAGGGACTGGGTATTTGTCCTGGCAAAAGAATATCTTTTTTTGTTTTCTTTCAGTAAGGCAATTTGCCATTACAAGATAACTAAAAACAAAATACAAAGAATAAACCACAAAATGATTCAGGTGTTTGAATCAGATTTGTGTGTGTGTGTGCACGCGCGTGTGTGTATATATTTTGTACTCATTAAACGTTTCTGGAAAGGTATAGTACGGAAGCCCTGAAGGGCAAAATACACCAACAAATATGAGAACACACCAGCAAATACAAAAACACAACACAGATACAAAAATACATCAGCAAATAAGAAAAAATGCCAGCAAATACAAAAACACAACAGCAAATATGAGAACATGCCAGCAAATACAAAAACACAAAAGCAAAAATCACAAAACAGAAGTTATCTTGAGAAAACAAAAATTGTAATTAAACACGGGAACAGCGTTTGTCTAGAGTAAGAGGGAAGCAGATTTCCATTAAAATGTGCTGCACACAAGGGGGAATTCTCCCTTGTTGTGAGATATGATTTCAACATTAACTTTTAAAAAGTGACAGCGGCAGTAAAACTTATTTTATCCTATCTTGGTTAAAATTTTTTGTTAAATCCGTGGTTCACGACATCCGTGCCGAACCGAGGGGGATACGTTCTCATCATGGTTCAATTATGGTCTGCTTACATCACTAGTATGTTTATTAAAATTGTAGTTGTACAGTTAGATAGACATTTATTGTAGGTGCTTGACAGTTGTTCTGCTACATGAGATGGTTGAGGAATTCAATCAAGGTTCACTCTGACCTAAAGGCAAAGCAATGTATTTTTCTAGCTTACCAGCTAACATTAGCTGACTAGAGTAAGGTTGACAAATGAAGCCAGTGACCTTGTTTTAATATTAAATCAGTGGTAAAGGTAACAAGTTATTAAAATTATCACTAACATTTTAACATTGCATGTCTTTTTTAAAGTGTTCACGTGTGTCATTTTCACCACATTCATTTGTACTTTTTTTTGTTATGATGGACCTTACAGCTAATAATAAGTAGGTGTAAAATTTACATTGAAACTATCTGTGTAGTGCAACCGATTATTGTTTAGCAGTTCGTAAACTCAAACGTAGGGCCAGTTTGCGTCCACTGTTGGCTACGATCAAACTTACATTTAGCTGGTGATACCCATTGCAGAAAACTTATAAATCTCCATATCCATGCAGAAAGAGTGATCTGTTGTGTTAGGAGGAAATACTCCATTTTTTTCATGGTAGTTTACCTTTTTAAATGTTAAATAAAAACGGAGAAAAAGGGGCTCAAGTAAACAAAATAGTGAGAATATGCCGTGTCTTAAATGTCAGTCTGTTGTCCTATTTGAGGGAGCCTTTTCTGGAACTTGAAATATAAAGAAGCAAGTACTGACAAACCAAATAACAACCGCTTCATTCGTGGTGCTAGTTGAAGGTTTGTTCCGTATTCTGCCTTTAAATATGGGTCAATGAGAAATCTCTTAAATCATGATCACTTCATTTACATGCATCATAGACCTTGATGAAAGTGAAATTCTTGTGCCACAGTTACAGGGGAGGGAGTGCATCAGAACAACAGGACAAAACAGTATAAACCATGCAATAGGAGATGGAACAGTGCAATGTGGGGAGTGGAACAATAAATATATTCAGTACATATAAGTTTGTGCAGGTTAGGCAAAGTGCAAAGACCATTTATAAAACCATGAACAAATATGCAAACAGTACACCCAAATGTGTGAAACAGGTTCTCCCAGGAGTAATAATCATGGGAGTGGTTGACCTAGTGAGTAATTATAAGAACACAACAGCAAATTAATCGACGTTGAAACAAATAATTCGATCTGCAATTTACCTGTAAAACATATTCATTTATGTGAGATCAAACCAGATTTGTTGTAACGACAATGAAAACAGGCATAACACTGTAATGTTAACATTACATCCCAGAACAAAGTAATGGCTTAACTTTACCGTTACATGACGAATTTAAGATAATGATAATATGGAATAATAAATAAAGAGTAAGCAAGTGATTTATACCTGTACTTATTTGTGAATACACCAAAAATATGTAGTCCGCTTCAGAGTCACTCCCAGCATTTGAAAAACCATATAATTCACGATATCCTCAAAACTTACAGCAGGAATCTCACATCCATCAGTCTTTCCATTTCTGTGTGTATAGTCACATTTAATGACATTTGTTTTCTCATTGTATCTTTTGCTTGCACCTGGTACCTAAAGATGTAACTTTGGATTAACTATAGTTTATTTAGTTAATTTCATGCTTTGCATTTATGTATAGTTTCTTTGAATATTTGTGTGTTTTTTTTTTTTTTGTAAGTGTCCCCATGCCGGTGGCCTTTACTTTGGGCCCTGTGTTACCAAGGCTTTAAGCTTTTAGGCTTTAGCGTATACTGGCAAATTGGTCATAAGGAAATGAACAGATGGATGATTCACTTCCAATGTGGAAGGTCTTCATCAGATTTTGGATTTCCGTCAAGTATTTCATTTAAATTGATGCAGTGAAAATATAAATGTATATTCCTTTAAAACATGCATTTTTATTTCAGTCAAATCCAATAACCCTGAGAACAGGTAATAAACTAAATGAAATCTAGGACAAATACTGCACATTCAGCGGATGTACCACAATGTTTTTTTCTTTTGGCAGATCCAGTGGGAGCATTAATTGTGTATGTGACTCTGATCTTACCCGACTCATTCAAATGTGGGTAAAGATTAAAAAGTTAAGTGCTATGCTTTGTCTTATGGAAATTAGACTTGTGGGTTCTTTTTTTATTCATTTGACTTTTTCATAAGTTGATGGCAAGTATTCATGGCCAATCATTCTCATAAATGTCCAGAAGTACTATCTGTGCTTGCAAACAGAGGTCACAAAAGGTTAGCCTGAAATTAAATTGCTGCTCACTTCTAATTTTTGCATTATCTATTACTGGAGAAAAAAAGAAGAAGAAAGAAAAAAGAGTGTTAGGCTACCAGGCTGATGGGAAAATTATTATTCAGTAGTTTTTAAGATACAACAGTTTCACATCATTCAAATTTTTCACTCTAGCTATAAGCATTTTCGTTAAATGTATAATAGTCCATTTAGAGGCAAATCAGTGCAGTACAGATAATGCTTTTGCATCATTACATAGTCATATGGTAGAAGTGAACACATAAACACACACACACCAAAACTTACTAGAGAAAGTTGTGTATTAAATGTTGTGTAGTGTTAAATTACCATATCAATCAATCTATCTATCCATCTCTCTATCAATCAATCAATCGTTCTTAATTTATATAGCACTGTTTTAAGCACAGGGATTACAAAGTGCTTTACATTGAAAAATAATTAGTACAGAAAAAATATATACAATCATTATTATTATTATTATTAATAATAATAATAATAATAATAATAACAATAAGAAGAATAAAGCACCGAAAGCCTATGTTGGTGGTAGGGGACTTTAACTCATACCGCACAGGGGGCTCTAGCCCTGAAAAGTGGAATCTTGCTCCTACCACATCAGAGTCATCATAAAGGCCAAAAAAAAAACTGCAAATCTTTCGCAGTTCCGATTTATATCAAACTGATACAACAATAGTATTTAAGATTATTTGCACAAATCTTATGCTATGGGACAATTCAGTATGTTTAACATAGTCACAATTGGACTTTTGAATGGAAATTTTAAATAATAGTACCTATAATATTAATATTACTCTATACTCATGTTGTAAGTGTTCATTTTTGTAGACAACTGATGTTGATTATGTATTTTTACATTTTCAAAGCATTTTCTGAAGCACATTCTTCAGAAGTATGCATTGCCATATGGAAGATTTTTAAGCTGCGATTTTTATTTATTTATTTATTTTTTGTTAACCAGGAGAAACAGCACTATATTTAGATGCCAGGTTTTACAAAATGTATTATTCCTTCTTGCCGTGAATCTGTCACATTACTTTGTGCTCTTCAGATACGGTGGATTTTACCTCTTGTTTTCACAGTTGTGTTCTCTGGTCCCAGTGGGAATGTGCAATAGGGACAAGCACTTCACTTTATCTACAATCTGCAGTTATATGCTTTTATCTGTTTCATCCTGCTTTGTGTTTCATGTTATATTTTTACATTGTGCCATACACCGTATTTTAAAGCTCCATGGCAGATTCTGTTCTAGCAGGATGGTCTGTGAGCGAAAATGAAATGTATCCTAGCTCTCAAGTGTCCTTCCTGAAGCTCAGACTCACGCTCCCACATACCGTCATCTTTCACCTTGCATTCCCTTGAGAAACCTCACTTTAAAACCAATCTGCGTGGGCAAGACACCACACAATGACATCTGAAGGTCTTTTGTTTTACCTGCAGGCTTCTCCAGTCTGAGTGAGTGATGTATGCTTTAGCCGCCTTGGTGGCTGTTATGGAGATTAGGAAGGGATGAGGCAAGTGAAGAATAAAAAATGGGGAGGAGGGGGCCTTCCAACGCTGCCCAAATTTGTAAAAAATTAGAAGCAAAGTCTGCAGGAAGCTCTCCGCTACAGTGATGATCACTTCTGCTGTATGTTATAGTCAGTCTGTGTCTGCAGGTTGAGCACTTGTCAATTTCACTCGTTTTTTCAACTTGTTTTCTGTATAATAGGGTTATAGGGTAGTGAGTCATATGAAATAATAGCAGTATAACAAAACTGTAGCGACAGTCATGCAGTAAAATTGATTTTCTTTTTATGGGAATCCTCATGTATATACATACACTCATACACACAAGTACAGAAAAAAATATTAAATCTCAAATTTGTGTGTGTGAATCAACCTAAAATGTTGATACTTGAACAAAAACATCAGTTGTTAATAACTGCAATACAATACATTTTGAGTTACATGCTTCAGACCTGGAGTTTCCTTGGAAAGCTGCCATTGTCTTCAGACTGCCTATGCTGCAGGAGGCTTTAAGGAAGGTATGAGGAACATCTTGTGCACCTCTGGGACGGCAAAGCACAACCAGTCAACTAACTGACTGAATAAAAGAAAACAAACAAGCAAACCACCAAATTAGTGAGTGAGTGTGGGGGGGTAGAAATCTAGGGGGCAGTTGTCAGGTAACAAAGATTTGATTAATTCTGCCTATCTCTTATTCTTAAAAAGATTTTTTCTGTAACCTGAAAGAAGAAAGAGTAGATAATCTGCTCAAGTCAGCATGTGCCGAAAGTATGAACCTTTCTGTCACTCGCTTTTCTTTTTAGACCCATCGGGCAGCAGTTTTTTTTCCACGTTTGCATGTTGATGATTCCATTGCTACCCGACTCTTTATCCATGAAAAGTACACTATCTCCCCAAATTAAGACCCTGATCCCTGTCTATCTGATTTGATACTGTTTGCTTTCCTAATTCTGCAGTCATCAAACTTGTGAGAGATAATATGAACGAACAAACAAGGGAACTGGAAGAAGCAGTAAACCAACAAGTCAACCAATAAGTCAACCATTAAATCAAGAATCCACTGAACTAACAAACCGAATAATGAACGTGTCTGCACACATAATGAGAGGAAGACGAACACTAGAAATCCATGCATGTGTTTTGGTAACTCACTTTTTAGTTTTTATTAATGTTTATTTAAGTACAATTATGTTTGTTACTGAACACATAGTTGAAGCACAAATATCTTTAAAGATTTTGCTTTGAATATGAAAAATAATGATTTATGCATCTAGATCTTGTCTCACAGAAAGGATATAAGCTCTGCAAAGCTGTGCACTGAACCGGCATTGTGTGCCTCACTACAGGAAAATCACTGCGCCTGTAATTATATGGCACTGGATTAACACCAGGGCAACGGTCAGAGACCAGTGGGCAGCCAGATGAAACAAGGCTTTTTCCCCCCATCTTCGACAGCACTGCTATGCACAGATGGCTACAGATGGCTACATGTTGACAGTATCTCATTGGCTCAGCAGCAATGGGAGTCAGTAATTTCCCCTTAGTTTGAATGGTGCCTGTCTTCTCTGAAAATAAATGTCAGGATGAATATATTCGTCAATGCTCATCTTCCTTGTAACCTTATTCTGTTTTCTTGTTCTTATTTTCTCTTTGCCATGAGCCTTATTGACGTCACTGTACATAAGAACGTGAGATTAAGGAACAAAATGTAAATGTAATGTTTTTCGCCAAGCCCCAGGCTGGAGTTCACATTAAAAAGGTACCGAATCATGAAATCAATTCTCTTCCATTGTTTTGTTGTACATTCCATGTAAGTCTGGATAAGACAGTCGGTGATATAAATATAAGTTTTATATGACAAAAACTGATACTGTAGCTCATATCATTGTTATTCATGATAAAGGTAGGGTCTTGGAATCACAGACTAATAAGTTTTTAGCTTGGTAGAATATATTTATTAGTGCAACTGATGTGTGGACTTAATGTTTTTTTTGTATTGTTTTATCATTTTCTGGAGGACTGTAGAGAGAAATGTTTAGTTTTCTAACTGTTTTACCTTAACTGCAGCATGCAAAAAGATGACACTGAACCTTAATGAGTACCTTCTGGAACTGCATATTACTTTTCTAGTCGCTATAGACATGGCACATTGGACTTGATGGGCAAGTAAAATAAATGATATCTTTCAATGTTAATTAATACGTTTAGGGTCAGATAGTGAGTATTTTAACCACAATCTTTAATATAAGAACCATGATCATATCTATGAGAAACACAGACAGAGACTATTTTCCCACAAATGATCATGGAAAAGGGCAGTAAATCAACCACCAAACCATCTGCTTCTCTAGTCTGTCGAGGCAAAATATATTACAAGAACCTAGGAAAAGTGTAGTTTAGATCTGCACAGAAAATTTAAGAAAAACAAACGCTCACTCTTTGTTATTTCATTCAATTAATTTCTTTAAGAAAATTGCTCCAAAGATGCCATGCTGAGACTCAATTCATTTTTACCAGAATTCTTTAATATACCCTGGTAAATACTTGGCTGAAAATGAAGCATAATAGTAATGCAAGAACTTGGAAAGGTTCCAAACGAATTTAAACACACATAGTGGCTGTAATGGTAGGGCTTTCATGCTGCCACCATGCCACTCTCTACAGCAAGGATTTCATCATACAATGAACTGTAGTCCTGCTTCTTTGCTCTTCATTTTTCTTGAAGCAGTATTTTAAAATTTAAAAAAAGGAGATCAAAAATAGTCCATATTGTTGAACCTGGAAAAAGATTTCCTTAAACATTTATTCTCTGAATGGCTGGTTTGTTGACAATTAAGAAGTAATGACTGTTTATAACTATCTTTACTGGAGTGGATAATGATCTTCCATCCTCTATGAGGCTACTCCCACCACAAAATATCCATCTCAGTTAAAGATGATAACAATGGTCACTACGCTAGGAAACAGGGAATGTATAATGCTGAAATCTGAGCAATGGGAAGAGATTCCTTATGTGGGTTCCATGGATAGTTCAGATAAGTAAACCTGAGTTCTGAGCAATGTGATGGTGAGTGAACAATATGTGTCGCTTTTCCTGTTTTACAACAAACAGAGATTCCCTGACTCACATTTTTTGGCACCCAGAAAGAGCACTTTCAGATAAGAATCATGAAACAGAAACAGTGACAAACACATACATACACACATACTGTACATAAGAAATACTTGTTTTACTTTTTGAATGAGGTGTTAGAAACAGACTTTTCTCCTTGCTCCTTTGTGTATCTATGTACCCAATGGGTCCATGAAACTTATTTCTTCTTTTGACAATTCATCAATACTCTGTGATTTGGGCATCTCAAAGCAGAACCGCTGGTCGTGGTTCAATTCCTTGTGGCTGCTCTGCTCTACGACACCCAGCCTTTCCATCTCATTACCTCTGAAGCTCAAGCCACTGTTCCCTTGTGCTTTCCATGTCAGATGCACTGTATTGCATGGATACACTCCTGAAGCCATGTTAGATAACATTATTAAACTCTACCTGAACAAGGAACATGATTTTTCTAAAGTAAAACATAATAAGATGGGTGCTTTGGGAAAAGCAACATTCTAGGGGTGAATGATGGGGTTTCAGTTGAAGGAACCTTTCTTTGCAATAGTTCAGAATAGAAGAGCCTTACATTTGCTCCACTGTCTCACTGTGAAAGAGGATCTGCCATTTTTTCTTGTCATCTTCTCTTTCAACCAAATTCTTTTTCTCTGCAGAAACCACTATTACTGACATCCTCTCTGTTGACTCTTGGCCATCTCTGATTGGTGTTCAAGTCTAGTTATAATCATGCATTTTTCCCTTGCCTTGCCTTTCCCTGATAGAACAAATAAGGAGAATGATAGTCAACAATAAAACCCCAAATCTGGACTCAATCCACAAATCCCTGCCCAGAGCCAGTATAGATTTATTTGTGAAGCGAAATTGGGACATTTTCAAATTTGCATTTAATACCAACCATACACTCAGTAGTATTACAAAGAAATTTATCTTATCAAATTTCTGCTAGTTGTGCATTACAAAGAATGCATACACTCACACAATTTGTTTCTACAATGTCTTCAAGCCAATCCATTTTTATAAAGATTTGACTGAGCAAACATAATGGAAGTGTTTATTATGTTGTACACCATTGACTGTCTTTCATGTTTCGTTCAAAATTCTCCCCTTAAGCTGAAGAAATCATTGCTGTAACACATATTGAGAAATTAGCATCCTATCTGCAGTAATGCCGAAACTATAATTACAAGGGTGCTCAAACTATTGATACAATGCAATATAAAAATAATTCAATCCTAACAAAGAATGAGCAATTTAAGATCTGAGATAAAATGTAACTTCGACAAAAGCTTTTTACTTTCAGATTGTGACATCAAAGAATATAATAAAAATATCATTTTAATTGCTACTTTTATCTCAAAATATGAATATGCTAACACAATATACTAACTTTTTTAGTTGTCTGGCAATACAAAAAAGTAAATGCACACTTACACATCCACACAACTCATTAGATGGTAACCAGTTGTGCTGTAAGCACGTAATGATAACTTTATGACCTACAATATTATATAGCATAATTTTTATAAAGGATTTCTTCCACATTAAACAACAAAGTCTCAGTCACAAGATATTACAGATGTAGGTTTATCTGAATAAATTTGTCAAATATAAAACAATTTTATCTAAGTATAATATATATATGAATGTATGAATGATACGGTGAACTTAAGCATTATATATGTATAGTAAAATTACTCCCACATGAGATGACTGGCAATGAAGACCGTTGCAGAGATTGCATATGGATTCTTTTGAATAAAAACACTGGTTGCACAATGGGTTGCCCTAACCCACCGTTTGATTATGTAAATACTAGCTTCTTGTTTATCATAGTGGCATCTGCACACACTCGCTGCCCTGGTGGGCCTCTCCTCCCGGGATAATGAATTTTAACGGCTGGAGTCTGGCAGTTGGGGCTGCCCAGGAGGCTGTGCCCCGCTGCGGAGTCCTCCTCCAGGTCCAAGTCCCTGGCTGGCTCTGCACGCGTGCAGATGGACAACAATAGCTGGGGGGCCTATGGGCCCGCCCCCTCCTTCCCGTTTGTAAAGAGACAGATTTCCCTAATCAGCTTCCTCGTTATCAAACCGTTTGTCCCCCCTGACTCTGCTGTCAGTCTTGTAGAGGAGAGCATTTTAAAGGAGAGTAATTAAACCTAGGGGGATGGAAGAGGTTATTATTACTATTTTTTATAAATAGGCATTTGTCAGCAACCAATTGAATTTAAATGGCATGAGATCCAACTGCCATTGGCTCATTCGAATTTAAACATCCCCCTCTTTTTCTTCTACTCTTAATGTATGATGTACAACATTCTTCTCATGTATACTGAATATTTTCATTAGAATTTCTTTGGAAAAGAATCAGAATTTCCATTAAAGCTTATTTCTGAATATAAGAATATCAATTTTTATTTAATATATGTTTTTAAACTGCTAGAGAAATTTCACTACGTACAAACTGTATTCATGAATCAGCATCAGTCGTTTCTTATCTGTGTGGATACACAATTCAGGCTCCTAGTTATCAAAATCAAATCAAATAAAATAGGCTTTTATTGTCAATTCCCTATATGTCCTTAACATACAAGGGAATTGAAATGCTGTTCTTCTCTCATCTTTGTAATACAGTATAAAAAAAGGAAATCTTGATATGTTCATTCTTATATACATGAGCATGGAATGTTTATTTAATTTTTATTTCTACATCAGATTAAATATAATCACACACAATTCTAACATTAAACTGGAGGCCAGGTTGAAGTTTAGATACCCCATGGTATGAATTGTTTGTGTAAATTTTTTTTCTTTATTTGAATAAGCTAGAGATGTCATTGGTCATGAGACACTTCCACTGTTTTGGTTTAAATAAGACAGATGGCCCACACTGGATGCAAATCCTAACAACAGGGATTTCCTGAAAGTTGTGTCATCTGACATCTGACACCAGCTGGCATAATTTTACATGAAAAGTTAAACATCCAATTGACAGGATATTTTGCTTTTCCGAATTGCCTTCTGAAATGTGCCATGATTCTAACAATGGTTTAATAAGAGCCTAACCATGCTTCAATAATGATATTCTTCTTTCAGAATTCTGTTCATATACGTATATGTTCACATTTGAAAAGAAACGTGGTGATTCGTATAGACCCCTTATATTAGTGTTTGTAATACTAATCAATGAGAAATGCTTAACTACTGGAACATTCTTAAATATATTTTATAGTAGATAACTTCAAGTCACTTCCCTCGACCCTGAATAGGACAAGCAGTTTCAGAAAATGGATGGATGGATGGATGGACTTCAAGTCACAGCATAAGGAAATAAAATTCACATTTTTTGAAAAAAATTTCATTAGCTGTTTAAAATATATCCTCTTAACACGAGTATTCTATTTTTTTTTAAATCAATGTTCATGTTTATCCTACTGCAATTTGTATAACACTAACCATTTTTTCCCTATAATTATCACCAAATTAATGTGATGAAGCTGAGTTTTTCTTTTCCCTGTAAAATAAATTGTGACTCATCCTTGACACAGTCTGTTGACCATGTCTAATTTAATTCACTATAATTTCTTTCTCAGTAATGGTCTTAGAGAGCAATTAATTATAGGAACATTGGCAAGCTATGTGTACTATTACCCTAAATAAATATTGAATGTCATTAAAAAAAAGTCCAACCACTTACATATTTTTGCTCAATATGCATGTCCCACAGAGCAAAGTTACTTCCAGAGTAGGTGAGTTATATCTTTCTTCTGGTATCAAAATGCCTGTTGTGTATTAATTAAAATTCTTTGATTGAAGAAGAATAAGCATTGTCTCATCAAAGTACTGCTTAAAATGTAAACATGTTATATGTGGTAGCGATACCCTTAAAGGGATATGATTATTCTAACTAATCATAAACAAAATAAATTAATATGTATCTCAAAGTGAGATAGAAGGCATTTTATGAGTGTTTTCTGAAAGCACCGGTGGCTTATAGATCAAGACCAGGTAGGCATCTTTTTATTAGACCATGCAAATATAAGATCCCCTGTGCCTGTTGACCAACTGCTGTAAACAGAAAGAGAATAATTTACAGATGAGTGTGATCAAAGGAAGGTTTCATCTGGTTCTTGATCATAAGTCTATATCCATTCATGTGAAGAAAGAGCAACTTCTTTTTTTTCTTGAGGCAATGTGCAGTGGTTTGATGAAAGTCTTGCAAGTCATGCCTCTCTGTCATGATCATTGGAGATTTTACAGTCAATTATTTTGCTTCCCCTTTATTGGGTTTTCTAATGGCATGCAGCTTGTGTGCAATAAGCTCAATTAAATTATGCAGTGATGTGCACAAATAGCCACACAATGGCACTGCTGGAGGGCCAAATGAATGCTGATGGTGAGAGGGATTGAGAGAATCCTAGAATAGGAAGATGAAGGTAAACACTGCCAAGGGAGTGGGAAATATCATTTTCTCCATTTTAGCCTCAGTATTTGCTGTCACTTGTAATGACTGTGGTCTGCTAATGTTTTTCAGAAAAGTTATTTGAAAACGACACATGCATTGGATTGAAAAAGACTGGCAAAGAATACTATAAGTTGCAGTATTTGAAGCATGAGTGATGGTTTGCCTTTATCAAGCTAATTACAGACAAAAATACTTTTACAGTGAGGCTGATTGATTTGGCAGCTGTATTTATACATGAGAAAATGTGTCATGTGAATTTCAATATTCTTTTGTGATAGGAAGGGCCCCATCCATCCTGGGAGGGAGAGACAAATGGCAGTCACTATTTGTATTGATTCATTACACCTGTTTCTTTTTCCAATGTCCATATATATTAGCGTCTTTCACACTTGTCTTGACGGCACCACACAGTTTTTTTATGCTATTTCACCAAATGAGAGAAAGGATGGTTAAACTTCATAATGTTGCCCCAGACATAACAGTATTACTTACTATAATGTGTTCAATTCACTGAATTAAATGTAGTACATTTTGCCCTACATGTGAAGTGAATGTTTTTTCTTGTAGAATACCTTACTCAGCTCACAGCATTGGGAACCCCCCAGGGGTCACTAGTGTTAATGACTCTGCCAGCTCACTAGATCAGCAAAACAGTGTAATCATACTTAATTGACATGCAGTACACAGATTGTGCAAATGAAGGTTAGATGTTGCCATGCAGAAGATGGGAATGGAGTGTCATTTATGCACATCATGGTGAGACAATATTCTAAACTGATTAAAGGAATAACATTGATATTACTACTACTACTACTACTAATAATAATAATAATAATAATAATTACAAGAACTTCATGTGTGTTTAGATTGCATGTTCTCCGCATGTCATTGTGGGGTTTCCTCTAGGTACTCCAGCACCCAACCCACAGCCCAAAATTTTGGAGTTACCTGTATTTCTCTGTATATGTCTTAAATATCAATTTTTTCCGAAATATTTATATTCTATTTATTTCTCATTTGGAATGTGACCAACATCTTCCATGACAAAAGAATAGCGACTAACAGATTAACCAATGATATACATGGTTTTTCCCCCGTGAGCACAATATATTAAATCATGCTCACAACTTAGTTTAACATACCCACGAAATACTAAACTGAGCTGACATCATCCCTATAATGTATACAATATAGATCTTCACCCTTATAACCTGTCTGCAAGGGCTGAAAAAGATCTGTAAAACACAGTTATCCTGCACGATATGCAATGTCTGAAACACTCTTCTTTTCCTTGACACTGTGTGGCACTGTTTCAGTTTTGGGGTGATCTGTCTCAAAATTTGAACACTTTCAGTTTGTCACTCCTACAGTGTGCCTGCACAGTTTGATTAATGAAACTAGGTGTTGCTCTTCATCCATATAATGTTTTTGTGAAGCAGTAATAAGATCCATCAAATATATTTTAACTTATCACATTCACAAGGTCAAATGCTGGCTGCTTTCACCCTTTCCTCGGCTGTAAGTAAGAGACTTTGCTTCAGTTTTGGGGAAAACTGTCTCAAAATTTAATCAAATCAGAACCCAAACAATGCCTCTGCAAAGTCTGAAAAAGATTCGTCAAAAACTTTTTTGAGTTATCGTCTGAAGTGTATGAAGTGTCAGCACTGCCCTTGTTTGCTATCATTTTGCAGTGTTCAATTTTGGAATGATCTCTCAAAAAATGTAATCAGTTCCTGTGGGGCACCTGTTCAATCCCTTTGTAAAGTTCCGTGAAATGATTTTTGAGGTATTGCCTTTAGATAGATAGATAGATAGATAGATAGATAGATAGATAGATAGATAGATAGATAGATAGATAGATAGATCAATTAAAAATTGTATGCATAAAAATTGCTGACAGCTTTAAATTTGCATTGGATTTCAAAACTGAGTCAATTGGCATTCTGTCAGGATTGGTGCCCATTGGGTCCTGTCATATCTGTCTTGCCCCGTTTGGCCAGCAGGTGTTACTGGCCATCCTCTTCCCTCCGCTTTGCCCCTAGTGTGTTTGCCTCCTCCCTAGGCTGCTGTGTGGCTTAACTGGCTGAGTGGTTAGCCACTGTTCCTAGCTCCCCTTTTGTGGTTGTGGATTCAAGGTTGTCCTAGTTTTGTTTCCTTTAGTGTTTGGTCCATTTTCTCCTGTCTGTTAATGGACCTCTCAGTGCCTGTTAATTGTACTACCCCACTTGTGTTTTGTTGCCCCGTGCCCTTAATGATCAGTTGATTTGATTGTCCTCACCTGCTCCTTATTGCCCTGCTCCTTACAGTTCTGTGTAGTCACATCTGCCCCTTGTTAGTCATTGTGATCAGTAAATTTAAGTGCATACCTTTGTTATGTTTCATAGTTGGCTATTGTTCACATTGCTGTGTGTTGTTCATCTGCTTGTTTTTTTTTTTGGTACTGCTCTCCATGTTTCTCTTTTCCCTAGTTGTTACCTTTTGATATCATTGTAGTTAGTTTTTGTTTCTCCTGTTTGCTTTTGACCCTAAGTGGTCCTTTTATATTGTTGTTTAGGCCTTGGTATTCTGTTTTGTTTAATGTAACCGGGTTATAGGTGTAATGCTGCATGGTTAAGCGGTAGCATTAGCGGGTGATGTCTCCTTTAAGAGCCCACGAACTACTGCAATACTGTTGGGTGATCGGTTGTAAATCATACTGCATTCTGGGCATATTTGGGGCCTAAGGATGAGTCTGCGGGAGACCTGAGGCAGATGTCTACAGGGATCGGGTTTAATCTTGTGGTGAGTTTGTTTTTTTTTTTAAATTATTATTATTATTATTATTATTATTAATAATAATAATAATAATATTTTTAAAATAAAAACAGGGAAATGGTAATTTAAAAAAGTCTCATGCAGGAAGACTGAATTATATGAGCTGGTTTGACTGAAATGTCGGCAAGTTATGAATACTGAAGTGACATGGGTAACATGCCATGCTGAAACCTTTTGCGTTAGGAATAACAATTTATCTAGGTAAATGCAGTGTTTGCTTATTTTGTGAAATGTTATGACCTGTACAATGTACTAGGGAAACCATATTTCATAAATAAGTGTATGCCATGATGGTCCCTCTAGCCACGAGTATAGGTCTGGTGCAGAGGACTCGTGCCACAGTCGTAACAGATGTGATTTGTGGGTAAGTGGAGGAAAAGTTTTACATGTGTAAGTAAGAATGTGTACAATTCATATGGATGCATGCAAAAGCGTACAGTGGTGGTGTAATGCTTTTTTTTATCTACTCTTTCAGTATCGCCACTACTGTTTTTGTTGGGTTTATGGTTTGGTTACCTTTTCCAGGTAATGTGAATACTGGACTGGGTGTGTGTTCTTTGACCTGTAGTCTGTATGGTCACACATCAGATTTTATTTGAATGCAAAAAATTGATGTTTCTGTTAGCCTTACACCTTGTGTACAGGAATTTATTTTTATTTTCTGAACTCCACAATTTTTCGTATAACAGAGCACTAGCTATGGAGATTTTGTATTAGTTCTCTTATGTAAATAAAATTTTAAAATCCCTTTGTGGATTCTATCAGACAAAAGACCCCAAAAATTATATTTGTTGGTTGTGTGTCCATCTCTGCCGCCAACATTAATAAACCCCTTTGTGTTGGAGCTCTAAGTGGATCGTCACCCTCATTTCCCGCCCACACCTTGCCCTGTGTCCGTAACAGATTCATTTATCAAATTTATTAGATGCTAGTCAAAACAGCAGTTTTCCAATTTGACTAACAAAGCAATTTCTATGGTGGGATAATTCAGGTATAGCTTAGACATCACATTTGTCTATATCTATTTTTCCATCTCTCTGTTTGACAGAATTCTGTTTGACAGAATTCATTTGTAAAATAAGTTTGTTCTACTATAGCAATTTTATGGGCTGGGTAAAGTGCTGCACACCACCCTCCCCTCCGAAAATTAAAAAAAAAGTAAATCCTTCCCAAGTAATGTTATTTATATAAACACATTATATAATTTGGTGATAGGCTAACACAGTGGTACGAAGACAGCACACTTCCATAATCAGCTATGGAGCAGATGGTAAGGTGAGAGACTGCACATTACTGGTTTAATCCTCTTCTACAAACTATGTCCAACCCAGGAAAAAAATAAAATCCCCAGTAGTGCAGCCACTAAGGCTTCCTCCGACCATGACTCCTCAGCAAGACTTGGTGCCAGGATGACTGGCTTCTTACTTTCACCAGTGAACCAGGAAGAAAGGAGATTAGTGGTGAATTCAGAGAGATGCTGCCTGCCATCTGGCAAGACCTTTCTCAGGCTCATCCTGCAGTCTGAAAACCACCAGTCTAGTCTCAGATAGGAGGTTGTGACACTATTGCCAATGCCAGTATTTTATATTTAGTGTAGTACCTCTGTTTGTATATATTTTACATTTTTATGTATGTGTGTATTATATATTTACCCTGCCCATGTTGTGTGTGTGTTTTTTTTTTTCTTTTTTTTTTTTTGGGGGGGGGGGGGGGGGGGGGTTCACATTGTTGATCCTTCTTTCCCAGGATATCATCTCCTAAAAATATAAGGACCTATGGTATCTATTTGCAAAAAAAGTCATACATTCACTCCTATACAAATTTAAAAGGGTACCTAAACAAAAGATATAGACAATCACTTTTATATACATTGTATTTGTATGCGCAGTGAGTGCTTCAGTGCATGTATTACTCAAAACGAGTACAGCTAGTGACCGCTAATTAGCATAAGTGAAGTGATATTTGAGGTCCACAACATTTATACATGTATTTTACAAACACTAAATAGTGCTAACCTGGTTTGCATCGATAGTGAAATATTTTTCAGCATTGTAACCCACAACATTAAGTTTTACTTGGTTCTTGCAGTTAGACTCATAGTTTTCATAATTCTACTTACTGACTCTGAAATGTCACTAGCTTACATTAACTGCAAAAAGTCATTCTTGTCATCTTAGGTATTGTACCCAAGGGTGTAAAGTAATAAACTACAGTACAAGTACTCTCATTTGTCACTGAGGTTTTTTTTCCTGAATTTGTACTTATCAAAGCACAACCCTGTTTCCAAAGAACTCAGGATACTGTGCAAAAGGTGTTGCTTGTAGGGGAGAACAACAGCCTTTTATTAGCTCATTAAAAGGACTAACAGAGGCACTCAACTAGCACTGAACCACCACTCTGACAACATTGTCCACCATGCGGTCATCCAACTATTCCAACACCACACAGTGGGTACACACATACTATTTACCACCATTAACATTAAACGCTATACACAACACTACTATAGAGCACGATAGTACACACCAAATGTACACAACTATTTACACTGACAAGGATGTTGTTTACATGGCTCACAAGCATGCCGGGGTATACAAATGTTAAAAGGCTCTTTTCTGCGGAGTTATCCCACTGGTGCTGCATTATACTCAATTTGAATTTGATGCCAGCAACATGTTTCAAAAAAGTTGGGATGGGCAGCAAAAGACTGGAAATGTTGTGTAATGCTAAAACAAACACCTGGTTGAATATCTCACAACTCATTCGGTTAATTGGCAACAGGCCAGTAAGATGATTGGGTATAAAAAAGAGTCTCCTAGAGAGGCAGAGTCTCTGTGCAGTAGCTTCACTACTCTGAAAGACTGCATGGGCACCATTTTAAGAATAATGTTCCTCAACATAATATTGCAAAGAATCTGGGAATTTCATCTATGGTACATAATATCCTTAAAAGATCAGAGAATCTGAAGAAGTCTCTTTACGCAAGGGACCAGGCTGAAAACCAATACAGGATAGCCATGATCTCCACAAATGCAGGATGAAACTCTACCATGCAAAGAAACCAAATCTAAACATGATCCAGAAATGCTGCTCACTTCTCTGGGCACAAGCTCATTTAAAATGGACTAAGACAAAATTTAAAACTATCTTGTGGTCTGAGGAATCAAAGTTTCAGGATGCTGAGTCATGGATGCTGCATCCTTCAAGCTAAGGAGAAGAGGGACCATCCAGCTTCTCAGCAGACAGTTCAAAAGTCAGCATCCATGATGGTATAGGCGGTGCATTAGTGCCCATGGCTTGGGTAACATGCAAAACTGGGAAGGCTGGAAATGCTGAACGATATACACAGGTTTTGGAGCAAAATATGCTGCCATCCAGACAATGTCTTTTTTAGAGAAGGCCTTGTATATTTTAGCAACAATGCCAAATTGCATTCTATGCATATTACAATAGTATGGCTCCATAGTAGAAGAGTCCAGGTACTAGACTGGTCTGCATTAGGGCTACAGCTATCGATTATTTTAGTAATCGAGTATTCTATTGATTATTCCATCAATTAATTGAGTAATCAGTTAAGAAATTATTCTGTCTTATTAAAGAGCAATAGTAACTATCCAAAAAAGAAAAAAATAGACAGGTCTCTTAAAATGAACAACTCATGGGTTTCCTTTTAAGGAACATTTTTAATAATTGAACTCTGAAAAAAGAACTAAACCCTTTTGGTGCATTTATGTACATATTTGATTTTTTTTTTTTTTTTTTAAAAAAAAAAGAAAACACTTTCTTAAATGCAAAAATAAATAACATAATGTCAAATAAAATTACTGAAAAAAGGTATACATATATCTTAAACTAAGGCATAAATTAAAACGGCCTTTACTCTCTGTATTCTTGTACATTTATAGGAGGCATTAAAAAAAGTTCTGACAGGATTGTATCTCCTGGATGAGGTAGGAATGGTGTGTGCATGTTCATGTGTGTGTAAGTGAA
>JAODJU010000001.1:37776210-37787461 GCA_026776725.1 Gnathonemus echidnorhynchus
TTTGAATGTTGATGTAAAGATTCTGGCTAAAATGCTTGCAAAGCGTCTTGAGGCTGTCCTACCTGAAATTATACACATTGATCAAACAGGGTTCATTAAAAATAGATTGTCTCATAATATAAGAAGATCATTGAATATAATTTACTCTTCTAATTCTCATCCATCAGAGGCTCTTCTTCTGCTTGATGCAGAGAAGGCCTTCGATCGTGTAGAATGCGATTACCTTTTTTATGTGCTACAGAAATTCGGATTTGGCAACGCGTTTATTTCCTGGATTAAACTTTTATATTCCTTTCCAGTCTGCTCAGTTCGAACAAATGGAGTATCCTCCTCTAATTTCCCCTTGAAACGTGGCACTAGACAGGGCTGCCCACTTTCACCTTTGCTTTTTGCATTTGTAATTGAACCTTTGGCAATTGCCATTCGTACTGAGCAGTCTATAGAGGGAATTGTGAGAGCTGGTACAGTTCACGAAATCTCGCTATACGCCGATGATGTGTTGCTCTATATATATCTGATCCGGCTGTTTCTTTACCTGAAGTCCTGAGAATTATAAATTCTTTTAGCCTCTTTTCCGGTTATAAATTGAATATAAGTAAAAGTGAGATTTACCCTATAAATTTTCCAATTTCTGATTTACAGAGAAGCGTTTCAATGTTTAAAGTTGCGTCTCATAGTTTTAAATACTTGGGAATAACAATTACCCGTAAGTGTTTAGATCTCTTTAAAGCTAACTTCACCCCATTTCTCCGGCGAGTTCAGAATGATTTTGCTCGCTAGTCAGCTCTCTCTATTTCTCTGGCTGGATGTGTGAATCCAGTAAAAATGAATGTTTTGCCTAGATTTCTGTATTTATTTCAGTGTATTCCAATTTTAATACCTAAATCTTTCTTTAGGACTTTAAACCAACACATTTCGTCTTTTATTTGGAACAAAAGACCAGCCAGAATTCGAAGAGAAATACTTCAGAGACCAAGGGTTGAGGGTGGGCTTGCCCTTCCTAATTTTTTATTCTACTACTGGGCGGCAAATATACATTCTACATTGTTCTGGTTTCAGAGTCATTTCGGGCTCTGTGATTGCGTCCCAGCTTGGGTTAGAATTGAAGAGGGTTCTTGCTCCCCAGCCTCACTAGCCGCACTGTTGTGTGGCCCTCTCTCTGCCGTCTCACGTCTCCCTTATGGTAATACCATTGTCCAGCAATCATTACAAATTTGGTCCCAATTTTGAAACCATTTTGGCCTCCAACGTTTGCCATTGGTTTCACTTGCCTTAAAATGCCTATTCTACTGTTAGGGCAATAATAAAAAAGTGGACAACAACTGGAACTGTTACAAACCTGCCTGGAAGAGGACCCAAGTTTATTTTTCCCCCATGTACAGTGAGGAGGATCATAAAAGAGGCAAAAAGAAATCTCCAAAGATGACTGTTGGTGAATTACAAGACCAAGTAAAATCTTGGGGTTACCACATCTCTGAAAAAAACTATCATGCTAACACTACTACAACTTTGACTGGAAGCAAATTCAATGGTGTGATGAAACAAAAATGGAGCTTTTTGGCAATAAACATAAGGTGGGTTTGGCGTAAAAAGAAGGATTGCTATAATGAAATGAACCTTATCCCAAATGCAAAATATGGTGGAGGTTCTGTGATGTTTTGGGGCTGTTTTTCCTGCAAAGGACTTGGAAACCTCATTAGAGTTCATGGCATTATGGACTCCATGAAATACCAGGACATTTTAATACAAAATTTGGCTGCCCCTGCCAGGACACAAAAACTGGGCCGTCATTGGATCTTCCAGCCAGACAGTGATTCTAAGCACATGTCCAAATCAACACATAAATGGCTAGCTGACTGCAGAATCAAGCTTTTGTCATGGTCATCTCAGTCCTCTGACCTAAACCCCATTGAAAACTTATGGGCTAAGCTGAAGAGCAGAATGCACTTCAGAGAGGGCCTAGGACCCTGGATGATATGGAGAGATTCTGTAAAGGGGAATGGTCTCAGATGCCAATAAATTTATTTTAATGAAACATTGAATTTTTCTCATTTTTGAAACTACTTCACCAAAAGATGGATTTTTACTAGCCCATTTTACAAATCTTTAGAAGGGGTGTCAATAATTGCAGAGGGTGCTGTATGTAGATAACATTTTAATAACTTTCAAAATCTCTCAAGTACTTATGGGTCAGAACATGTCATTTTCAATATGTATATTTTTGTCTTAGAAGTATTAAGGATTCAACCAGAAATAAGTTATCTGTGGGGCTTCCGGGTATGGCGGAGCACTGAACAGAAACGGTTAACCTTTCTCTGCTGCTAATCCCGAAAATAATACTACCTATGCAACCCAGACTAACGCGAATCAGTTATAAAATATAATTAAACGCATATCATAAATAAACATGCCAAAAAAAGGGGACTAAAGACAAGTACAAAGAGCTTGTTAATGAGGAGAATATGTCAGGATCGGACACTGAAGAGGGAAACACTCGTAGGCCAGCCCAGGCAAGTATCGTAGACACTATGGAGAAAAAGGGAAACCCCTCAACCATGGACATTATGAATGCTATACAATCTTTTAAACAAGAGTTTCATGCTGAAATGGATGGAGTATTGTCAGCAATTAAAAATGTCCAATCTGATATTAAAGAATGCAGTGGTCGAATTGCCGAGGCAGAACGGCATATTTCAACAGCCGAGGACGACATTAGCGGGTTACAGAGTGTAGTAGAAACCCTGTTGAAAAATACAAGATCTTTGAGCAACAAAGTTGATGATTTGGAGTGCAGGAGCCGACGTAATAATGTTTGCATATTGGGTATACCCGAAAAAGACGAAGGCTCAGAACCGCACACTTTCCTGGAGAAATGGATCGCGGACATTTTGAATATACCGGCTTCTTCACAGGAAATAGTTCACCGAATAACAAACCCGAAGTCAAACTCTGCTCCAAGAGTCTTTATTGTGAAATGTCTAAATTACAGGGACAGAGAAAACATTTTTAGAGCCGCGAGAACCAAGAAAGAACTGACGTACAAGAACAACAGAATAAGGTTCCTCCCGGACCTTTCAAGAGAATATGACGGCGTGAGGAAAAAACTGCGAGAACTGGAACTTTTTAAGCACCGAATCATCTTCCCGGCCAAACTGCTACTGACCGCTGGAGAACGTAGAATTGTCTTTAACACACCGGCAGACATGGAGAAATACATCAGGGAGATGGACCATTCTGATTCGCGAGATTAGTGAACAATTTTTAGTTCTTAAACTTGAATCAAAACGAGGTTAAATGATATGTTCAGTTACGACTTGAATCTTTGAAGTGGTAACTTGACATGACTTATGTTCGAGCCATCATATAAGAATGGAAAATGTTAAAAAGTTGTAAAAAAAAAATACAATTTACACAAAGGTTATTTTGTTAACAGATATGCAGCTGCAAAACTAATGTGGGTTGTGGGGAAGCATTAAGCAACAAGCAATAAGCAGCAAGCATAGGAGATGCAAAGTATAGTGCCTAGGAATGGTTCCTCATTGTAATGTGGACCTGTTTCAGTTAGTTAAAGGGAGAAGCATATTGGGGGTTGGGGGTGCCCAAGCGTTCAAATTGGGTAGTTCAAGTTTAGGGGTGAGAAATTCCTCTCATTATGGTACCTACTTTACTTATTTACAAGTTGGTTTATGTAACTGCTTTCAACGCCCTTCATTCATTATTCTTAAAAGCCTAAAAGGCTCAAATAAAAAAGAAACTGGGTCATATCAATATATATAAATAATAGGTATATCAAATAATGGCAGATTGCTTAATTGAATGTGTCTCATGGAACTGTAGAGGTCTAAATAAACTCATAAAAATTAAACAAGTTATGAACAGGATAAGGCAACTAAAGGCAAAGATAGTGTTTTTACAAGAAACGCATCTGTTATCCAGTGAAACTGTCAAGATTAAGCGTAGATGGCCAGGACAGGTTATTTCAGCTTCTTATTCTAACAGCTCTAGGGGCGTAATGATATTAATACACAAATCTATCCCACTACGAATTGAACAGGTATTTGAGGATGCCAGTGGGAGATACAAGGTTCTCTTCTTTCTACACAGTTAAACTTGATTAATATATATGGACCTAATAATGATGATGCCACTTTTTACAACAATTTGTTTCTGAAAATTTCAGCAATGCCAGGCAAATACATAATTGCTGGGGATTTTAATTGTGTTGTGGATCCAACTATAGGTAGATCCATTGGTTTTGATAATACTCATACAAAATCAAGGAAAATGATACATTACTTCATGAAAGAACTGAACTTAATGGATATGTGGAGACATTTAAACCCATGAAAGAAAGAATTTTCCTGTTACTCTGCTATACAATAAAAAAAGTAAAAAGTCAAAAGAAACACAAGAACTACTTAGAACTTTGGAATCTAAAATTAAACAGTTAGAAAAGGACAACTTCCAGGAAGAACATAAAAAACTTCAACTTCAAACAATTATTACTACTTAAAACCCAACATAACAAAATAACAGCTGATAAGGCAGCTGCAAATCTGGCAAGACTCAAACAGTCCCACTATGATAAAGGAGAAAAACCAGGCAGGCTACTTGCATGGCGCATCAAACAACAACAAGCAGAAAAGGTAATAACTTATTAAAGACTCAAAGGGAAATAGCATAGTTGATTTGCTAAAAATTAATATAGAATTTAAAACTTTTTATGAAAATCTTTACAGGTCAGATTATAATATTAGTGCAAACATCCAGAAAGATTTTCTAGACAAACTTAACATTCTTAATGTGCCAGTGGAAAACAAGAAAACTCTAGATAAACAGCTAAACACAGTTGAGATTTCAGAGGCCATAAGTGCATTAAACGCTGGAAAGACGGCAGGGCCCGATGGCCTTCCAATTGATTTTTACAAACATTTTAAAGATAAACTAATAAATCCTCTTTATGAGATGTATATGGAATCGTATATAAATGGTTATTTGTCCCCATCAATTAGAGAGTCTTTAAATATACTTCTTCCAAAACCAGGAAAACCCAATACAAAATGCGAGAATATGCAACCTGTAAGTTTAATAAACACTGACACTAAAATCCTCAGCAAAATCTTGGCACAGAGGCTAGAGAGAGTGCTTGCTGGTATAGTTGGGGATGATCAAAACCGGTTTATAAAAGAAAGATATGGGTTCCATAATGTAGAAAGGGTCCTCAATATTATATACAATAAAAAGGAAGAGCGTGATACGGCTCTTCTTTTGCTGGATGCAGAGAAGGCCTTTGATAGGGTTGAGTGGCCCTATCTTGCTGAGATTACTCATCGATTCGGACTTGGAGATAATATGTCATTGGATAAAATTATTACACCTTAATCCTACGGCACGAATATTAACAAACTAAGTAATATCTGAACCCTTTAATATTACAAGAGGATGCCCTCAAGGCTCACCGTTGTCTCCATTATTGTTTATTTTGGCAATAGAACCATTAGCAATGGCAGTTAGAGCCATATCTCAAAATCTTCACTTATGTTACTGAATGAAACTGAAAGACAAGAATATGTATCTACTTTTAGACAAACAACCAATTTTACTTATTTGGACATTAAAATAGTACCTGATTTGGAAAATATAGCATCAGCAAATTATGGACCATTATGGGATTCAACACTTGGATCTGTAGAAAGATGGGCACACTTACCTATCTCTTTGATAGGAAGGATAAATATAGTAAAGATGAACATATTGCCTAAATTTTTATATTTATTCCAAAATATTCCTTTGGCACCTCCAAAAGTTATGTTTGCAAGACTTAAACAACTCATTACAAAATTTATATGGAACAAGAAAGGTCCTAGAGTTCAATTATCACTGCTATATCTTCCATTCGATACAGGGGGATTAAATTGTCCAGATTTCTACTTGTATTATCAAGCAGCGCAACTCAGAACAATATTGTTCTACTTCTTTAATTACGTTACTCCAGCATGGCTGGATATAGAGTCACAGTCTGTTCAATTACCGCTACATCTGTATCTGTATTCAGATAAGATGGAACACTTAGAAAAACAAACAGCCCATCCCATACTACTGGATATGATTAGAATATGGTTTGACGTAAAGAAATATATGAATATATCTGACTCCTTATCAGAATTTACCCCAATTTGGGGTAATGCCTTACTTAAACCTGGCAAGCGGGGCCGGTGTTCTGGGAATCCATCCTACCCGACAAACCATCCTACCCGTCGTTTCTGCACATGCGTGCGTATGCGCACATCAGAAAATGCCATTTTCTGAGATCCGCCCGTAATTCCATGCTACTCCGTTTTTATATTTGGAAAATAGGTAAGTTTTAGTACATTACTGACGTGGATACTTGATTCATTTTAAGCCATTGTGAATGTTTGTTCATTTCAACCTGGTGTTCATTTTGTTGGCCTTTAATATTGGTCCTAATTGGACACATTTGATGTTATCGAGAAAGTTAGCAACTTTGCAGTTCTTTCTTGCTGAGTGAGAAGACTATTGTATTCTAATTAATTAATATGTGTATGATATATTAAGCCTATTTAGGTCATGTGGTTATTTAATAGATTGAATTATGTACATTGTTTGCTGCACATATTGAAGCTCAAAAGAAAATGTCTATTTACATTCGTAGATATGGAGGAGAAATGGGAAGAGATTTCCCTGTTAATTTCTGCTGGGTCCTACCCTATAGAATATGACAAGGCACAGAGGCAAAACCTCAGAAGATATGCCTCAAAATTCAGCCTGAAGGGTGAGTAATTTATTGTTAATACTAACAACTCATATATTTGGTTAAATACATTTGTACATTTTTTTTTCTGTAGATGGAGAACTCTTTTTTGGAAGTCGAAGAGTAGTGAAAACCAAGGATGATGCCAGGAGGATCTTTCAGGAGTTTCATTCATGTCCAATTGGAGGACACACTGGCATACACAAAACACTATCTGCCATGTGTTCCAGATTTTACTGGTTTGGCATGACAGTTGACATTAAAAATTGGGTATGTATTACCTGTTTGTATTGTAGTTAAATAGTGTTTAAAATGAGTGAATTGTTTTTTATAGCAGTTAAAAGACGAACTGTACACTAGCAAATTCTAAATAAATATGTGTAAATAATTAGTTACATTAATAACCTGCAGAGAATATTGCATTAAGTAATTTTATTAAATCATGTTGAACATTTATGTGATCTCCATAAATATTTTACCTTAAAGATTCAGGAATGTGACCAGTGTCAAAAAGTTGGGAAACCACTGTCTGCTGTGCAACCGTTGCAGTGCATTGAGGTAAATAATTTTAGCTTAATAATAGAAATGTTAATGCATACATTATACAAATTATCCTTTTGTCCTTGATAGGTGTCTGATGTGTGGGAACTAATTGGAATTGATCTTACTGGACCTCTTCCAAAAACTTCCAACGGCTTCCAGTACATTCTCACTGCAACCGACTACTTTTCTAAATGGGTCGAGGCTTTTCCATTAAAAAGTAAATCTGCATCTGAGGTAGCCCAGCACTTATGTGCCATTATATATAGACATGGCTGCCCCAAAAGGATTTTGTCGGACCAAGGCAGAGAGTTTGTGAATGAAGTAAGTGTTAAATTATATTTTAGTTACCTTTTTTACTTGACCTCCCTGGGGTCAATGTTTTTGTGTGCTTGAATGTGTATAAGAACCTTGTTTTTGTCTCTTGAAGCTCAACTCTGGTCTTTGCAAGCTGTTGAAAATTGAGAGAAGTGTCACAGCAGCATACCACCCACAGACAAATGGCCTTGATGAAAAGACCAACGACAACATAAAAAGGTATGCCTAATATTTGTATGTAACTGTTTTAATAAAATTTATATTATTAAAACTTAATTGTTACTTAACTTTAATTAAGTCATTTCAATACTTCAAATTAAAGTTTCATTACTGTGTTTACATATTTCTTTGCCTGCATTTAGAGCCCTCCGAAAATTGGTAAATGACCAGCAGAATAACTGGGATGTGTATCTAGATGCCACACTGTTTTCACTGAGGTCAAAAATACACACCACAACAAAACACACACCGTTTTTTTTGATGTATGGAAGAGAAGCAATATTTCCATCGGAAGTTACAGTTGAAGTACTGGTGAGTGTTTGAGTGCTTTCTATGTCAGAACTAGGAATATAAACAAATGAAATTGTATTTTTCTTAAATGGTTTGAGAATCAGATTTAATCTTTCTGCTTTTAATTGCTAATTCCTATAAAATTTTAGATTTCCAACATCAATTTGCCACAGGAAACAAGTTACAGTGACTATGTACAGTCTAAAAGTGACACGCAAAGTGTAGTTAAAAAAACTGCACAAGAAAACATTGCAAAGTCCCAAGACAAGCAAAAGGGTGCATATGCCAAGCGGGTCCTGAAAAAGTACAAAAATGTTGTGTACAATGTGGGAGATGAAGTTCTTCTTCTGAACATGAGGAAACGTGGAAGAAAAGGAGGAAGACTTGAACCTGATTTTTCAGGTCCCTACACAATTGAAGACATCTGTGGCAAATGTGTTAGACTGAAAAATGCTGAGGGAATTACTTTAAACACTCATTACAGTATTGACCACATTAAGCCATATAGAAGAAGCCACCAGGTCAGCTCAACTCCAACTCAGCCTGTAAAGAGTAGCCCAACTTTTAATATACCTCCTTGCAGTCCTACAGTCGACCCTCAGGATCATCAATTGCTGCAAGTTAACAGACCCTCTGTTATACAGTGGGCACCCAAAACAGCTGAGGTAAAATCAACACAAGCACCAGAGCAGCTTGTACCAGTGACCCCCCAGAAACTAAGCACGCAAGAAAAAGGTGGCATAGCTAAAAGTCTCATTCTGACCGGTTGGTCATTTGTTGCCAGTTTGGCTAGTTGAGTGAATGGAATGTTTTATTTACTTCTATCTTGCTACTTGACCTGTTGGTCAAATTTTGGCTTTCTGATTTACAGAAAGCCACTCTCCTCTGGCATGTTTATTGTGTTGGCCCGTTGGCCCTCTGGCATGTTTATTGTGTTGGCCCGTTGGCCCTTGTCTGCTTGTGGCCCGTTGGCCCTCGACCCAGATTTTCAACAGGAAACTCTTATTACTAAACAAACCTATCATATGTTTTTTTTTTAGTGAAGTGGCTTTGGGCTGCAAAAGACACTGGGCGTGTGGAGGCAGTCGTAGGACCATACAAATTGTATGACTCTTCATTTCGCACGCTGGAGGACAGTGGGTGGCTTTCTGATGAGGTAAGCGTTAGGTAAGTTATCATTTATGATGCTGGTGGTGGTGTGTATAGTGTATAAATAATCTTTTTAATTTTTTTTTTTATCAATACAGGTCGTTGACGCATACCTGCACTGCCTCATTAGGAAACAAAAGGCAAGTAAGAATTATGTATGCCCAGATATTTCTGAAAAAATTTTTTGATTGTTTTCTAACTTTTTTAAATGCTTGCATTTTTCAGAAACCTGTACATCAGTTATCTTGCGTTGTTGCAACCTCACTGTTTTCTGGGCAGTTTAAAAGTGTCAGCAAGGTAACTTGGATGTTGTATAGGTAGTACATTACATAAATGAATCCAAACCTTTATAAACTTGCTTAAAAAAATTCCACAGATGATGTTTCCAGCTGAGGACATTTGGTTGTGCCCACTGAACTTCGGTGCACACTGGATCCTTGTGGTACGTGTTCACACTTCATGTGATTATTTTTCAAGCGGCATACTTTTGTTTTGAAAATGTTTATAATTGATAATGTTTACTTAAGTGAGTTTAATAAAAAAAATAAAATACAACTTTTATTTTAGGTTGTCACAATGTCCTCCAAATCTGTACTGCTGTTAGACCCCCTCGGAAATGAAGGTGTATATGAAAGGAAAATTATGCGTAACTGGAGGTATTCATCATACTATAATAACGTTTTTTCTAGAACAAAATGCTGGCTGGATTAAAAACTGCTTTTCTTTATTAGGAATTTTCTGAGGATGAAAGGGATGGAAGACTCCCGAGTGGAGTGGAAAATGCAGACTCTGCAACACAACAAGCAGCAAGACTCCAGCCGTTGTGGAGTTTTAGTGTTGAAGGTACTTATTAAGCAATTGTATTTAATTATGGCTAACTAGAATTAAGATAATAACTTACGATGAATAAATTACAGTTTGCAGAACACTACCTTCTGAGTGGAGAGGTCACTAAGGTGCTGTGTAGTCCAGAAGCCATTGGTCTGCAGCGTACAGAAATAGCTTGCGAACTGCTAGAACATCAAGGTATGCTCAGCCATGTCCTTTTGTATTACAAGTAGTTGCAATTTAAAAAACTGTTTGGTTAAACACCAATGTGTTTCTAGGTAATGCTGAGGACTATTGTGTGGTTTGTTCCATGCTGGAAGTTGATGCTGATTCCAGTCTGATTGAAATGGTAAAACAAAATGAACACCACAAATGCATAATGGTCATTATTTTCTAATCATATTTATAATGTTAGTTAACACACTCACATATACTATAACCCCCCTGCCCCTTCTCCCTCTTCAGGTGCAGTGTGACTTTTGTCGCAGATGGGCACATTTCGGATGTGCTCAATATAATAGAAGCCAGTTGAACTACATGTGTGTCAAATGTACATAATTTATTAAGAATACTGTTTCTTTTCCCCATCTTTCTCCTTGTGTGCTGTTGTATGTGTAAATATTATATATATCTGTAAATATGTATTATATGTATCTGTAAATATGTTCAGTAAATATGCTGTAAATCAGTCTAATGGATGAAGTTCATTGTCAAAGTTTGTACATTAAGGTGTTCCAATCACTTCCATGGCAACAGGTGTAAAACTTCAAGCACCTTGGCATGCAGACTGCTTCTACAAACAAGTGGCAAACCGTCCTACCTATATGGATATGAGCTTGAAGCATACTCTGACAAGTAAAATAAAGTGGCAAACCGTCCTACCTATATGGATATGAGCTTGAAGCATACTCTGACAAGTAAAATAAAGTGGCAAACCGTCCTACCTATATGGATATGAGCTTGAAGCATACTCTGACAGGTAAAATTAAGTGGCAAACCGTCCTACCTATATGAAAATGAGCTTGAAGCATACTCTGACAGGTAAAATTAAGTGGCAAACCGTCCTACCTATATGAATATGAGCTGGAAGCATACTCTGACAGGTAAAATTAAGTGGCAAACCGTCCTACCTAT
>JAODJU010000001.1:37794668-37809966 GCA_026776725.1 Gnathonemus echidnorhynchus
AGGCTTTATGGAGTGGTTCAACTCACTTGTCAGTACAGGATCTCGGTGAGAAATGAATGCAAATCTGGATGAAAATACAGGGTGAGATGTTGCATAAACTTGTGGAAACAATTCCATTACAATTGTGCGCCATAATCAAAGCTAAAGGCGGTCCAACGAAAAATTCAAATGGCGACTTTTTTTTTGGCCGGGCATTGTATACTGTATGTCTTTCTGCCAGCAGTCAATGGCAATTAGACTTCTAGTCTAACTGTACAAACATCCAAGAAAAAAAAAAGAAAAAAAGTACATGATTGCTTCACAGGAAAAAAATGTTCAGCAAAATAAATTTAAACAAATGTAAAATGCCAAGCAAAAAAGGCTTTTAGGAAAAAACTAAATAAATAAACTAAATCTCAATTTACCACTTGTCACTTGAGATGTTTGGATGCTGCACTACTGCCCATAAATTAATATCAATTTAAGTGTCAGGTGCTGCATTCCTTTCACTATGCAGTAACTATGAAAGACATACTACTGTTGTTAGTTCAGCAGAGTCTAACATTTAATTTAAAAATTCCCATCCAGTGCTGCAGCTAGGTGGGTAAATTCTGTGAGAAAGCTGATTTAAAGATTAACAGAAAGAAGTTCGTTTTGAAAAGTCCCAAATGACAGAATTTTTTAAAAAGCCGGATTTCATAATTTCTGCCACCTGTTATGCTCTACTTGCAAAAGACCCACCTTGATTTGTGAACAATTCATTTAATGAGCATAATTCAGGCAACCTTCAATTAAAAAATGTAAATTTTATCTACTTTTGTTGTTACAGATGTCCCCTAACCAGTCCAACACCGGATCCGGGATCGAGCCCGGACCAGTGACCCTGCCCTAATTCTCATCACTGGTTTTCGGAACACCTGAAACCAATTTCTGGTTTAATTGCATTTATACCGTTTTCACTAGGCAGCTCTCTGTGAGGTTTTGTGGGTTTTCTCCATGCCGAGCGGTTTCTGTTGTGATTATATTTTGTCATCAGACTGTGTATCGACCCCTTGCCTGATTTCTCAACCTTGTTTTTGGACTACACTCTGCCCCAGTTTATTCATGACTTTTACCTGTTTCCTCGGTATACTACTTTGATTGTGTTTTCTGTTTTGTTAATAAATGGATATCAATCATATTGCAACTAGACCTTGACCAGCTTCAGTATAACAGAGTGCAAAGAATTTAATTAAGGACAATGATGCCTTTTGCACATTTAACAATTTGTAATTTCGATGTTATATATGTTATTTCTGAATATTCTATTTAATCATACACATGAGACTCCAACATATTACTTATAGTCTTACATTACTTTTATGTTTGTCTATTTTTATTAAGGCCTAGTTTTGTGTAGTAAATAGAGAGAAAATATTGGAGAAATTGTACAATAACCAAACCTTCCAGAACAGAGCTGTGGACTCTTTCATATGTATGGTTTAAGTAGACATGGTGTCCCTTTGAAACCTGCAGAGATTTGGCAGAGTGGGCTCTGTGATCGGTCCCTGAGAGACAGATTTTCAGGCACAGTTAATCCTCTGTGTGAGTGATGGTGCACACCACTTTGCCCAGCTGTAGGACTGGATGGGAGCAGGGACATGCTGGGAATGAAATAAGGATATCAAGCAGCAGACATGGGGGCTGCACTGCCTTTCTCGGCTCAGTCCTAAGACATGTTGAGATAAAGGCTGGGAAGACTGTGTAGCTTCTCTGCATTGTTAGAAATTGAAGTATATTACTAAATACTACAATACTAATAAAGTATAGTATATGCATATATATTTGTAATATGCACATATGATGAAGTATATCACAAAAATACATATACGATGATGCAAATCACCAATTCAATTGGGACATAATTACTGCAAAAATTTAAAATAGATAATTGAAAAAAAATAGTGGAGGAAGCAATGTTACAACGTTCTGCTATACCTGCTATTATAATGGTAAGGAATATGGAAAAGTAAAGAGTAAGCACTTTACTTCATATTAGCAGTCTATTGACAATGTTTAGCAGCTGTATTTAAGTGGGAACTGTAGTTAAGTAGGTCTCACCTTATAGTGTCATGAGATGATTATTGGTCATAAAGTTATAGGCAAAATTGGACAGTGTGTGGCTTTATGCATTAGGCCTGTGTACCCATGATCTTCTGAAATCACGTGGCTGGCACAGTGATTTCACCATTGGGCCCAGCAAAGCCCTTAAACCCAATTGCTTCAGGGTGTGCTTGACCCTGGTTTCTCATTTGTATATTGCTTTGGACAAAAGTGTCTGCTAAATAAATAGATAAATCAGTTGTACCAAAAAATATTAATTTCAAATATAGCTAATCACAATTGCAGTATTATGAATTAACCAAAATGCAGTTACATCTGCTTTTTCATTGTCATTTATAAACATTAGGGGTACCTATACTTTCCTGATCAGGTGAATCCAGGTGAAAGCTTAGAACCGTGATTGATTTCACCTGTTAAATCCACTTCAGTCAGAGTAGATGAATGAGAGGAAGCAGGCTAAAGTAGGATTTTAAGGTTTGAGACGACTGAGATGTGGATTGTAGAAGACAAAATTGCCAGAAAAAAAGATCATTTGAGTGAGACTGAAACACTGCTAGATTTCTCAAGCTTAGCTGGGTCCCGTTTACATCTGGATTGGTGGATAAAATGCATAGAGTTGCTGGCAGACCATTCATCGAAAATGGTTCATTGTTGAAAGAACTGAAAGGAGGTTGACCCGAATGGTGAAGATCTGTGGATGGTTTACAGTTAATCAGCTAACACTCCAGTACAATAGTGATGCTGAAAGATCCATAAAGGAATGTATGACTTGTCATCTGGACACAGATGGGGGTATAACTGAAAGTGACATTGATAAGCCAAAAATAAGAACCTCTCATTAAAGTGTGCTAAGAAGTGAAAATATTTGATTGAAAAAATATTGCCTTGTCTCACAAATTCCAGTTCCTGCTATTGCATGCTTATTAGTGGACTTAGGATATGGCGAAAACCATACGAATCCCTGTATTCATCATGGGTTGTGTTCACACAGCAAGTTGGCAGCACTGTGATACTGTGAGGTGTGTTTTCACAGCATACACTTGGCTGATTAAAGTGGAGCAATTGTTGAATGACATAGGATACCTGAACATCCATGCAAATTCCATGGTATCTACCTAATGGAGCTGTGGATCCATCTTTGATCTGCTTGTATTTTCAGCAGAATAATGCCCCAAATACAGTGGTCAGTCACCATTTCAGATGAATGTCTATGGGATAAGATGAGATGAGATGGAATGGGATGTGTAAAGCGGAGATCCACCACAAGCTCATTGAATCCAACTGTGTGAAGCACCGCAATCAGTATGGCCTAGCAACACTGTGGGCCAACTTCAACATCTTGAGGAGGGAGGCTGCCCTGAAAAGGAGTGCAATGCAATATTAGGGAGGCGTGCATATTATTTTGTACATCCAGTATGTATATATGATTGTATAGCCACACACACACATATTCTATACATTTTAGTCCATACAGTTTAGCCCTTCTTCCTTATATAACTACAGAAAAAAACAAAGAAAAGCAACAAAAAATACATTTATTTTTATATTTATTTAAGTCTGGGGTAATTTGTATGACATGTAATGTCCCTGTTTAATGATGATGTCAGTTTCAGTTGTGCTTATGTTTAAAAATGGCCCAGTAATTTCATATTTAATTTTATCTATTTATGGCATCAAAATATGTGCACCTATCGATTTTGAATTATTTAAAGAAATTGGCATTTGCATCACATTCTGATTCTAGGCAGTTAAAAGTCTAATGGTCTTGATTTTCCTTCAAGATCGCCAAAGTGATTTAAAAATGACACTCATACATCTCTATTTTCCCATTACTTACTTTGGATCATTTTCCAATGACACTGACAGATTTTTTCTTTGCTCAATAAAAAAATCAAGAATATCATTAATTAGCAGAGGAAGGGTTCTTTTTGCATGGCGGCAGATTCCTTGAGAGACCTAAACATTCACATCAAATTAAAATTTGGATTACTATAATTTCTTTTAAAATATTTCTCACTACGTTGTATAGTTGACTTTATACCAACAAATAGTTATACAATACAAATTGCATAATGTGATGATTAGAAATAGCACTGAGGATGGCTACTGATGCCACTGGTAATTGGGAAAGGCAGTGCATCAAACAGTATCTCACATCTCCAGCCAAAAAGTGCATGTAAATCTAACACCATCAATAAGTCTTATTTTTCTCTGCTGAATGTTTCATTCTGTTATGTTCCCAAAGTAAGTTCACAGAATGCTCTGCCATATGTCAGCATTGCAGTACGACAATCCAGCAACTTTTCCTTTTTATCCCAGAGCAACAAGGGAGATTCTTTTCTTAAAATTAACATTTGCTGGCTTTAATTGTGCCTTGTTATTTTTTTTAATTAGTTTTGTAAGTTTTCAGGTGCACACATGTACATGTACTGTAGGTCAAAGGACACATTCATGGAGAAATAAAGCTGTTATCTATGCACAATGAATAATCCAGCATCAAAAATATATTTCTAGGCCTTGTCAAAAGCTCGGTTCCATTCATCCATTAACTGGATCTAATCATGGTTGCTGCAATCTGGAGCCTGTCACTGGAAGAACAAAGTGCACCTCATGTTGTACCCTGACAAGGACACCAGTCCATCACAAGCACACATATTTACTATCTTATAGCTACCAGTTTCCTTGAACTATGTTCTCCTGGCTGGTAGAATTAATTCAAGCGCCTGGAGTCTGCACAGATTCAGTCCTGTAGCCCTAGGTTCTGTAAAGCAGGAATGCTACCAGCTGAGCCTGTGAAGCACCCCACACAAATGTCCCTATTTTAATTCTACAACATAGCACATTCATTTCTTGAACTGTGGGTGGTCTTAAATCTATGAAATACTGTATGAAAATCCAAAGACAGGGACCACGTTATTGTGCTTGAAATTATTATGAATTTCAGATGACTAAAATTATTTTGCAGATAATCAACAGATAATTATAACTTGTACAATTCAATCAGTGGTTATGTAACAGTGATAATTTTGGTTTATTATTGTGTTTGCTATGTTTTTTCTGGGTTAATGCACAGGATTTGATTGAGCATTTTAATAAATCTATCAGCCTTTATGGTAACTTGATACAGCACTTATCCCTTCAGCCCCTGAGATCACTGATCTCGAGTTTATTTCACTCAAAAGTAGTTAAGGTTTCATCAACATTTTATTGACCATAGTCTCAAAAGAAAACATGTAAAAGACAATGCTGAGTCTGCAACTGACTTTATGAATTTAGCATGGAAGCCTACTGAGATGTTGACCCTATGTTTTAGACAGAACTTTTCCTTTTAATATGTAAATAAAAAGCCACCAGCCACCATAGTAACTGTCATTTTCCAAGCATATTTTAATTACATGAAGGAAAATTAAATATAACCTTACAGACTTCCTTTTGTTAGGAGGTTAAAACTTACATTCTATACAAATGTAGTGGGAGTTATTGCATGAACACACAATATTGCTTATTGAGCCTACAACAGTTATGAGATCTTCCCTCTGGTGTCATGGCAAGAAATTGATTGGACTTGGGTCTTTATTTTAGCAGACTAATCTGCTCACTGGGTATGTTGTGCCAAGTGTAGATGGTTCAATTTCCCATCTGTGGCACATTTGTTACTCGATCAGACATACTCACTGACTGTTAGCATTCTCTTGCAGCTCTAACAGCATCAACATTAATTGGCACCAGCACCTTGTTTCCAGTGTCCAACATGAAGTAATAAGGTATCAAAAGTAAGGAGAAAGAAATAATGAAGTTAGTCATAATGCATTTTTTAAGCTTTCAAAATCATTACATGTCATAACCGAAAGGCATGACCACTCTGTATCTGCACTGCTCAAATGCAAGCAACAATACACTGCATTTAGCATGCAGACGTATAAATAAAGTGGATGTGCTTTGGAGATTATACTTCACTTTTTTGATCTGGTTCCAGTAGCATAAAAATGTTATGAATTGTATTTCCTTATGAAGATCTTTTAGTTATATTGCCCCAAGTTACTTTTTCATCTGAGGGAGATAATCTTCATATTGGAAGTGATTATGAGAAGGATGGGAGGGTTGGAACAAAATAAGATAAACTAGATAAATCATATTATAAGATGTTAAAATGCAATTACTGTCAGTTTTCATGATAAACTGCATAGTAAAGAATGAAGACAGTGATGCTTGCTGTATTATTTACCTTATTTGTATACACACACACACACATATATATATATATATATATATATATATATGATGCAAAAAAATTTCAACATTCGCCTTACCCTTGGGCCTGGAGAAGTGATTACTTCTTTTTAGCGCTATACAGGAACTACAGTCAAAATGTCTCATTGTTGAGAGAGATGCATAGTCCTGACACCAGGAACTTTTAAACAAGCGCCCTTACATAACATGATGTTATATTGTGAATTTATGAGATCTCTGAGAAATTATCTTATTTTATTTCATTGCTTAGAATTGTATTAGTATTATTATATAATTGTATTTGTATTATTTTAACGTGAAATAAACACGCTTTACACTAAGACACTGGCTTGTTATACTACATAGTTTTCTAGGAAAACGTGTGAAAATGTGAAAAAATATGAGGGAAAAAAAAAACATTTAAAATGTCATTGCTTATTTGGATTAAGTAAAGATGTAAAAAGAAAAAACTGGATGTATGGAAGGATGAGAAGATACCCTTGCAAGGTATACCATTGCTTTCAACATTCCAAAGCCAGGAAATGGTTCTTCAGGTCCATGTAGATCATTATATCTCATCAAGTCTCAATAATTTCGGGCTCCTGGCCCTGGTTAGCTATTAGCAACTAGTTGGAACATTCATGCACGGCAGTTTCACTTACCCTGTCTAAGCTTCTCCATTCTGTCACTCTGCAGCATTAGCTCAAAAGGAGATGAGCATGGACGTCATCGCACCACTATGCCAGAACAGATAAGTACCAGCAGGGTGCCCAATTATCACTACAAAAATCCTGTTTATTTCGGAGGTCTAGTGCCCTTGCCTGTCATTATTTAGGAGATTAACCTGGCAGACAAGCTCTTTTCCGTACAGCTCTTCCAATCCTGTTCGGATCTCGGGACAAACCAGGGACATGGCGAGGCTCAGCGGGCTGACATGCATGGCTGGACAGTTCAAGTGCAGCGTGTCATTCAATGTATTTTCAATTACCATCAGTACGCCGCCAAGACTGGAGGTGGTCTCCTAAGACTGACGATTTTGTTCCAGGGAGGAAAAGAAAAAAAAATGAAAAAGATCAACTTGACCTACATACTGAGTGCACTTTTACGGTACCATTACGCTTGCAGCCAGGCCGTACGCTGCTTTCTCTCATGAACATCTCTGCCTCCAGGACGCTAAGGGGGTATGTTTCCTACGGATGTCCTGGCCATTGCCCATTCTGACAGTAGCCCTTTGACAGTTGCCCTTTTTCCTGTAGGCTGGCTTTTAGTATACCCCTAAAGTACTCAAGCAATTCATTATTTTTGTAACCCAAAATAAGATGCAAACAATTTTAAAAGTGAGTGTGAAAAAGCCAAGTGGGGTTGAGAGAAAATCACAAGTTATATAAAAATGTATTTTTTTTTGTAAGGCTTCCAGTTACTCCTCTGCTGGAAAGGCTGCCCCAGTGCAGCAGGACTCATTCAGGGATGGCAGATACCTCTGTCTGGGTCAAGGAATCATTCTGAAGACTTGTAGAGCTCACTGATGTTGTTCGACATAGAGACATCAAGGGAAAGGAGGAGGAAGAGAGACACAGACTGCTGTTTGCAACATAGGTTTGAGTGTTAGATACATACAAAGACTTGTAGAAGGCTGCGGGAAAAACTAACTAGGGCAGGATGAGCTATAATAGGGGACAGCTAGCAATGACTGTCAGATGCATGGATGCTTTAAGGGTGTCTAGAAGCTTTATTTTCTGCAGATCATCATCTTCATGATCATCATCGTCATTATCTTTATTGTTGTTGTTTGGTTAATTACTGAGTTTTTCTGTCTATTCATGTAATAGATCTTAATAGGCTGCTTGAATGCATCACTTAGATGATTGATTCAAGCAGTATTTTTGTTTAAACATGTCTTGTTTTATTGTTCTTCAAGTCTGCAATCCATGGTGTTTAAAATCAAATGCCTTTGGAAAGCAAAACAACATTATCTGCCTGTCATTTGATCAATGAATCTTGCTTCCACCCGGGGGCTACACTATTATATGCCAAAACGAAGCTATGTCTACAACCACATCTGTATTTTAAAGACTCTAGGGCATGCTAAGTAGTTAGTATGACAAACTGCTCGATATATATTACGAATGTCTGGTCATTATACTATCTTTGGCAAAACAATAAAACATTTTAATGTCATGTGTGGCTATGTTTTGTTAAAGCAGCTCATACTCAGCTTAAGCTTTATCTATCTATCTATCTATCTATCTATCTATCTATCTATCTATCTATCTATCTATCATTTAATGATCACACAGAATAAGGCAACGTCAAGGACAAAATATGGGGTTGTGGCTTGGTGCAGTACCAGTGAAAAGTTTGGATACCATCATCTGTTTTTCAACCTGACCATGAGCCAAAGCGCACCACCCGGCCCTGTAAGAACAATTTGACAAAGGAGGAGAGTGATGGAGTGCTGTGGTGCATGGCCTGGTGTTCATAGCTGTCCTGCCTAAACCCAGCAGAGATTTGAGAGAGTTTTGGAGTTGAACTGGACAGTTAACAAAAAGCAACCATGAAATGCTCATGTATGGGAACTCCTTTAAGACTCAGGTTGCCAAGAGTGTGCAGTATTATTCTATTATTTAGGAATTATTTTGTCACTGCATAATTTAAAGGGTTTTTTAGCCCAGCTGCATGTCTTTGGCCTACAGGAGGAAACCCATGGGGCTACATGTTTACATGTTTGTCAGGATTTCTAGACATTTTGTGTAAAAAGCACAGGGATATATATATATATATATATATATATATATATATATATGTATATATGTGTGTTTGTGTGTGTGTGTGTGTGTGAAGAGTTTGGTTCCAAAATGCTATAAATCCACTTTAATTAACTTCAGAAAAAATGTTTTTCCTTTAACAAAAAGATAGTTGCATGAAAACCACTATTTTCTACTTTAATATATCACTATGAGGCTGTATTCACATTAAAAATTCAAATCCAGATTTTGATTTTTAAAATTTAATTACACAAACATTATTTTTTTTCTGAAATGCTATATATTGATGACATATTATTTTCCAAAATGCTATATGTCCATTACATCAGTACAATAAAACAATTTTTCAGTGTGAAATTATGCAAAATATAACCAAAAACAAAAAGCACAACTGATGTACACACGACAGCCATGGACAATATCATATATTGGACACAGATTTTCCAAAATCACGTTGATCTTGTGCATTGCTATAAATTCATTACATCAATAAAAAACTATTTCTGGGTTAAACTGTGCAAAATATATTTATAAACAAGAAGCAAAGCTGATCTACATATATAATATCCTCTGAACTTGGACAGTATCTCTTATATTGGATTATAGATTTCCCTACAGCTGGTGATAAAGACAGGTTTAATCATACCTGAAATCACCAAGGCCATCGATGCAGCAGGATATGTGGTTGGTCATAAGAACATAAGAAATTTACAAATGAGAGGCCATTTAGCCCATCAGGCTCGTTTGGGGAGAACTTAACTAATAGTTCAGAGTTGTTCAAATTGTATCTAGCTCTGATTTAAAGGAACCCAGGGTTTTAGCTTGCACTACACTAGCAGGAAGACTATTCCATACTCTAACTACGTGCTATGTAAAGAAGTGCTTTCTCAAATCCAGTTTAAAATGAATAATTCTTCAAGCCCTACATTGAACCTTTTCTAAGGCAGCAATGTCCTTTTAAAGGTAAATTGACTAAACCTGCACACAGTATTCTAGATGAGGTTTCACCATTGCCTCCCTTCACTTAAACTCCATACACCTACAGATATAGCCTAACATCCTATTGGCCTTTCTAATTGACTCCCCACATTGGCCAGAGTGAAACATAGAAGCATCAACATACACACCAAGGTCTTTCTCATAATCAGCTACTTTCATTTCAGTGGAAACTATAAAATATCTGTACTTTATATTTCTGCTCCCTGCATGGATTACCTTACATTTATCTACATTAAATTTCATCTGCCAGGTATCTGCTATACCACCCACCTTTGTGTCATCTGCAAATGTAACCAGTTTACTGTACATATTAGAGTCAATTTCATTAATGTAAATTAGGAATAACAGTGGTCCTAAAATTGAACCCTGCGGTATCCCACTATGAACGCAGGCCCACTGTGACATTGTGTCAGACAGGCAAAACACTGTATGGGACCCTCTATCACGTGTGCACACATAACTGTCTACAAATGTAATAAATGAATCCCCCACTACCACAACCTCCCTCTTCCTGGGGGGAGGGAGCTCCTTGGTGCCCAAGGGCCCACCTGCCTCCCCAGTCTATTCCAGCTCTAAAGCTGGAAACACCTGAAAGTGGTTTAACACAGTCAGTTCTGGTGATGTCGCCTCTGTAAAGTGTGAACGCCCTTTCTTATATCTGTGACCTATAGTCAACCAGCTCTCTCGAACTCTCTGTTCTTCATTCTACCCCCTCCCCGCTTGTGCCGGAAACACTATTTCCCTAAAAGGTATAATAACTATCTCTTCTAACTCTGTTTTATGTCGGATGAGAGTCAGTTGCTCCTCAAGGTCATGAACCTTGACCATGAATGAGTCCACCAGCTGACATCGCTTGCATATGAAGTCTGACTGGATGAAAGCATCCAGAAGGGCAACCTTGCAAACAAAACACTGAGCTGGCCCCAAAATTAAATATTTCAGTATGACTGTGTCCCTTACACCCAGCCCAGTATATTTATATACAGTATTTAACTTTTAGTTGTTTTAGTTGATTTAATTATATAGTTAATAAAGTGCTGAGTACAATAAAACACCATGTTAACACTTACATTAAAACTGAACTTTTTAACTGTTCAATAAGGTCAGAGAGATAAAACCTTCTAAATTAAACTTTGACCCAATTAACCCAATTAACTATTACTTACCAGAGAATAACTTCTTACTGAACCATGTAAAGCTAAAATAAAGCGAAGTTGCTCTAGGGAGGCCGAAAAACCACAAAAATACCATCTCACAGCAGGCATCTGCCGGAGTGGAAAAAAAGTGGAAAACATCCTCCCGGCCCTGACTGGCAAACAAGCAAAGCTCAAGAGCAACTGCGCTAGTTATTGCCCTGCGGGTGTTTGTTGCAAAATTATGTGGACAGAAAACACCGCTCACGCAACACCCACAGCTGCAACTCACTGTCGGTAACACTCGTACCGTTTATTAACAAGGACAGAGAAGCACTCATGCAGACCAAAAAAAAAAAAAAAAACAGCCACCCACGTAAACTGTACTAGCGCACAAACACAAAAATATCCTCCTCAACAATCCCAAACAACCACTACAACACACACACAACACAGGTGTACCCCATGTGTACACCACTCTCCGTCAGTGCCGCAATCTCAGCAGCCTCCAATGAGTTTCCCAAGGGTTTTATATATATATGTGAATGAAGAGGCTTCTCATCTTGTTTTCTTGTGCATTTTCCCAAACTACATTTATCTTGTCACCTACAATATAATTTTAACATACAAAGCTCTGAGGCCCAATCAGATATTGATATGGAAACAAAGATAGGATCAACCTTTTATTCTGGACAATAAATTCAGGAATTTGCCCACCTTGTATGGCAGGGGTGGCCAATCTTATCTGCAAAGGGCCTGTGTGTCTGCGGGTTTTCGCTGCAATTCCCTAGTTAGATTACTGATTAGAGGACTGATTGGCTGAAGAGTCCTCACACTTGGGTTTGAACAGCTGACCTACAGGTTATCCCAAAAACCTGCATACACATCGGCCCTTTGCGGATAAGATTGGCCACCCCTGTTATATGGCATGTGCAACTAAATTCATAAGTTCCTTATCTAGATCACAGGAGGAATCGGGTGTTGGCAAAGTGATCGGACCACCTTCTCTACTGAATTAACAATATAAAACATTAACATAGGAAAGAGTCCCCCTCCACACACACACACACACACACATTGCATTGTAAAAAACACTGGATGAGTTTTTATTCACTGAGGCTATGAGGTGAAAGTTAGAAGAGAAGAGTTATTGTTCATGTCTGTGATAATCAACATCATTTACCTGTGAGAGGGTATCAGCATAAAAGGCACACACTTTGTCACTGACACCTATTTCAGCAAGCAAATTAAGCATATCCTTTCTTTTTGTTTCTTTAACTGTATGTTCACCGGCTGACTTGGCTTAAAGTTTGCCCACTTCTTTCCTCACTTCAAAACTGGCGATAGCAATATTCACTGTTGTATGCAATATTTAATCTGAGTTTGTCTTTCTTCAATTCCAGCATTCTGGCATTACTAATCTTAAATTACTTCTGTGCTTTTACAAAATCCTGTGTTGCCGTCTTGAAATCATACGCGCACCAGTCTTGACTGTTAATGTAAACTTTTCCATGGTTTGATAGAATTTTGTAATATCCTGGCATGAAAATGGTATCCTTTTTGCGAATCTGGTGCTCTACCCTACCAAATACACAATCCACTAAAAGAAAACTGTGTCCCCTAACAGGAAACAGATATTCAACACAGATTCTGAACTGCCTTCTTCAGTAAGGCAACCAGCATGGACAGAGTATTCATGTTCTTGCTGGAAACAGTGGCCTAGAGCTGAAGCAGTCATGTTACAATCCTTTTTATTCTCATGCTCGACCAATTTATAAAAATGGACGTCATCCTTCGTTTGCTTATTGTTCTTCTCATGGTGGACAACAATACCGAAGACATAGATATAAAGCTGTTGGGAGCAGTATGCCTGACCAGTGGGGGTTTTGGGGAAAACTATTGCTGCCTTCAAGTGCTATTCGGAAGATCCGACTAGGGAGCAGAGAAATCGTATTTATCACATGACGCGTGTTCAAGTGATTAAGTTGGAGCAAAATGAAGGCCATAAGAAAGCTGATTTTCGTTTTGCTTAATTTTGCGTTCCCCCAACGCGAAAATGCATTTGTAGCATTAACTGACCATGAAGAACAGTTTAGGAAACCCATTTGTTTGTGTTTGCGTGTGATGCTAACTAGTTACTTGCTAATCCAGTTTATAATTTGAGTTAATAGATTAATATACACAAAACAAAATAAATTCTTACATTATTACATCAATTAATAATTACATTGTTTTTCGTAATCCCTTGCTTGAACAAAAGGTAACCAGCTACATATCAAATACTGAGCCAAAAAGCTATCAGATTTTTTTGCACCATTTAATAATCTCCTCAACATTCAAAACAATTCAGAGATTTGCAATTACTGGCAACATAAAATTAATTGGAATTCGTTGGAACCCGAGCCCATGCAGGTCAGCCAAGTGCCCCTCACCATGGTGGAGCGGTCACAGAGACTCCAACAGCATCTCTTCCTGTACCGCGTGACATGTCATCAGAACCCACCTTTTGCACCTGGAATGGAAACAGCCTGAAGCCATGCAGGTCAGGGCACTATCACCTGCTCTTTTCTCTAAAGGTCAGATGATTGTTCCTGTTACTTTCCAGTGGGTAGGGAGCTAGGTGAATGAGCGTGCCCTGCTGGATTCCGGTACCGGAGGGATTGGGCTGAGTCACCCACCAGACTGCCCCTTTGCTTATGCAGGTGGCGATTCTGCATTTGGAGCAATTCTGATGTTTAATCCTTGGATATCCATGGCTGCAAACACACAATCCCCAGATCAACTGGAGGGTAGGAAAGATCCAGGTCTGGTCACGAGAATGCTTTGCTTCTTGTCTAGCTCTACCTTGCAGGGTTTTATCAGTGTAGGGTCCTCAACACGAAGATATGTCAAACATTCCACTGCAGTATCAAGATTTCCAAGATTTGTTCAGCAAGGCACGAGCCTTTGGACTGTCCCTGCATTGCTCCTCGAACTGCGCCATAGAGCTGATAGAGGGAGAGGTTCTTCCTAAAGGACGCCTCTTCTCCCTGTCATGCCCTGAAGAAGAGCCCATGAAAACGTGTGTTCACGAATCCCTGCAACAAGGTATCATCTGACCGTCCACATCCCCAGTTACATCTGGGTACTTCTTCGTAAAGAAAAAGGATGGAGGGCTTCACCCTTAGCACCGTGAACCACTTCTCCTCATTCTCTCCAAGTCTGAAGAGCTATGGACTGCTCAGCTCTTCGGTAAGTTGGATTTGCAGAGTGCTTGCAGCTTAATCCGGATCAAAGCGGGGGATGAGAGTAAGACGTCATTATTAGCCGGTGATGCCATATGGATTAATAAATAGTTCCTCCATTTTTCAATCTTTTATAGGAGAGGTCCTGAGTGATACGTTGCACCGGTTTGTTAGCGCCTATATCAACAACATCCTAATTAATTTATTCCGACAATTTAGGCACTGCCCTTTATAGCTGAAATGGATGCCTCAGAGGTGGGTCTCGGTGTGGTCCTATTCCATAGAGACCCCACATCTGGTAAGGTTCACTCATGCATATTCCACTCCCAGGAAAAAGTAAATAAAAAATTCACCAACCTTGATTCCAACTTTGGTCGAGGAAACGGCATCGTGGCATTTCTATTGTATTTGGTTTGTTCTGGTCTCTGATTTGTTTGGGTTGGAGAAGGAAGGTTGTATACTATTTGCAGTAATTAACCTTTATTTTCATATGCCATAGCAGTTTACACTGAACTTGCGATTGACTTTTAATTCGATATATTGCCTTTATTTTGATACATATGCTTCGTATTGTGGGATAGGGAACCTTCAATAGCTCATAAAGCATGGACATGCGCAAGATTGAAGTTTTACTGTGTCTTACTTGTTGTAGGAATTATTAGCTCAGGTAAATTTTAATATCTCCACCAATATGTTTTGAAGTTAATTAAATTTTAATTCATTATTATTTAATGATGATTATTAATTAATTGTTATGATTAATTGTTATGAGTAACCTTAACCCTCTAGGGTCTAGGGGTAGGAAACACACTTTCACTGACTGGGGCATGATCACACATTTCTTCAAATATCATAAACTTAATTC
>JAODJU010000001.1:37896163-37917020 GCA_026776725.1 Gnathonemus echidnorhynchus
TTGGAAGCCATTAAGAAAAAAATGCTCTTCTTGTTTTATCCTGTTCATTTTGTGTTTAAATGCTAAAAAAAAAAAATAAAAATAAAAACATATTTAGGTGTAATTTTGGGGGGCAGGGAACCAATTAATTGGTTTTCCATAATTCTTATGGGAAAAATTCAATCAGAACTCGAACTTTTTAGGATTCGATCCGGAGTCCGGAACATATTAAGTTCGAGAACCGAGGTACCACTGTGTATATATATATATATATATATATATATATATACTGTGTGTATACTTGGGTGTGTGTGTATAAAGAATTAATGTGTTATTGTAAATTTCAGGATTGCACAGTGCTTGCACTATACATGTAAGCTTTTAATTCAATAATATGGCACATTAAATGCTAGGGTTGCATTCTCTGGAGTAGTTCCCAATGGGACATGATTCCACTTGGCTGAAAACTATTAATGGAAAAGATGGATAAAATATTGTTCCACAATAAAACAATGTATTCATTCCATAGAATTATGTCTTCATGTATCCAGTAATGACTGGAGTGCGTGGAAATTAAATGACAAGAGTATTATTTTAAACTTAAGAATATTTCTTTTTTCCAACTTCTGAAGAAAAACTCAAGAGTTACCTTCCATTGATTTTCTGTACTTTAAAAAAAACAAAGTGTTTTGTTATAAAACTCCACAAAGTGGTAAACTTTGTCCTTTGGGAAAATACTAAAATAGCAAAGGGATCAGTATCTCTTATTGGATCACTGGAATTCAGAAACCAGCTTTTAAGGTAAAGTATTTCAAAGGGCATGAGTTACTGTTCTGTGCACTTGCTGTAGTGTTACAGTGCAATAAACCTTTTTATCCACCTCTCTCCCAAAGGAACTTGGATTTGACATGCCCCAAAGAACCTGATGAACTTGAAAATGTTTTGCTTTCGATCAGTGGTAAGATTTATATTCAGACAACATCATATTGTCTAGCATATAAACACACATATTGTTCATACAGAAGAAGGTAGGCAAAGTAGAGATCAGTGCCCCTCAGTAATGAATTGACCATGGATTTGGAAATGTAATTCTTTTCATTTTAAATCATGGCACTCAAACCTGTACAAATAGAGATAAAGTCACTTGCAACTCCAAGCTCAGGCAACATTGCCAAGGATAAAATCACATACAAATGCTACAGAGTGACTGAGAGCAGATTGTAATCAAGAGCTAATCTAAATTGTCTAACATTCGGCACATTTGATAGCGTACCACAGAGCCCATGACCAGACAGAGAGGCATCTTGTCCTTAATAGACTTGAACACTGGGTTCCCAAAATATACTTTGCTGACAATTTGGATTATCAAAATTAGACACCCACTGGAACTGGAATCAAATCAATCATTAGGGTACAGTTTAAAGGACACCTTCTGCTGACACCCACTTGACAGTACTGGGAAGTGCCACTGCTGATGTATTCCCTGCTATGATAACACTAAGATTGATATCCTTGGCGTTCAGAACCAGTTGGTTGAGAAGCCTCTCTCAGCAAAAAAGAATTAATTCCATCTTTGTTAATGAAGATAAATTGTACTTTGCAGACAGAGATCTGCTAAGGCAAATTTTTGCTGTTTACTTGTGTCATTGTCTTTGTGTCATTCATTCATCACTTTTAAGCATTAGAAATCAGTTACTAGTTTAGCCAAAAGGATATAGCATTTCTGTCTTTCAGCAGTTATATAGTTTAACATTGAATACATATTTAAATACAAAATGCCTTTTTTTTACTGCACTTGTACTAACATATATGACTGTTTTGAAACATATATAGATCCTTTAGAAGCTTAACTTTTTGACAATTTTAAAGAACTGAGAAATGGGGCTCCAAGTCACTTTAAGGCACCACAGTTTATGTCTCTGTGGTATGTCTTTGAGGTTATGCCTTTCAAACAGTCTGATATGTGCTGGGAGGGTGTAAACACTTTACAGTTCCACAGATTCTCAGTGAACTCAATGGCTCTGTATATATATTTTTGGTACAATGTGATTTTTCAGCTCCTGCAGTACCTGTCCAACACAGGAAGTTGGTCCATCCAGTCATCCATCTTGTATGCCATATACCCAGTTTCCATCCATTTTCAACTATCATTTATTCAGTTAAGGGTGTTAGGGGAAAAAAGAATTTTCAACTCAGATTACATCTTGGATGTGATGCTATAGCAGGACACAGACCTTTAATCACTCAAATTTAGACCCACATATTAAAATTCATGTTTTTACTGTGGAAGAATACCCGAGCGATAGGAGGAAACCTATAGGGACAAAGGAAGAGCATACAAATTTGGTACAGACAGAACTGGAGCCAGATTCAAACGAGCAACACTACCCAGTGAGCATGGCAATGCATATAAGAATTAATCATACTCTCCAAGCATATAACCTCAGTTCCAATCACAAGAGTACATGGAACATGACTTATTTCCAGTATCTTTCTCACCAACCTGCTTTTTAAAAGTCATGAAGAGGGCAGAACATTTGCATACCTTCATTCAAATCCTGTTTCCAGACCAGGTATGTTTTTTCTGCAGCTGTTGAATGTAATCATTTGTCAACATTAGGCTGGCCAGAGGTGGGTGGGGGCTGGGGAGACACTATAGGCATATATCATTTATTGCTTACAAGAATGAAGCTGCTTTCCTGTGTTGGTCAGCTATTGTGGATATTTTGTTTGTATGTTAACACAGCCTCAGGATATGCTAACCATGGGTACAAAATCAAAAAAAAAGCACTAATTTTATTCTCTCCATATGTGTGTGTGTGTGTGTGTGTGTGCATGTATATATATCCTGCTATATATATATATATGTGTGTGTATATGCAATCAAAGAACTAAAATGTCTCATATTTTGTTTGGTTACTTATGGTTAAGGTTAGGGCTGGTCAGGGTATAAGGTTGTCATGTATTCCCCATAGAAATGAATGGAGAGTCCCCACAGATACAATTACGAACCTGTATGTGTGTATGTGTGTGTGTGTTTGTTTTACAGCCATGGAAAAAAATTAGATACCACCCTATATTTTTAAACAAATCTGCTTTTTTAAATTCGGGTTTAAGCGTGATTTTGCTGGTAGAAGGTTATGCTGAGCAGCAGTTGTTTCCAGGTTCAAAATTTCTAAGCCAGTAGTACACAAGCACAAAGTGAAGTAGGAGACACCCAGAGCGACCATAAACCAGCCAGGTAAAGGGTGGCTGCGACATTCTAATGCCAGAAATGACCATTAACTTATTCAGTAATTTCTCATGAATTGTAGGATGACATCAAGGAATGTGAAACAATTAGTGCAGGTGTGAAAAGCCCTGCTAGGAAAGTTTGTATAAGGCTCCTAGAAGCAGGACTGAAGTCCCATAAAACAAGAAAGAAGCCTGACATTAATGTTAAACAGAAGAACCAGGCTGCAGTTTGCAAGATACACACGCACACACACACACAGAAATTGAGAAATTAGTGAAACAAAAAGCCAACCTGTGGTCTCAATTTTTTTCTGCAGCTGTACACAGACACACACACACGCTGCATCACTGAGTGCTGAGGTTCATTGTGCGTAAAATTCACCGACACTCTGTTCACTCAGTAACTGCAGAGTTCCAAACTTCCTCTGCCATTAACCTCAGCACAAAAACTGTCACCAGGAGCTTAAGGGAATGGGTTTCAGTGGTGGAGCAGCTGCATACAAGCCTCACTTCTCCAAGTGCAATGCCAAGCATTGGATGGAGTGGTGTTAAGCACACCACCACTGGACTCTGGAGTAGTGGAAGTTCTGTGGGGTGACGAGTCATTATTCTCTGTCTGGCAGTCTGATGGATTTGGCGGTTTTGGCAGATGCCTAGAGAACTTTACCTTCCTAACTGCATTGTGCAAACTGTAAAGTTGGTGGAGGAGGATGATGGTATAGGGTTGCTTTTCAGGGGTTAGATTAGGCCCCTTAGTTACAGCAAAGGGAACTCTTAATGGTTCAGCAAACCAAGGTGTTTTAGACAATTCTATGCTTCCAGCTCTTTGGGAACAGTTTGAGCAATACTCTTATCTGTTCCAGCATAACTGTGCCCCAGTGCACAAATCAAGGTCCATAAAGACATGCTTGGGTGAGTGAAAGAACTTGACTGGCCCGCACAGAGTTCTGACCTTAACCCCATCAAGCACTTTTGGGATGAACTAGAACAAAGATGCGAGGCAGGCCCTCATGCCCAGCATCATTGCCTGAGCTCATAAATGCTTTTCTGGATGAATGGGCAAAACTTCCCACAGACACACTGGAAAGGCTTCCCAGAAGAGTGGCAGCTGTTATAGCTGCAAAGGGGGGACAAATGCGATGGAGTTAGAATGGGATGTCATAAAAGTTCCTGTAGATTTAATGGCTAGGTGGTCTTATACTTTGTCCATATGGTGTATATACACAGTTAAAAGTTTGGACATGTGAAACTACCTGTGAAGAAGAGTGATAGTGTCACATGACCTGGCCACCTGACCTAAATACAGTAGAAGTGGTTTTGGAGGAGTTTGACCAGAAAGTGAAGAATACCAATAGGTGCTCAGCATAAGTGTAACCTCCTTCAGGACAGCTGGAAATGCATCCCAGGAGGCCACCTCTTGAAACTGAAAGTAGGGTCAGCCATTCCCTGGAGGAATTGGGGTTAAGGGCCTTGCTCAAGGGCCCAATAGTGGCATCATTCAGCCGATCACAGTTTTTGAGTCTGAACCCACAGAGCTGTCCCATCCCCTCAAAAAGGATTTTTTTTATGTCTTTAGTCAGTACATAATTCCATATATGCTATTTTGTAGTTTGGATGTCTGTTAACATTATCTAAAATGTAGAGAGTCCACAGGTACAGTACAAATAAACCTTTCTATGGGTAGGTGTGTCTAAACTTCAGACTGGTACTGCATATATTAAGAATGCTGTGTAAAATAAATAGAATATATATATTGTCATGACCTGCTCGTACGATCCTCGTGTGTGCCATGCCCCTGATCAACCATGTGTGCTCCCCCAATTGTGCCCAGCTGTTTTCCATCAGTCTGATATGTTCTGTGTATTTAGTCTGCGTCTGAATCTGTTTCCCCCCAGATCCATCACTGATGTTAGTTTGTCGCTGCTCTGTGTTTTCCCTGGTTTCCCCGAAATAAACCCTTATGTCCTAGATCTTCGCCTGCCTGCCTCGTCCTTACCCACTTTCTGCCTGCTCGCCGGACAGCGGTCGTTACAGAATGACGGATCTCGCTCAAAACGCTATGCGGCAGCCCGAGGACCAGCGCCTTGGTCTGCTGCAGGAGGTATTATACTGGCTAAGTCAGCCCGAGGTCCGGGAGGACCCCGTGGCGTTAAGCTTAGCCAACCGGAGCAGGACCCTGAGTGAGGCACCCCTGCCCAGAAACGCGTACCCCATTCCTGAGGTACACGACAATCTCCGGCGGCTGACGGAGCACATAACGGAGAGGCGGATCCAGCTGGTCACCAAGCCTAGCAAGGAAAATGCCGCCATGACGTCCGCCAGCTCCGACGCGCTACCAGCCTCGCCGTCCTAAGCCGGCAGGAAGGGAAGAAAGAAGCGAAAGGGGAAGAGACCGGCGGAAGCACTGACAATCTTTCTGGAAGCCACCTCTCTCTCCCCAGCTTCTCTCCCTGCCAGTGATTGGGGGGAATCCCTGATCACCCCGGACATCATCGCCACATCGCCCTCGCAAGTATTCAAAGCCCGCCTAGCCTCCGCAGAGCAACCACCGCTAGCAGCTTATCACTTCCGGGTGGCGCGCCTGGCTAATAGGGGGGTCAGGGCTGTGTGGGATGCTATCTCACGGGTCGTGGGGGCTCTTAAAGTGACAACGCCCGCTTTTCTAGCCCCGACCCTAGCAGCGCTTTTATTGATGCCCCTGTCCTGCCTGTCCCGCCGGCCCCTTGACATGCCTATCCCGCCAACGCCTGATCTGCCTGTTCCGCCTGATCTGCCTGTCCCGTCTGATCCGCCTGTCCCATCTGATCTGCCAGTCCTGCCTGTTTTACCTGATCTGCCTGTCTTGCCGGCGCCGCCTGTTCTGCCTGATCCCGGTCTGCTTGTCCCAGCGGCTGTCTTGCCGGCCAGCGAGGCTCTGGCTGCCGCACCGCCCCCTGCTGGTCCCGAGGTGGCTGGTCCCGAGGCGGCTGGTCCCGAGGTGGCGGTTCCCGCAGTGCCCCCTGCTGGTCCCGAGTCGGTGGTTCCTGTGGTGCCCCCTGCTGGTCCTAAGTTGGCGGTTCCTGCACCACTGCCCGAGGCGCCTGCTACGGCCCCGCCTGCAGCTCCGCCCGAGGCCCCCCCCACCTCCGATTCTTCGTTGGCCGCCTGCAGGTTCCCCCGTTCTAGCTTGTCGTTCACCTGCGGGTCTCTCCACTACGGCACGTTGGTGGATGGTGTCCACTCCGGCTCCTGCCTCACAGCCGCCCGGGGTCCCTCCAGCTTCAGCCTCTCGATTGCCTGCGGCCCCTCTGGCTGCTGCCCATCGCCTGCTGAGTCCCCCTGTGGTTCCTTCGTTTACTCCCGGTCCTTTTGTCCCTTCCATTGGTGTCCCTGTCTCTCCCTTTCTGGTTTGTCTGTCCGCGTTCCCCGTTCTGTGTCGGGTTCAGTCCTGGCTTCTGCCTTTGTGCTTGTTTTGTGTTTCGGTCTTGTTCTCTGTGCCCCAGTGATGTTCTTGCTCTTGTTTTCCAGGTCCTGTGTCCCCAGTCTCGTCTCGTCCGTCGCCTCCCCTGAGGCACGCCCGGAGTGCGCGCCTTTGGGGGGGGGGTTCTGTCATGACCTGCGCGTACGATCCTCGTGTGTGCCATGCCCCCTGATCAACCACGTGTGCTCTCCCGATTGTGCCCAGCTGTTTTCCATCAGTCTGATATGTTCTGTATATTTAATCTGCGTCTGAGTCCATTTCCCCCAGATCCATCATTGATGTTAGTTTGTCGCTGCTCCATGTTTTCCCTGATTTCCCCGAAATAAACCCTTGTGTCCTGGATCTTTGCCTGCCTGCCTCGTTCTTACCCACTTCCTGACTGCTCGCCGGACAGTGCTCGTTACATATATATTCATATAGTATTAAAATATAGTACTTCTATTCATAATATGAGAAAGAAATGAGCAGCATTTGATTTGATTTTGACTTTTAAAATGATGGATTTTTATATACAAAAAAGGGGATAGAAGTAATCCAGCAAACTATAGGCTAATCAGTTTAACTTGCATAACTGGAAAGGTAATGAAAGCTATAATCCAAGTGAAAATGGTAGATTATCTGGATTCAAATAACATTCTGAGGGATAGCCAACATTGATTTAGGAGAGGTAGGTCCTGTTTAACTAATCTACTTGAGTTCTTTGAGGAAGCTACAAGAGAAACTGATCACAAAAAGACCTACAATGTGATCTACTTAGATTTCCAGAAGGCCTTTGATGTTGTCCCCCACAAACGGCTCTTGCTTAAGATCAAAGTTGCAGGGATTTTAGCAATTGTAACAGCTTCGATCAAAAACTGGTTAAAAGACAGGAGGCAGCGGGCAGTTATTAGAGGCACAATGCCGCAGTGGGCCTGCGTTCTTGGTGGGGTACCGCAGGTTCAATTTTAGGACCATTATTGTTCCTCATTTACATTAATGATATTGACACCAGTACACATACAGTAAACTGGTTAAATTTGCAGACGACACCAAGGTGGGTGGTGTAGCAAATACTAAATTAGCAGCACAGAGGCTACAAAGGGATCTTGATTTAATGAGTGACTGAGCTGATACTTGGCAGGTGAAATGTAACGTAGTTAAATGTAAAGTAATCCATGCAGGGAGCAGAAAAATAAAGTACAGATATTTTATGGGTTCCACTGAAATAAAGCTACCTAGCTGATTATGAGAAAGACCTCTGTGTGTGTATGTTGATGCTTCCATGTCCCACTCTCACCAGTGTGGGGAAGCAATTAAAAAGGTCAATAGGATGTTGGGTTACATCTCTAGGTGTGTGGAGTTTAAATCAAGGGAGGTGATGCTACGATTATACAATTCCTTGGTAAGACCCCACCTAAAATATTGTGCGCAGGTTTGGTCACCATACCTTAAAAAGGACATTGCTGCCTTGGAAAAGGTTCAAAGTAGGACTACAAGAATGATTTCTGGTCATAGAGGAATGTCTTATGAGGAGAGGTTAGCTGAACTGAATCTGTTCAGCCTCACGCAAAGAAGATTAAGAGGGAACATGATCCAGGTTTATCCTCCTGAGACCCAAGGAAAAAAGTGTCCTTCAATTTTAGGTTATTTGTCTTTGGCGGAAATAAGACATCTTACAATTTAGATTTTTTCAAATTTATTTTTATTTTTAATTTCACAGCATGTCCTCTTTAGTGTACAACAGGAATAAATACGTTTCCTAACATCAGGATGCAAAAATAAAATGTCCACTACAGTGGACATAAATGAATGGGTGGGGTCTCAGGAGGATATAAGATTCTAACAGGTTTCGATGCTGTTCAGCCAATTGGCTACTTTAATATTAGTTAAAATTAGGGCTGTCAAAATTAACAGGTTAACGCGGATTAATCCATCATCATGATTAATCTGATTAAAATTTTAACGCAATTAACCCATCTGCAGAGCAGTATGACTCAAAATCCCTGAAATGTCTCTGTCAACCCATTTCGGGCAGTTCTGGTGCGTTCCGTTTGCCCTCGGAACTCGTATTCCGAGTCGGATTCTGAGTTTTGAAGCCAGAAGTGACGACATGCGCACTCCCGTTTCTCGGAGATCCAAGAAATATCTCGGAGCAGCACAGAGGATCCCAAGTTCAGAATCCAAGATGGCTGCGCTCTTTATCAACAGAAGGGGAAGTTGTAGTTTTATACTGTTTAAGCACTACTTCTTATTTGTGGCTCATTAAATCGGTCGCACACACTATACCGTCCAACTTATCTGTGGACGTGTTGCTACGGAGTTTTATACGTAAAGCACCGCGCTTGATGTGTTATCAATTGATATTACTAACAATGGCAATTAACTGAGCTAGAATTGGATTTCATGATTAGTCAGATTATTTGTCAGATTTATGGTAGTTCGGGCTAATTGTAAGTGAACGAAGATAAAGACCATTTAAACGGAAGTAACTTAAATCTGACAAGTTGTCCAGCAAAGCAAAAAATCTTGCTTTTTGATATGGTTCCATGGTATTGCACTTCTGTGGCAGAGGGAGTGCATCTAACTCATGTTCAAGATGTTTAATAAACATGTTAAGTGCATATATATTACCTTTTATCCTGAGTCTGTTTGCTCATGCAAAATGAAATGCGATTAATATAGATTAAAAATGAATGATATTTAATTGTGATTAATCTGATTAAAAATTTTAATCGTTTGTCAGCACTAGTTTAAATACTAAAACTTGTGGCCATAGGTGGAAATTAGCAAGAGAACATTTTAAACTGAATTTAAGAAAACACTTCTTTACACAGCGCATAGTTAGAGTATGGAATAGTCTTCCTGCTAGTGTAGTGCAAGCTAAAAACCTGGGTTCCTTCAAATGAGAGCTAGACAAGATATTAAGAACTATTAGTTAAGTTCTCCCCAAATGAGCTTGATGGGCCGAATGGTTTGTAAATTTCTTATGTTCTAAAGTGTTGTAGCCAACACTCGTTCAGAAAACACTTAAGGTATGCATTAGAGCAAAAATCATATAAAGCAGTGCACAGATTGTGAGATACACACCACTTTAAGACTCCAACACAAAATGAAAAGGACTGAAAATAAACAGTACAAAATGATAAGAATGTACTGTTTGGTACAGTACCAAGGACTGGTTTTACAACAGGAAGGAAATTAAAACATTAATTTTACATACATGAACCACAATGTGCAGATTAATATCTGGAATAGGCCAGTAGCAAGTTTTTTTAAGTTTTTTTAGCAAGTGATTTTAGATAAATGTAATAAGTCTAGTGAATTACCTGTTTGTGAATTGCCCAAACTTAGGGAAAAATGTTATTCAAATAATATGTATTGTGACATAAAAAAATGAAATGACGCTTAGTATATACAGTTAGTATCACTTTTGTCCAAAGAATGAATGCTGAAGGATAAAATGACAGAGCGGACGGGGACACCAACAGTAAACAAAATTAATTAAGGCCAGCCTTGATCTACATAGTGCATCAAAGGATGTTACAAACTTACTAACATCCAAAGAATATAAAGCCTGTACTAAATCTACATGAAAAGAAGAAAAAAAACAACAGATCTTTTATTTATATATATACATGCATTAATAGAAGCACACAGATAATATTATGAACACATTTATAGCATATTTCATGAATAAGTGAGAGGATGTCATTTAAAAACAGAGTTCCCAGAGTCAAGAGGGTCAACATGATTTATAGCTATTCAGAAATTAGATTGTTGGACTGCAGGATGCTGCAGATCATGAAGATCTCGATAGGACACAGAGTTTTGATCACTGTCTATATGCAGGTTGAAGACATGCACCTGGCAACCTTGAAAGCCAGTACTGGAGTTTTTAACTTAATCTAGGCTTTGACTGGGAAAAGATGGCGAGGGAAATGAGACGTGGAAGCCTTTAGGTGAAAAGGTGCCGTCCCGCGACTGGCTGGGTGAGCTCATGCTGGTGTTATTCATGCTCTGTGAGGGTGAGGACAGGGAAGGAAGGAAGGCAGCCATGTTTGGAAGAAAATCGCCTTCTTTACAGCAGGCTCCAGAAGTTGAAGGAGGAGGTGGATTGCTGGGCCTGTTGACCGGTGAGTTGACTTTACACAGAATCTTTCATATAGTTGAACAATGCTCCTTTCACATTTGAAAGGTCCTCTGAGATAACAAGCAGTGAAGTAAGTGGTTTTTCAGCCTGCCACTGCAGTACTATGTTCTGCAAGAACTTCTCTCCTATACATGTGGAAAACAGTTTCTGACCAGGCACAGTACTTAGCGACGTCCAGACATCAGGCACTGTTGAGTTGGTGGGGGGCTGAGCACATGCTCAGTACCTCCCTTTATAGGTGCTGAGTGCCCTTTCTTACTGTTGCCACTGTACCCCCATCAATTGCCAACTTCTACTGTCGCCACTACTCCATCAAGATGCAATTAGAGACAGATGACTGAAATGCAGGAAGTGAAAAAAAAGTAAAAATGGTTTTGGGAAATTTTCTTCCATTACTGTTTTCTGAACCCCAAAGTATTTTTTTACTCTTGTCAGTGATTAGCTACCCAAAATCACAACTGTAATTGGACAATAATTTCAAATTTACAAAATTTTCATGCATGGAGGTCATTTGTGTTTTTCCTCAGTGTGCTATTATTAAGAAAGTAAATTGTCCTCGCTCTAATAACTTCCCATTCTCCTATCCCTAATAACAGCATTTTTTTAAAAATTACTGCTGATCTTATGACTGAACAGTTTTAAAATGAATCAGTTAATCATTCATTCAATCATTCACCTTTGTAATTCTTTCTTCCATATAATCCAAAAGGTTTAAAAAGTTATTGTTCTGTCACTTGTGCGAAGAATAACGTAAGATTTGATTAGACCATAAAAAAAAAAATTGACAGCATATTATGTGTTGTGAACGTCATGGTAATGAAGTAATCTCTCAAAATAAGGTTATTGCCACCCACACACACACACCATTTTTCATGACCTGCTCGTCCGATCCTCCTGTGTGCCACGCCCCCCTCGTTAGCTCGTGTTAATTCCCGATTGTGATCACCTGTTGCCTGTTATTTTCGGCTTGTCCTGTGTATTTGGTCCGCGTCTGAGTCCGTTTTCCCCAGATCCGTCATTGATGTTGTTAATTGTGCTGTACCCTGCCCTGTCATTTTGTGTAATAAACCCCTATTTCCGACTTCACGGCTTCGCTGCCTTCCTGCCCGCCGGGTGATCACTACAGAATGACAGATCTCACTCAAGACGCACCACAGCAGACCGAGGACCAGCACCTTGGTCTGCTGCAGGAGGTGCTGTATTGGTTAAATCAGCCCGAGTTTCAGAGTGACCCCATGATTTGAGATTTGGCCAGCCAGAGTGGGACCCCACTCAGTGAGGTATCCTGGCCCGGAAACGTGTACCCCATACACGAAGTACACAAGAATCTCCGGCGGCTGATGGAGAGAGTAAAGGAGATGAGGACCCAGCTGGTCCTCTCCGAAACAGCCCAGTCCCCGCTGACAACAACGAACTGGAGAAAGAAGAAGAGGAAGCAAAAAGAAAGAAGCCCAGAGGACACGCCTACAATCTTCCTGGGAGCCGCCTCTCTCTCCCCCGTTCCTCTCCCTGCCAGTGATCAGGGGGAATCGCCCCCTCAGGTACCCAAAGCCTGCATTACGGCCACTGAGCTGCCACCGCTAGCAGCACGCTTGGATTTTAAAGGGGCCAGGTCAGTTTGGGATGCCATCCAAAGAGGTTTTAAAGGGGCAAATGGTTTTATGGCGCCGACTCTGGCGGCAATTATCCTCCTGAGACCCCACCCATTCATTTATGTCCATTGCAGTGGACATTTTATTTTTGCATCTATCTTTTCACTGATGTTAGGAAACATATTTATTCTTGTTGTACACTAAAAAGGACATGCTCTGAAATTAAAAATAAAAATAAATTTGAAAAAATCTAAATTGTAAGATGTCTTATTTCCTCCAAAGATAAATAACCTAAATTGAAGGACACTTTTTTCCTTGGCTCTCAGGAGGCTATTGATGCGCCTGATGTGCCTGTCTTGCCTATCCTGCCGGCACCAGATCTGCCTGTCCCGCCTGTCCTGTCAGCACCTGATGTGCCTGTCCCCCCTGTCCTGTCAGCGCCTGTCCTGCCTGATATGTCTGTTCCGGTGGCTACCGTGCCACCCAGTGAGGCTCCGGCTGCGGGGCCCCCTGCTGGACCCGAGTTGGCAGTCCCTGTGGCGCCCCCTGTTGGACCCGAGTCGGCGGTCCCTGTGGCGCCCCCTGTTGGACCCGAGTCAGTGGTTACTGCTGCACCGCCCGAACTCCCTGCAACCCCATCTCCGCCTGGAGCTACACCCGGGGCTCCTGCGCCGGCCCCACCTCCGGCTGCAACCGAGACACCTGCTACGGCCCTGGCTCTGCCTGCGCCTGAGGTCCAGGTGCCTCCGGCTGCTCTGCCCGACGCTCTGCCCGTGGCTCCGCCTGCTGCTCCGCCTCCGCTCACTGCGACGCCTGCAGCTTCGCCTGCGCCCGAGGCTCCTGCTGCCCCGCCTCCGGCTGCCGCTCCACCCGAGGCCCCGCCTCCGGCTGCTGCTCCACCCCCTGCAGCATCCGAGATCCCAGCACCGCCTGCAGCTCTGCCCGTGCCTGTGACTCCTGCCCCGGTGCCCATGACCCCAGTCCATGTCCCCGAGGAGGTCCCAGACCTCTTGACCACTGCTCCTTTCTCCTTGGAGGAGGAGGAGCTTGAGTGGGACCCCTCGGGGACCTCCCTAATGACTCCTCTGCCATCGCCTCCGTGTCCCGAAAGGGCAGGGGACACCTCCGCAGGGGTCAGGTCCCACCCACCCTGCCCCCTGGTTCGCCCTCGCTCTCCCCGGCTGTGGCCTGGCAGCTGCCTGCGGATATTTAGTCCGCATCTGAGTCCGTTTTCCCCAGATCCGTCATTGACGTTGTTAATCGCGCTGTACCCTGCCCTGTCGTTTTGTGGAATAAACCCCTATTTCTGACTTCATGGCTTCGCTGCCTTCCTGCCCGTCGGGCGATCACTACACCATTAATCATACTGTAAGTAACTAAACAAAATATGAGACTTTTTGGCATTTTTAGTTTTTTGATTGCATTCACAGATCTTTGTGGAGACCTGAAAAATGGTCCCCATAACGTCAAAGTAACAGGTTTTCATTACATAGTGGAGTACATTTGGTCTCCACAATGTAATATAAAGATAATCTACACACACAGACCTACCCCTCCCCCACACACACACACAGACCAGCCAGTCTCAGTTTGCCTCGGATGTACATATATAAAAAACAAATAAGTAAGCCCAGTACCGGCCCTAGCTGATATGACACCCTTGATGAGCATCACTGCTGGCGTCCACTGTCCAAGGCAAAGTGAAACTGGCTGGTGTCTGTGTCTGTGTGGATTATATTTATATTACATTGTGGAGACTAAATATAGGTATGTATGTGTAACTGTTTGCAAAACCTCTTCTTCCTCAAAGCTCTCCCTTTTCAGAAATTACATATGGTGGTACTTTCTTGCTAAATGTCATTGTTATTGGAGAAGAGGTGAGCTGATGCACATACAGAGAAGTGAAAAGTTCATGAAATGTTAATGGTGCATGCTTATCTTAAGGTCACACTAGTTAATCATGTGTTTTTATGATAATGCTGCTGAAGTGTAATTTCTTGTGTAATATTTTAGTTTCACTTGCTTGAGAAAAAATTCAAATTATTTATTCTTTAAATACATGTCTTACCTTGAAAATTTAAACAGGTTTATAATTATGCTCAAGGTTCTTAAATAAGATCAGAGCTTTTATTGACCTTTAGAAAAAGTTGCCAGTGGCTTGGTTATCATTTTTAATCTTAATTTCATCATTAAAGTATATTCATATGAATACGTTCTACAGTGACATGATTTGCTTGCAAAGATGGCTGGAACATGTCTTTTGATATCAGGCTATTTTTCCCTTGATACATTTTTCAGTAATCCAGCTCAAGGCAAATTAAGCGCATTAAACTTTATATCATATATCTACAGTCTTTGGAAAACACTGATATGGGGCCAAAGGGTTCTGATTTAGTGGTTTAAACTAAAGAAACCTTCCAAAAACATATTTGCTCCACTGGCAATAGTTTGGTCAAAATTTGTGGACTAAGCATTGTGAAATTTAAATTGAACAGGTATATTTTCTAATAAGCTAAATCTAAATGCCAGAGTGATGTGAAGACTAGAGCCTATTTCAGGCAGAATAAGGGACAAGGACATATGGGGTACACCCTGGATGGGATGCCAGTACAAACTGCTCTATATCCTTCAATTACTGTGTATATAACACAAAGTCTGTATACAGCTCTGCTTTTAAATACATTACTATATAAAACTATTGTTCTTGGCATTATATGGTTTTAACAGAATAACTCCTCTGACAGCCTTTTCAATAGAAAACAATTAAGAATTTCAAAAGAAGCATGATCGGGGCTGCCTTTCAGAGGATTTGCTCTGCCTTTATGTTCCTCAAACCCCATTTCATCCCCTACTCTCTGGTCTGGAAAAACCCCATCTTCATAGTCAGCCACAAGACAGAGTAGGAAAAGAAAGATACTAGTACCTCCGTGACTTAAAGTGCCGCAGAAGTGGTATGGATTATCTTCAAGTGTTACGGTTACTGTTACTCAATAGGCTCCCTTCGGGCAGCAACGTTTTCATCCAAGAAATCCTGCAGCGTCGGACTATAATTGGAACAATGCACTTTATCTGTCGCGGCGCGTTGGGGCCTTTGTAAGATTATAGCGAGGTAGCTGATGGGTTTCCTGTGGTTCTTCAATATGTGTGGCACCACAGTACAGGATGTTTAGGGCTGAATCAAAATATTCTTTATCTTCTATAAATCAGCCATTTGCCATGGCTTTTATCTGTAAATATTTTTTTATTATTATTTTTTTTAATTACTCTTCTAAGAACATTCTACTTACTTATATAAATGATTTTCTCTGCGTTCTTTAATCATTAAATGTGTATATAACAAATTCCCCCAGATCCTTGATGAAGGTTCCATCGCCTACTGAAATGCCTTGCTGTGGGAGACTGAATAATATTTCTGTAATTGTAAGTCTACAAACCTGTACTGGATAAGCGGCTAGGAGATGGATGGATTTAATTGTAAGTAATCTGCTTTAATATGTTAGATTTGTAATTATTGAGCAATATTGCATACAAATGGCTCACTCTAATCTCATGATAAAGGGCAAAAAAACACTTGAAACTATATAAAACTGATAATCTTTCTGCCTTGTGTCATACTGTCTATCTTGAGTATGTCAAAATTAAATATATAATATAAGGCCCTATTGGAGAGCTTGTCAAATGAACTTTATAATTCATGCCAGATTTACTTCAATGTAAGAACCATCAAAACACAGAATTAGATGATCAGTGGTCATTGTTAAAACACCACAGCTCACAACAACGAAACGTGTCCTCTGCATTTAACCCATATGTGACTTTCGTGACATAGCAGGGGGCAGCTAATTCCACGCCCAGGGAGCAGTGCTTGGGGGCACCTTGCCCAGGGTACCTGAGTGGTGCCTTGCTGGTCAGGGATTTGAACCAGCAACATTTCAATTATAAGTGTGCTTCCCTAACCATCAAGCCACCACTGCCCACAAACAATTAGAGTAGGTTATTAGTTACTGCTTTTCTTAAAGTCCTAAACATGTACCTGTCCTAAACATGCCAACATAAAGTATAGCAACCATATTACATACTATAAATCCACTATCAGCTAGCATTAAAGAGTAACATAACAATAACAAATATCACAATATTCAGTAAAATGTTTAAGGCAAGAACTCTAATAGCCCTCTCTGCTAATATGTCAAATACCATGGCTATTGGTATAAAGTCAGAGTATGCTTTTGTTTTCCTTGGAAGAACTGGAACATGGCTGGAGAAAAAAAACACTAAGTTTAGATTTTGGTAAAGTATTGCTGTCCTCACAAAACTGAAAATAGATGTGATATGGTATGCATGCGTTGATAGTAAAATATCCAAATGCTGATAGAAGCCAATCATCCACCATTACTAAAATATGCCAAAAGACTAAAATAGTCATTATTCTTGCTTCCATCAGATACATTTAGAAAATCATATATCTCATAATTATTGAAATAAACTTTTTTTCCCTTGAGATTGATGGCAACAATATTTCTAGCTTAAAATACTGCAGTCCAATGATGGGCTGTTTTAGGTATTATTTCATCAGGAAAATAATCCCAACTCAAAAATTTTAAGAACCCAGTACTGAACTTTCAGTACATATTGCCTGAGACAGTGAATTTCAGATGTGGAATTGGCAGGCCACCGTGTTTACTAGATTTTATTCTTTATTAGTTTAGTCTTCATTAAGCTGTTGATATAAATTCAGGTTGAATCACACGCATTAGTTGAGTAATATTTTTTTCTGTTCACATTTCTTTTGTTTTTAGGCTACTGGCAGTTAACTAAAGCCTTAATTCATCCAAATTAAATTTAATACCAATTATTCTGTTTTTTATGTTCCAAGTTGCAAATTAAGGAAAACATTACAATAACAGATATATCTAATAATTTCCTCATTTTGGTGGACTACATGAACATGGTATCATTTTAAAGCACCGATACCCCTTCTTTAACAGCAATGTCTCTTTATTAGCAAACAAGATGAGACAACAGTGTAGAAACGTCAACCTTTGTCTGCAACTTCTGAAATCTTTAGGCCTGAATACATTATGTGTGATAATCACAATGCTCTGATGTACTACTGTTTTACTAAAATGACACAAAAGGCCCTTTAACTAAATTGAGAGGCCTACATGGAGAAGGTCACCTTGGAGCGTTTTAAATAAAGAACCCCTTTGTTTCCTGGAGTGATTATTCTCACCGCCACATGGATCATTGGCAGAGGACAGATCTCGTCTCAGCTACCAGAAAAAGCCATGATTACTCTCCCATCACATTAACTCTCTTTCAGTCATATTGTCTTATGGGGAATTTACTAGTATGGGTTCACACATGAGTCTGACTATAATTTGTAGTCTGATCAGCTTCCAGTTGCATTTATTAAGATTAATTATGTAAATTAACAATGAAGAATTTTTTTTTAGCATTTTAATATTACCATCATAAATTAACAGCTGGTTTTGTGTCATCCAGGGAAGTACTGTACAGGCATAGCTACACCATGACATATTGCACTTGATCAGAAATAAGGAATTATAACAGGTTATAGCAGGTTTTGATCTTCCCTTGTGTTCTACATACACTGCCTAAAATGGTGGATCAAAAATCCAGCCCAGAAATATTGTCCAGAATGAAATAAAGTAGTATGATTCCTAACCCCCCCCCCTCCCCCCCCCCAAAAAAAAAAAAAACACCTCTGTCATCTACAAAACACTGGATGGGATGGTACTCTGAAAGTACCATGCATGAGATATTGGCAAGATAAAACCATTTTTAGAATAAGTCAAGGAAAAACATTTTCCAAGAACATGAACTAGAAAATGCGACAAAGGACAACCATCCAATATAACAAAAAGCAACTTGGCACACAAATAATTCAGTCTGGAACAAACTCTGCTCAAGCCAGTCGTTAACTCAGCTGCTACTACACTTAATGGGGTACTGAGGCTTCTTAATAAATACACTTTTCATTGGGAGGTACTCCACAGCTTGTCAGGAGAGGGGAGGCTGAAATGGATGGGTCTAGAGCCTGGCAGAATCTTCTAGAAAATTCCAGTCTGCAGAAATGCTAGGACTAAAACAGACTAAAACGGGGATTCACCTTTCAGCGGGGTAATGGCCTAAAGCATGCAGCCACTGTGACTTAGTAGCTTAAAAACAATACGATGAATTGCCTAGAGTAGCCCTCTTAATGCTGGGACACTCAATTCCAGCTGAGAAAATGGTGCAAGACTGTTGAACAACACAGTCTGGCAATGAAACCCCCAACCCCTCCCCCCAACCAACATCACCACTTTACAGTAGAGATTATGTAAGGCTGTGAATATTGTATGATCTGTGATTGCTACCAAAGGAAAGATGAAACTATACATCTATTAACTGAAATACTAAAATGTATCTACTAAAATGACAAAAATTAGTCTGCTGATATTATTATTATTATTATTATTATATAATGCATCCATCTGTCTTACATTATTATTATTAACTAACAGAGATTACTCATGTATTAAAATGATTTGGGGGGGGGGGTAAAAAGTGTGCAGGGTTAAGTACTCCACAGTCCGTCACCCTGACATATCTGCAGCTTAAAATTTCTTCTTCTCAATTGTGCTATTGGGAGAGGCAGCAGTGTTCATCACGCAGTGCGACCCCTTCAGCAGAGTAATGAGCAGCACAGCCAGTCAGGGTTTCGGACGTCAGCAAAGCAACGGGACTTTGATGAAAGCTGCACTGCAGCCTGGGAGACTGCACTGCATCACTTCAGTACCAGCGTTGTTCTGGAGTGAAACTTCTTTGAATGCTTTCAAAACCATATTGAACCATCCTCAGATATCCTTAGAATAGAAAAGCATAAGTAAGAAAGAATAGCATTAATAACAGATTTATCAATCACTCGTAGCATTATTTAGACAATTGCTTAGACACTTGTGCCCATAGTATACTTGGCGAAATTTAGAGAAAGTGGATTCGGTGGAAAGACTTTGCTGCATCTCATATCCTGGAGATTGCTGACCCATTAGTGACTGGCAGCCAGAGAACCAGAAGTCTTACTCAGGCTTACAGTGTGATGTCTCTCAACTTATTGCAAATTGATAAAGTCTGTCATGGAGTTAATTGGTACATTTAGAACCAGCAATATTTCTTAAAAAAAAAAAGTGACTGGGAATGTCAATTCTTCTAACCTAGATAAAAGCCATTTCCAGTTGCTGATGCTGGACAAAATTTTTAATATGTCCACTGACTTCAATAATAATAATAATCATCCATCCATCCATCCATCTTCTGTACCTGCTACAAGGGCAAAACAGGGAATAACCCAGAATGGGGTGCCAACCCCTAACAGAGCACATTCACACACATGGGCAATTTGGTAACTTCGATTCACCTTAACATGCTTTTGAACTGTGACCATATGAGGAGAACATGTACACCCCACACACAGAGACAGGGAAACTCAAGCCCAGGTCCTAGAGGTGTGAGACAATAGTGCTAACCACTGTGTCACTGCGCCACCCCCTTAATAATGATAGCTGTTATTATTATTGTTGTTGTTGTTGTGATTGTTGTTACTGCGGTGGGGTTGTTGTGGTCAATTGAAGAATTTACTTCTCTAAATGTTTAAATGAGAATTTTTCAACTGTGTGATTCACCTTCTAAGTGCACAGAGAACCCCTAAAACCTTTGTCCTCTCATGCCATCTGATCACAACACAGCAACCTCATCTATATACCCAGTTTAAGGAAAGATGCCCTAATAGAGGGATTAACAATGTAACCTAAAAAACACGTAGCACTGGGTGCACAAAGTAAACCTGCCAAAACTGGCTACCTTAGTCCAACTACATCCTCCTGTGGCTGTTATTCATTCATTAAACACAGAACCATCACAGGTGTGAAATGCACCTCATTCTTTTAAGATATTAGATTTTTCTCTAATTTAGTTTTATTGTTTCCTTTATATTATTATTATACAGTGGTACCTCAGAACTCGAACTTAATCCGTTCAGAACTCTGGATCGAATCCTAAAAAGTTTGAGATCTGATCAAATTTTCCCCATAAGGAATAATGGAAAACCAATTAATTGGTTCCCGGCCCCAAAAAATTACACTTGAATATGTTGTTTTCTTTAGCATTTAAAGACAAAATGAACCAGATAAAATAGGGGTCTCAGACTCCAGTCCTGGGGGGCCAGATCCCTACACAGTTTTTCTTTCACCCTCATTTAACACACCTGATCCAACTCCTTGTGCTAATTACCACACAGCTCTTGAGCTGAATCATTTGCGATGGAACAGGAAAGATCTAAGCTACACAGGGCTCCGGCCCCCCAGGACTGGAGCTTGAGACCCCTGGGATAAAACAAGAAGAGCATATACTGTACTAAACACATCTAAGCACATTTATCAAAACAGTAATTTGTAAAGTAAG
>JAODJU010000001.1:37917120-37933605 GCA_026776725.1 Gnathonemus echidnorhynchus
TGTATTTTTACTGTCTAAATATATGTATTCAGCTACTGTAAACATGCACGATGCTATCACAGCGAATGCGAGGCTGAGAGTGAAGCTTTACCCTTTGTTTCCACTGAGAGATGTGCCATGTGACTCAGTTCCCCGCGTGTATAAGTTATCTTAGGTCGGCGTTCACGGTTTGACTTCAGAGATTCAGCTTGAGCTCTAGGTAATTTTTTTCAAACTGGTTGGTTTGACTTTTAAGAATTTCGAGTTCTAATGAGTTCAAGAACTGTGGTACGACTTTATTAGTAGGATTAACTATTAATACAAACACACAAGGTTTATTTGCCATTTACACAAGCACAGTGGAATGCTTCTCTTCACCAACCCCATCTTCCTCTCTATAGCTTGGGGCTCCCCTGGTGGTAGGAGTTAAGGGCCTTGTATAAGGGCCCATGGACATGTGACTGTCATGCCAAGGCCAGGGTTTGAACCAGCAATCTTATAGCCACAGGTACAGAGAGTTAGCCTGCTGAGTCGCTCACCGCCACATGAAGGCATAGTGGTTCCTTCTGGTTGCTTGATTTGAGAAAGGCCCTCAGTCACTTGACAGTGCCGAAATTCCATTTTTGTGATTGGATTGAGAATAACATCTCCTAAACATCTTATTTGCCGGGATGTGGACAACTGGCTGAAGAATAACTCATGGATTTTGTGTTGATGCACTCTAATAATTATGCAGCTAAGCAGAGGAAAAAGACCCTGGATGAGAAAATGAGACAGACCATTTGCTTTCGGAACACATTAGCGCAGGTGTGTGTGATTGCAGATGGAGTTTTCCACCATGTATCATGTAAAGTTTTGCACCAGAAGATCATACTTGCTGAAGATGATCCAAAGTATTGAATAACGACCTGCTTGACATCTCCAATTTACATTATTCTTTCAGTCTCAGATTGTTTAAACAATTAATGCTTACATTTCTAGGGACAATAAACAAAGCTTAACACTTTCACAACCATAAGGATTCCCTGAAAGGACACTTTTTGGGCAAGAAAATTATGCTAGAGGTAATTAAAATTTGTTTTTTTTTTCAATGTAAATAAATTGCACAAATAACAAATAGTGGCAGACATTTTTTTCTTGCCAGAAACAAAATCTGATGTTATTTTAGCTAAAGCGTCCCAGACCACTCAGAAAAGCTCTCAGAAAACTCTTCAATGTAGAGTGATGACAGGGAGACTAACCCAGATGTCCAGCCTACTCCGTAGAACATAAGCCAATTTGTATCCTCTGGGCATCCTCACCACAGATGGCTAATGCAACACAGCAGGGACTGAATCCAGGTCCCCACTGTTGGCTGCACTTTACTTTCACCGGTCCTCTGCTGGAGAGGCCTTCAAATTTTCGTCTTGCTACTTGCAGGAAACAGGTCTATAGCTCAGTAGCAACTCTACCTATATGATGATCCAGTTTTTTGTGTGATCATTCATTTATTTACTTATTATTTATTTGATCTATTTTTTCCATTTCCTTCTGGCTGTCTATACAAATTAACTTAAACTGACATGGCCTTTTTCTGCTTTCAAATTGCTCTATTGACTCACTTTTGGCATAACACAGTTTCCGCCCAATCCTACCAGCTCTACTCAATGGTAAGAGGTCAGGACAAGGTGGTCAGTCTCTGCCTGTTTGTCCCAAGCCCTGTGGCTCTTTTGTCTTTAGTTGACAACCTCATGAGAGGGTGTACAACATTTTCTGGCAAAATCCACAGCAGCCCTCAAACCCATGTCTGTCACTTCCTGGGCTAAGAAGCACCAGCATGTTCTCTTGAATAAACAAGAAAGTTCCTGTTATTTGTGACTAAGGCCCATGCTTTTATGCATAGCAATGAAAATTATCTTAAAAGGGCTATAAATATTTTACCTTATGACCATTTTAGATCAAACTGTCCTTTTGTTCTGCTTCCAATAGTTATTTATATCATTGTTTATATCCCTGTATTTTCCTGTTTTCTTTATTTTATATTGGTTTATTGATTATGACTGACATGTACCTTTGTGTTGTGTAAAATTCAGTTTATACTAGAGTCTAAATGCCACATATATGCTATCATTCTTATTTTATTAATAACTGAGCTCTATATACTTTTCACTAAAATTTACTCCAAGCAGGATTAATAAATTGCTGTCTTGTTTTGTAACTAGGAGGAGAAGTGCATGTTCTTCATTGCATTATACATGGTGGCTATCGGAGCACAGAGTGATATACATACTTAGTGCTGTTTTTTATTATTATTATCATTTTTTCAGTGTCAGTGGAACAGAACTTCCCGGACTAGCTGCTCTGTCACGTTATTTTCTAGGGGGTCGCAGTGAGCACTGCAGATGCTGGAAGGTTAGACGGCACTCCAGACCAAACACGCATACCAGAACATTGCAGGACACACACCTACACAGCCTCAACTATGACCAATTTAACACCACTTAGCTTCAGTATGGAAAATATTAACTCAGACTGGACTGTGGACACTGGGCCAATGCTTCTCATCCCCATGTCACCATGGTACTCTCATACAGTGTCTTACTCTTTAAGTGGGATTCTAGATGCAAGAGATCCAAACTGTTACACATTTTTTAAAAATAAAATGAAATGTGAATTGACAAGAAAAGAGGCCATAATAAACCAGCTTCATCTGTCTTGGATGATTTTCTGTTTAATTTTAATATTTTGAGAATACATAATCATATCTCCAAGGCCCAAGATGGGGTAATATTTTGACAATGAGAGATTTAAAAAAAAAAAAAAAGGCTTACAGTATGTGAATTCAGTTTAGCTCAACATGCTCTGCTTAAACAAATTTATGGAAAGCCATCAATGAAGAAGATGTAATTAGTTAAAGTAATCACTTGATCAATCATACTGAGATGAGTATATGAAGTAAAAAACCAGCAACTTTTAAAAGCATTTTTGCATATTTCTAGCTGCTTCAGTTATATTTTCCTAATGTCATTTCTGAAAATTCAGCATAAATCATTGTTGTGAAAGATATCGCCATTCTCTGCCTACTTTATGTTGCAATAAATTTTCACTAGACCTTCACAGGGCCAGTGCACTGTACATTTATATTGGAAACATGGTCTTCAAAATAGCATGCAAGGCCATTTCTAATAGACACTGCATAGAAGAAACGTGAGTTGAACCCACATGAAGGGGCATTTTTACTTTAAGCTGCACATGAATGAAATAAAAGGTTCATAATTAAGCTTTCTTGCAACAGGCATTCTTGTGAAGATGGGATTGACATTCTGCTGAGCCTCTGACCTTTGCAATGGTGCTCCAGTATTCCATGCAGAAGGAAAGGGGCGTGAGGGAAAAAAAAGAGAGAGAGAAACAACAGTACGGGGACTTAGAAGACTATGAATAAAACTGAACAACTATGAAAATGTGCCTTGTAATGTAGGATAGTCATTAAACAAACACATGGATGAGGAGAGAAAAGCAGCAAAATGTGTTGTCTGTCAGCTGGTCATGGCATAAGGAGAAGCTATAAAATAATAAACTTATTCTTAATTTCCATTTTATTCACCTGAGTGATGCTCCTATGCAGAGCAAATATATACTGGGCATATGTGCACAGTCCTTGCACATTTACAAACTGCAACAACGAGATAAAGTACTGCGCAAATACATGTCTTGTAGTTCATCATTTATAGGCCATACTTTAATGATTGTCAGTAGGATTAACAACTAATAACTAATGATTATGATCAAATGCGTACCAGGAATTATAGGTTAAATATGGAAACATAAATTTCATATTAATATTATTATTTCCTCAGAAAACCAGTCTAGCTGTTTCAGGTCTGATTCAGTGTACTCCTTACTAAATGCTGTAGACATGAGAGGGGAACCATTTTTTCTTACATAGAAGCATAAAATGAGGTCTTGGCCAATGCTTTCCCATCGAGTTTGTTTATAAGTGGCAGAGATCCCCATAGCTAGAAGCAAGCTACAGCATGAAACAATGAGGCATCTTGAATAGAATGCCATTTATGGGCTCCAACAGTGTTTCACTTTGATCTTTTTTTTTCTTCTTCCTCCTATCGTCAGGCAAATCAGTGACATGAATTGCAATCCGTAAGTACATTTTAAAACATGGAAAAGAGGAAAATACATATTCATGTGACCTTGAGCAGGATAGAGAGTGAGCCTTGACAAACTTGACATGGCATTTAAAGCTTTCTAGGTATCCTATAAAAGATGGTCTAGAATCCCATCAGGAATGACTTTGGTGCAGGGTCAGACACTTTTGACAGTGTATTTTATGACCGTGCAGAATATCAGCACCAAAAACTACCTAATTGTAGTAGGTATTTACTGTGGTGTCATTTCTTGACCAGGGTCCAGTTGTGATGGATGACTGTTTAACTCAGACACCTGATGATCTCAACAAATCTCCTGGAATAATCATATGGAGGTCACTTCAGGAGCTGTCAAGATGTACTTTTCTTCTGGAAACCATAGAGGAAAACAGTGGATAAAGATGAAGTATATCTCATTATTTCAGTCCCAATAGTTTGCTGTCTAAATTAGCCTGTCCATTTGACACTGAACAATCTAAACTTTTGAGACTTCCAAAAAATCTAGTTGCAGTTGCAGTAAATGAGGCTAATTACTCTTTGATACTAGGATCTGGTTTGAGTTTTTTGCAGATTTAAACAGGGCCACCCTGGTCTCATTAATCTGCTTTTTCCTTCTTGTTGTGCTGCTTTCTCCCACTGGTCTCCTTTGTCACGTCTGACACCAATCGCCAACTTACACTCATTAGCCCAGTTTCTCATGGCTGCTATTGCCATTCTTCCCATAACCAAGGTCATCTATATATCGAGATCTTACCAGTCACACTCAAATATCATCTCTATTCCCATATACAGCGGCCTCCACAATTATTGATACCCCTTGTAAAGATTTGTAAAAACGGTTAGAAAAAATACATCCTCCGGTGAAGCAGCTTCATGTCACACTGAAAAATTGAGACGAATCCAACCTTTCATTAACATAAATTTATTCCAAGAAAATAAAAATCCTTCATCAAGAAATAATTATCTTTAACAAAAACACACATGCCACGATTACTGGCACCCCTGGAAATTATAGTGAACACAATGTAACTGAAGCTTGTTTCCCCTGTAAATTTTACATCTTTGAGTTGAGTGGAGTGAATAGGAACCTTTAAGCTGTAATCCATGACTTCCTGATTAACAGGGATACGAACATGAGGTGACACAGAGTCCAAATTCCCGTAGTCATCCATCAACATGGCAAAGAGAAGAGAACATACAAACCAAATGAGGGAGAAGTGTGTTGACCTTCATAAGTCAGGGAATGGGTATGAAAAATAGCTACTCGCCTTAAAATGCCAATTTGTACTGTTAGGGGAATAATAAAAAAAGTGGACAACAACTGGAACTGTTATAAACCTGCCTGGAAGAGGACCCAAGTCTATTTTTCCCCATGTACAGTGAGGACGATCATAAGAGAGGCAAAAAAATAGGAAGGATGACTGTTCATGAATTACAAGACAAAGTACAATCTTGAGGTTATCACATCTCTGGAAAAACTCAGATGCCCCCTTCTTGCTATCCGATTATTTGGAAGGTATGCCAGAAAAAGCTTTATTTCGTCAGTTAACCACAAACGTAAGCACCTGGAGCAAATTAATGGGAGAACATTTTAAATTAGATTTGACAAAGCAGTTCTTTACAAAGTGTGTAGAGTATGGAATAGTCTTCCTATTTGAATAGTGCAAGCTAAAACCCTGGGTTCCTTTAAATCAGAGCTAGATAAGATTTTAACAACTCTGAGCTATTAGTTGAGTTCTCCCCAAACGAGCTTGATGAGCCGAATGGCCCCCTCTCATTTGTAAATTTCATGTGTTCTTGGTAAATGCTGAAAAATTTATTAGTGCGTGAACTAAGTAGCGAATATTTTCTTCTTCTTTGACATTTTTCTTTGTGAATTTGTGATTCATTTTTACGTAAAAGCATACAGTCACCTTTGGGTATAAATATATGTTGAATGTGTTATATGGGGTAGAGTTTATACATAAGCAGCAGTTTAAAAATAAATAAATAAATGATAATTTTAAATGTTTTCTAATCAACTAAGCAGATGGAGTTGAGCTCTCGTAAATTCTCCCTGCTTAACCGAGCTGAGAAACATTAAAATGGACATATCCTTCAAAAGAGCTGTAATGCCCTTTGTTGATAACTAAATTAGGCTTTATGATTCATTTACCCTGTAGCTCATCTCTCTTTTGTCAGTGTTGTCTTCTTATTGTTTATCTAGACCAGTGAAAAGGTTGATGACTCCCAGAGACAAGGTCAATGGAGAAAATAATTCATTGGAGAGTAGAGAGTAGGCCATATCTATTTTTATATTTACTTCCTTCATTTTCAGCTGCATAAGTTCATATTATTTATGGTCTGGTCCAATAAAAATAATATAATACTGCAACTAGTAAGGCCAAAGGGCAAGAGGTCGTATGAAACAAATATGGAGTTGTTACTTCAAGGGTTTTGTCTGTGAAAGTATTCCTCTGAGCACCAGGGCAAAATATTTCTTAATAGAGCTGCATTATTAAACATTTGCCCAAAAGTTATATCTCTGCTGATTATTGAGGAAGTCAAAGTTAGCGTATATCTATTTTATAGACAGTGTACCTCTACTGGCTTTATATGAACCTCTTTCATAAATATTTTCCCATAGAAAGGGATTTAGAGGGCCAACATAAACCAAATGTATTTTTTAGAGTAGGCTAATACAATCATGCACATTAGAGTATACTTTACTCATTAGTATATACTATCTAGAAAGTAAAGCTGTCTTATAATTATTTATGTTTTTCAAGATTAAATTACATTCCTGCATTGTGCAATTGCACTGAATTTCTTTGAATTGAAATTAAATCCTTTCATTCCCATCTGCACCTGTCGAAATAGGTTCCCGGCACTATGCTGAAATGTTCAACTGATATGCAACCATCAAGGACCTTTTACAGACATTGTGGCCAAATGGCCTGGGACTAGACATGATTCTTATATCTGGTCCACCTTTGGAGTGTGTTACATGGCAAAGGATGGTGTGTTTCCTAGTGACTGGTTATCGGAAGACAGCGGGTGTCTTCTTTGTGAATACCTGCTGACTCCCATGTTAAATCCCTAAACTGTGGTGGTGAAGAGGTATAACACAACACACCAAAGAACATGGACTGTTGCAGAGGATGCTCTGGGCATGTGGAAGATGTGATTCTGCTGTCTGTACAAGTTCTCAGGAGTTCTAAGATCTCCCCCTGAATGTTGCTGTGCTTTTCCTGTGTGTGCTATACTGCACAACAAAACCAACAATGAATTACTTTAAGTTTTTAAATTTTGGAATAAGAAAGGCTTTGGGAAACACTTGCAAATCTCACTTGTTCTTTACTCGTGTTGTTTGTTTTCTTGTTAGTTATTGAATGACTTCGATCTATACTGGAAAATGTACCCCAGAGCAGTACAATATGTGAAAATTTGTCCATTTCTACAGGAAAGTTCAGCCTCAGTCAGATTTCATGGAGACAGTTGGTGTATTGCTCACTTCAAGTCACTTCACAGGTTTTCGATAGTTATGAAGTCGGAGCTCTGAGTGGGCCACTCCAGGGCATTTACCTTTTTGTTTTTCACTCATTCCAGTGTTACTGTTGCAGGCCACTTTGGGTCGTTGTCATTGTGAAAGGTAAACTTCTTTACCGATTAAATTTTTTTTTTTGCCTGGGGGCAGCAGGTTTTCTTCAAGATTCTTTTTTTATGTGTTTGGCACAATCCAGCTATTCTCATAATTGCTACAGTGCCAGGTGAAGACAAATCGCCCCGTCCCATAAGAGGATGCTGCTTCAACCAATAGTTATATTAGGGACGGTGCTCTTTAAATAATGCAGCTAGTTCATTTCTTTGGCCATTATACACTGCCCGGCCAAAAAAAAAGGTCGCCATTTCAATTTTTCGTTGGACCGCTTTTAGCTTTGATAATGCGGCACATTTGTCATGGCATTGTTTCCACAGGCTTATGCAACATCTCACCCTTTATTTACATCCAGATTTGCATTCATTTCTCACCCGAGATCCTGTATTGACAAGTGAATTGAACCACTCCATAAAGCCTCCTTTAGCACATCCCAAAGACCTTCAATGAGGTTAAGGTCACAACTCTGTGGTGACCAAGTCAAGTGTGAAAATGATTCCTCATGCTCCCTGAACCACTCTTTGACAATTCGAACCCAATGAATCTTGGCATTCTTGTCCAGGAATATGCCCATGTCAACAGGGAAGAAAAAAATCGATTGATGATGGATGGAGGTGTAACCTGGCCATTCAGTAGATTCAGGTACTCAGCTGACTTCACTTTATTGCTGTATAATGTTGCTGAGCTGTAAAAATGATCCAGTCATTGGCTCTTAAGTATTTGTTGATATAAATTCAAATGGTGACTTTTTTTTTGGCCGGCCAGTGTATATTGAAATTTCACAATCAACTCAATCAAGATTAATAAGTGTCCTTTTTCCATTTTTGTAAGCTTTTTCAACAACTGAAACATGAGTCATTTGAAAGGAGACCATTGTACCCTCACTCTCACTTGCCATGTATAGTACAAATAACCGCACAATATTTATAATTTCGCAGCTCCAGTACATGCACCAAAGCTTGTATTTTATTCAGTTAAATTGTTTTCTGTTGTTTTTGCCATTTTCTTGCTCTCCCTCTCTTGGTGTGTGTGTGTGTGTGTGTGTGTGTGTGTGTGTGTGTGTGTGTGTGTGTATTAAGTTTATATTACATTGTTGGGACCAAATGGCCCCCTCAATGTGATAAAAGCTTGGAGAGTCCCCACAAGATATAATTACAATCCTGTGTGTGTGTGTTACGTTATATATAATGAATATTGAAAATAGCCCCTGTGTGTAATTGTTGTTGTTAGTGTAAATGCGTGTTGTGCTGTGGACTCGATTGCAGCATGTGCCCTTACCTGTGTTCGTGTTCAGTCCTTGCCTGATTCTAGCACGTTTTACCCTTTGTGTAATTATCTTAACATCTCTGAGCCTTCCCGTTTATTGTGTAACCTCCCGTGTTTGTCTCCCACATTTGCGTTTCTCTGTTTTGGTACTTGAGTGCGGCCTTTTTAAGGACTATATTAAAGAGCAACTTCGGGTAAAACCGATCTCCCATCATCTCTTTTCCACTGCTGCCATGCCTCAGTCTGCACAGCGCCACAATATATTAAACACAATTCTTCAAAAAATATGCTCTTGGACAACTCCAAAAATATTACTAATTTTCATATTATAATCATTATTTTTTTCTCCATGTGTGATACAGTATCTGCTCTTCCATTTTTATAAGCTAAAGCTGTATCAGTAATTTCATACATTTGGTTCTGATACATTCAGTAGTTCTTAATCAAACAATTTTTTTTCCCCACCAATGTTCACTCTCAACCTGAATTTAACAAATAAACTGATCCTGATCATTAAATAAAGGTTATATGGGTCTCTGTAATATTACGTAACGTTTCTATAGGTATACATGGTTTTAATATCAAATATTTAGCCTGAAGAAATCTGTAAAATCGAAATCTCTTAATGTTATGACTATGCTTGTCAAGAAAACCCACAATTATTTGTTTCTGCTTTTATCCATTTGTTTGTTATGCAAAGAATCTTTCCTGACTGCTTATTAAACAAATGCCTTGATAATTGTTTCAGTTGACTTTGTCAGCTTTCCAAAAATTGGGTTTATTAATCCTTTATTCCTGATGTCAAAAAATGACCTGCACTCAAAATTGAATTAAATAGCTTATTAAGAATGACCTCCTGGAATTTCACATTGGGGGATTTTAGTGTTTAATTTAGGACAGTTCATATTTGTTAAACTGCAGGGCTTTCAATTTCTCTCTCAGCTCCTGCTCAATACAATGTGTTCTGTAATGGATTTCCCAACTCTATTGTTAATGATTAATTCATTCCCCTCTTAGTCTTACATAAATGCCATTTGTCATCTAATATTTTTATGCAATTGTTTTTTTCCATATATTTTCCTCCTAATGCTACTATATTCCCGCATTAAATGGCTAATTCCTCCAATTTTCATTTCCCAGGGCCATTTTGGTTTTGCCCAGAATCAGTTTAATTTAATGGACTCATCATGACTGTTTGTATTTAAATTTGAACAATCTTTATCTACTGCTACCACCTTACTTTTTTGGTGTGCAGTTTGGAAATGTTTTGAATATGTATTTGTTATCAAGTTGTTCTCCATCGTAAGGAGCTTATTATAACTGATCAAATCCAGGTTTAATCTCTTTCCAACAATGCACTGATAAAAGCTTCAAAAACATCAGTATGATCTTAATACTAATGTGATCTTAATACTGATGTGATCTTAATACTGATGTGATCTTAATACTGATGTGCACAGCATGTATATTTTGATGTATACACTCATTGAATTATTATAATCATAGTTACATTTTACTAAACACTTCTGCTTATAATTTGCAAGGTGGTGATAAGAATGTTGCCAGACTGAACTCTTCTGGAAGAGGATGCTTTCTCTGGAATCCTTATTGCAAAGATTGGAATGATCCTGTGAGTGAGGCTGGACTGGACACTGGATCAGCAATAAGTGAGGTCTACTCATCCATACTCCCTTCACTGGTCTGAGGCTAAGCTGTATCATGGCTTGTGAGCTCTGAGATTTTTGGCCATTCTTTTACAGTTTCATTGTGTTTTTGCCTTGGCTTCTGCACATACTTTTTTTTATCCTTGCAACGGTGTAGCACCTCAATAATAAGGTTAATGTTATGACAAAGTTTGTGAGACCCAATGGGATGATAGGGAGCTGCATAGAGATGTGGAAAGTACATCAGCTGTTTACAGTGACCATATTTTTACGGTTATATTATAAAGTATATGCATGGATAAGGAGGCTTCTGCTATTCTCCATTATTCTCCTCTTGTCGCCTCAGGTTATTTAGGCCGGTATGCATGATAATGTGACTCGTAGGTACCTATTTTTTAACACTTAGACAGAAAATTAAAAAATACAGAAAATTAATATACTATTCAGAGTTGTCAGTGTGGAAGGTTTGATCAGTGCCCTTGCATTACATGTTATTATGGTTTGGGTTTGCTGTTCACCAATGTCCATGTTGGTACATTGGTACACCAATGTCTATGTAAGTTTACATTATGTCATTAGATGTTAGATGTACTGATGTAAAAGTACAACAGACTACTTCCATTTTGATACTAATCAGCACTCAGGGAATCTTGGTTGTCTTTTGAGTTTGAGCATAAATTCTATTCTCGTGTTTTCACTTGTGATTCTCAGAGGGGGCTCAGTCTGAATTCCCGTGGGGTTGGGTGATGTGCGAGGTGGGGGCGCCTTGCACAAACTGCATCAATTTGAATGATTTTCTAATTTTCACCTGTTATGTATTCAGCTGACACAATTCAAGATGATTTTAAGTACTTTTCAAGAATATATGGTTTGTTGGTGAATTTTTATGGGGCATATGTTGATGCTTTCAGTACTCAAGTTGCATTTGTGTCAGTTTGTGTTGTTTTGGTCCTTCTCCTGTATTCGATTGGAATTATTTGTTTTAATTATAATGTTTTTTCTTTCCTTTGGGTCTAATTATACTTTTCCTTAGTGTTTTCTCATTTGATGTCCTATATAAGAAACAAGCTTTACATGAACATACATTCAAGGTGTCACACCCATGTAGATGCAATCAAGCTGTAACATACCTGAACTGTCTGAACTTGTTAGCATCTAAGAGTCAGCTGTATCACTCAGGAGAAAAGCTATCCCCAAATGAACCTTTCAACAATGAGAGACAGATGAAAGACGAGTGAAATGTCACACAGTGGGAGACTTCTGCCTCCCGGTCGGAACACAACTCACAGAATACAAGGCTGCAGTCAAGCGTGACATTGTGTTATCATGCCTTACTGGGTGAACCAATTTTTAAAATGAGTTTGGCTGGCCGCCACCAGTTGCTGAATACACCAGGCTACTAAAACTATGCTGCACATATCGAGTGTGTTACGCCCCTTTATCATGAAGGAATCAGTCCAGCCCACCCTCCCTGAAAGAAAAAACAGGAAACAAATAAGCATGACTGTTAGCTATCAGTTGAAGTTAATCAGACAAAACAAACTCGTTCCTTCCATTCAATCAATACCTCATCTTCATCTGTTTTGACCCAAACCCAGCAAAGAAGCTGCAGATGGCTACTTCAAACTAGGCACTCATTCTTGATCTCTGCTAATCATATTTACACAGTATGTAATGAAGATGCCCAATCGTTTGATTACTTAATCTGTGGGTATCCCTCCTGAGTGTAGCAGCTGCAGCTATGAGAGATATTCCCACGATACACCTGCAACTGGTGTGTGTCACATAGTAAAAAAAAATGTTGAGAAAACTAGTGCTGTTTTTAAGACAAGCAAACATAATGCAGCATTATCCTTATGTACATCGAAATCAATACAACAGACTGGGGTCTATAATGTCCCCTGATGTGCTTTTGTTTCCCTTGGTTGCTGTGAAATCTATAGAAATGATGAATATGTGTGTCTTTGTCCATGGCAGATTACCAGCAGGGCATGTCCACACTCCCACCATCAGAAAACAAGGAACCATAATGACACCAACACCATCATACTTTCTACCTTGTTCTAAGAAAGAGATGACTAAAAGAAGTCAGGAAAAAAGGAACCATATACTTTTCCCAAATCCAAAAGTTGTTTTCAAATCCTAATTAAAATTCATATGTTTGTTCTTTTATCTTTGGATGGATTGTCTTTGAATTTGATTACTCCTCTGTATGGGTCTTATCTATTCTTTGAAGAAAAAGAAAAACATTTTATGCATTCTCCAAATACACTTGCAATACATACTGTACTAATTTTAAGGTATTGTACAAACTGGTGAAAAATCCATGCACCTATAATCCATATTTATCATAAGGAAAATACTCTCCTCAAAAAGAAACAAACTAACATTCAAAAAAACATTGTCCGCGTATGAGCTATTAGATTGACAAGGTAGTTGAGGTAGACTGATTTCAAAAGGGATAAAAATTAGAACCAATATTTTATGCAGTGAATCTCCTGTTGACCTAATAGATACAAGTTGAGTGCAAAGTGTTCTTATAACTGAGCACTGTTGAGGTACAGGGCAAAGTTGGACCCAAATCTAACTAGCTGTTCCCCTAAGCACACAATGCACAGTGTAGACAGAACAGTATAGCATTTTACTAATCGATACAGAATTTGACATGAAATTTACCTGCTGGACAAGAATATTTACTGATACTTGCTCAGTCCCTGCATTCGTGTTCATGCTAAAGATGTAGGATGTCTTATTAGTAGATCATCACAGTGCCCAAACTTTATTTCACAGGGCATAACTCACCAAAAGGGTGGACACAAAAGCTTTTGAAGGTTGTTTTCCAGGAATAGGTTCACACTGCCACAATATTACTTGTTTAAGTGATTACTGAAAAGAAATGAACTATATGCCAGACTCTAAAGTAATGAGAGATGAGAGATATTGTACTTTGAAAGCCATGATACTGTGCAATGGGAACCAATGAGAACTGCACTCAACCACCTGGTACACAACAATGAGGTTTCAGAACCTAATTTTTCCCATGAGTAGTTTACTCTACCTAAAAAAGAAGGGTGATCTCTGGGGAAGTTTCCATTATTTTCTCACTAAATTATTGTTTCCACTGTGCATTTTATAGAATGCCCAATTTTCTCCCAAGAAGCTTTGACCCAAACAATTTTTGCACCAGTCCCTATCACCCAGTAGTTATGTTAATTTACCAGCTCCTGCCCAAAAAGGCAATTTTTCATTTGTCTTTGAAGATTTTGTTCTTAAGTTTTGGTTTCACATTAACCCCATCCCCCATTTACCCTGAAGAAGAGAATTAACAAAAATAAGATTCATGTCCTTTTTCCTGGATTTAAACAGTCTGTCCTACAAAATGAGTTTCATTTATTTTAAAAAATTGTCAATAACAAGCAAATATTGTATATCCAAATGTGTTTTTATAGCTTTGTGAAACAAATTTACACGCTTGCTGCCAGCACTTCAGTTGCATCTAACGCAACAGTAAACATTCAATTCTCTATGAGCAAACAAACCATCTCAGCTTCTGCCGAGTCTATTGTACGTCATTAAATGGACCACTAACCTAGTGCCAGCGCCACTCTTCTGTGCAGCAGTAATGGCTAATTTTACTCCAGGACTGCTGTGGCCAGAATTTCATTGCAATTAGACTTAATGTTAAACCCCATTGAAGGTCATGGATATTTTGTAAGGAGAAAGAGACAGAAATTAACCAGAAGCCATAATCAGTAGCTGTCCAGGGAGGTGTCGACAACTCTAACAGAGCAAAACAATTAAAAAGACATCAGTATACCCTTCATGTGCACAGTAAGGCACTTCATCCATCCATCCATCCATCCATCCATCCATCTATCTATCTATCGGTCTGTCTGTCTGTCTGTCGGTCGTCTGTCTGTCTGTCTGTCTATGATTTTTAATAGTCAAGTCCCAACTACTGGAAATTGATTTTTTCCATTAATTTACTTTTCATTAGAGACCCTTCACCTAGCTGTATAATACTGGCATCTTGGAGATATTCTTTTGAAGAAGGGGAGTAATCCTTATGGCCGCAACATTAATGATTTAATGAAATACTTTCTCATGGAAAATAGGAGAATCTTCCTTCAAGATCAAAAACAATTAAGTAGCAACAGGAAGCTTTGAGATGAAAAGATGAAACACACTTTGCTCATTACATTATTATATCTTCTACACTGTATATAAATATGTGGAAAATATAGTAAATACTGTAATACTGCAAATATTTATCATTCTACCATGGCCAAACTAGATAAACATATTAAAACATCACCATGAAGGCGAAAAACACTTTGATGGTTTGTCTGTCTATATTTGTTTGTTTTCTTGTTTTTCCCACCCTAAAATAAAGCAGCTTAAAGCTTCTGGTTTGTAATAAGTAGAGAAAAGCTTCATATATGATGGCAAAATAGCCCAGGTTGATAATCTTATTGCACATCTCTGTTAAGGGAGAGTGAGGCGGTTAAAGACTGAGACCAATGAAAAAAGATACTTCAATCACCATTAGAAGACTTACTGTAACTCTAGTTAAGTAAATGTATAGACCCATTATTGTTCTGTAAGCAAGATTATTAATGTTGATGTTCCGACCACAAAAGTACTGTTAGCAGCTATGCTATGCCTGCATTTTTTGTAGTATATGCAGTGCATCACTTTGGCCATTTTATCATACATAAGCAATGGAAACTGGGCTAGTCAGTCTTTCTAAAATGCATATATTTTGGAATGTTTATGTTCAGTTGGCTCTGGCTCTGAGTCTGATGCCATCTCCAGTACTCAGCCAGGGTTACTGTTTAGCACCTTACGAGGGACAGGGGAGACAGATGGTTGAGCAGTTACCTCTGCTCATGGTGTAAGGTCTAGGTGGGAATTTTGTGGTCTGGGACATGTGTAATGCGAAGCATGGCATTTTTCTTAATGAAAAAACTATTGATACTTCTCTTCATCTTGAGTTACCAGTTGCCTAGCATGCATTTTCATTTGTTGCTCCAGGATGAGTAGCCTACAGGTCACAATTCCAAATGCACACATACCAGTGTAGAAGAATCTCAGGGTCAGAGCCAATCAGAGGTGATGTTCCTCTTCCATAAGTGTGAGTTTGGGGAAAAAAAGACACACAAATAGATAGGGAGCTATTCCACCAGGTACTGTACTTTTAGTATGGTACTTTTGGTACTGTCCCTTTTCCATTGACTTCTGGTGAAGTACCAGTGTCAGAATTTCCAGTACCTAAAGTGCGAAACCAGTCAGGGTACTTTTTTGTGGGACTTGAAACGCTTTCTTTGTCAACTGTTTATGCAAATGGCCTATCTCTGAAACACAATAAAATAACAAAAATATATTGTTGAAAAAAAGTTACGAACTCAAAATAACGATAAATGAAGTGAAAAAAAAGTAATAATAATGGATGTATGGACAAATGAAGATACCCAAGCTTTAAATGCGATCTGGTTGGAAGGACAGATAAAAGATCAGGATGGCATGACAAGAAATAAAGTATTTTGTATAATATAATAGGACAGCATGGTGTTATTATGTTGTAATAAATATTGGGGTGTTAATAAAGCAAAAATAAATTTCTCACAAACCTGTCTAGGGATGATTTAAACAGCAAGGATGAAAATGATTATGATTGAAGTTGTCACAGAAGGGGAGAGAAAGAGGCACGGACCCAGGACTGCAAGGATAACAGAACTTTAATCCTATGAATGACAGGCAGGCAGACAAGGTTGAAATCGGCAGACGAGGATCGTGGTCG
>JAODJU010000001.1:37954023-37965332 GCA_026776725.1 Gnathonemus echidnorhynchus
TATAAGAAATAATTTATTTGCCATGAATTAAGTTTATGATATTGAAAGAAATGTGTGACCATGCCCCAGTCAGTGAATGTGTGTTCCCTACCCCTAGACTCCAGAGGGTTAAAGAATACATTTTTTAATTAAGGAAGTACTGTTTAATAATCATACAAAGGGGATTTGATTTGTTTTGAGTTGTACAACAAGATCTTCTCTGGTGATGGCATTTGAGCACATGGGCAATGAACTATAGCAAGAAGTTTGACAGCTTAAGTTATGCCAAAATGACATATTGCAGACATATTGCAACATATGCACAAATTGGGGGGCGGGGGTACTGTACAATGAAGACATATGATATGATAACCCTGTCATATGAATCTTCTCATTTTTAGTTAATAGCTCTAAACTCCCTTCCAGTTTCTAAGGGGTAGAAATGAAACCTTTAAAACTGGTACAAGAAGACAAAAGGCAACATTTATACAATTGTTAAAGAACTAAAAATGAACTAAAACATCTCATATGCCAGTTTTAATGTAATATGTTTGAAATCTCATCAATCCTAATTTCACTGACAAGGCATTGCATTTTAATTTTAGTTTTTAATATAACATTTTTTGCGTAGTGTAAAAAAAATGAACAACCACATTCTCAAACAATCATTCACTGTAATGGAAAGTACACTGGCTATACATGATGTGTGAAAGATGTATTACCATAAAATATCAATACATCAAAAGATCTGACAGTCAAACTTTTAGGAGCATGACGCGTTGCATCAATTAAAAGGTAGCTTGGAACTGCTGCTTTTTCTCTACTTTTCCATGCACTACATCTAAAAGTAAAAATGTTGATATGATGACAAACACTATTTACTTTTCAGTTCATACTGAATAAAAAAAATACATAATATTATTTTGATACCCAGATCTTCATGCTCTGTATAGTAGATAGAAACCAAATGAATCACCTGTTCCAAATCAGTAGGTCCCCATATAATTAAGACTAAAATATTATGCATGTTAAATTATGTAGAACAATTTTGACAAACGAAGATGCAGATTTCCAGTGTCAACATCCTTTCCATCCAAGTCTGTTTATCCATCCATCTGTATATCCATTCATCCATCTATCCATATCCATGGGGATCTGGAGCTTATCCAGATCCAGATCCCCTTTTGTTAATGGCAGTGGTGGCCTAATGGTTTGGGATGCGCATTTGTAATCGAACGATTGCTGGTTTGAATCCCTGACCAGCACAGTACCTCTGAGGAACCCTGAGCAAGGTACTGCCCCCAAGCACAGCCCCCCAGCCACTGAATTACCTGCCCCTTGCTATGTCACGATGTAACATATCAGTTAAATGCAGAGGACACGTTTTGTTGTTGTGCTCTATGTGCTATGGTGTGTCAACAATGACACCTAATCAGTTTCCTTTCCCTTATCCCTCAAGCAAAGGGCACAAGGCAGGGAATAACCCAGGATGGGATGCCAATATTTTATCATGAGCAGAAGACCAGTATCTGGGATTAGGGGGTTAGTGAGGGATTGTCCATTCTTACAAGGACTGGGGAAACAGACATGGTCGTGTCACCACTACGCTACTAAAATATCTTGAAAGAATTAATCCCACAGGAGCAAAGATCACCCCCCCCCCCCCAAATTTTAAAATCAGCTACATTTCCTCTATGGTACCATTAAAATATTAACCACAGAAGTGGCCAATATACTGTAAGCAATTACATACAGTATATTTCACTCAAGTTTTGTAAGGAATCCATTTGCAGAGTCTCTGCAGTTTCGGCAAAATGGTGGTTTGTTGAACAGTAAAAAATAATATAGTGTAATACAGTGTAGACATACACCGGGTACTGAAAAGCAGCTCAAATACAAATTAAGGACAGTTCTTCACCTGCCTTTATACCCCAAAAGACCCTCCCCACCAAGGTGCTGTGTGTAGGTGTTGTGAGTGAATTTACATATAAAGAGTGACCCCCTGGCCTGTGAGGATCCTGGGGCAGGACAGGACGGGACGGAGATTTTCCATGAGAGCAAATGGTAGCTCAGCCACTTTTCTGGCCACTGTTAATTGAATAATCTTCCTTATCACCCTAGTGGTGCCGACTGGAACCCCTTATTCTCTCCCAGACTCCCCCCATGATCATAACTTGTTAACATTGTCTGTATTCAAATGATCAACCAAGACCATTGAGGCATCTTTACTACTTTTCCTTACAGTTTAATTAAAGTTAAATTGATAAGCAAGAAACAGCAAAATAAGACATATTTTATTCGGTGGAAGGGTATTGTTAATCCTATTTCCTATTTTAAATGTTATTTACAGGTATATCTTATTTATAATATAGCTTAAGAGTAAGAAAGAAAATAAATGTTTTTTTTTCCCTACAAAGGTAAACTGTATACGAATCTCTTATCCATATTATCCATCAGAACTAAAGTAACCACCAGACTTGTAGTTAGGTTCTCTCAAATGGCCAACAGCTAAAATAAATCAAGGACATTGTACATTAAGGGACTTCCTGTTAGGTCTTAGAGGAGACGTCTAGAGGCCAGGGGGAAGCTTCCAGGCCCTAAGCTTCTGCTCCTGTTTATTCCGGCTCCAGTTTAGTGCCTAATCAAGCTCCAGGCTTCACTGTCAATGTAGGCCTGCTCTGTTTCCCTTCCTCTCTTGCCAGCACAAACACAGTTAATTATCTCAGGCCTCATACTTGCTGCAACATCCATCTTCATTCCTCCAGCACCATCTGCTTTTTATTATTTTTTTTAACCAGGTTTTCATCTCTGTTTTTATTTACAATGTTTATCTGCATTTGTATGATTATGTTTGAAAATCACACTTCATCTTCTCCTTTCAAATGTAGGTCAAAAAAGTTACCCATTTTACTGTGGTGTGCAGGTAGTAAATATGCTGATGTAAACTGAGAAAAGGGGTCTTATGGTGTATAATTGAATAAGGTTTTTTTAGACTGTTTTTCCTAATTTATGTCCATGATTTTATACTTCAGTGAAAAGAAATAAAACAGAAACACTGGCATTGAAGTAATTAGTGGAGGGAAAAAAAGCTGTAAAACAAACATTTGAGTTTTAATGTTTTGGACTGGACGCCTTTAGTCAATTTAAAATTTAGAAATATGTAACTCTCAACAAGAAATAACATTAAGATTTTGCTGTGTCAGTGTTTTGGGTTTCCTCATCATGTGTCTGACACACTCTAGATTATTGCAAATCCTTGAGAAATCTTTGCAGATTATCTTCATTGATGTGAGTTTCCATGCTGACACACTGCCCTTTTGCTGTCTGGAATGGGGAAAAGTCTTAACCTAGCCTTGATGTCTTTCAGTTACTTCTCAAATTAAGCTAAACAAGCCCTTAAAGTGATTAACTGTGGTAGGTCACTTTTAGGCTTTCGTAAGTAAAATTACTTAGGGGACCTTCAAGCTCTGGGGGTACATGTTTCATTTACAGTATAATGTGTTTGACTTTTTTTCCACACAGAATTCCCAAAATGGGAAAAATTAATTTGCCTCCAAGATTATACCTCAAAAGCAAGTTCATGTGGATCATATAATAGTGAGTATTATACTGATTTTCTGACTGGAAAAACATAAATTTACTAAAACTGAAGTTAAAGACTCATCAAAAATGGGTAGATAGACACATGAAGTAATTCTTTCCGAGGGAAAACAAGTGATCATAGGTTGTTTAAAATGACCATGATCAGCATGCAATATTATTATTCCTATTGGGAGATGTTTCAGAATAATTCATATGAGCCAGAAAATATTTTGGTTTAAAACAGTGTTATTTGAAATCTTTAAAATTTGATCTGTTGAATCGACAGCTAAATTCAATTCAAGCCAAGATAGGTTTAGCTGGACCAAAATGTACAATACATAGTGTGCTTAGAAAATGTTTCCTTAAAGTGAGCAAAAGTGAGCAATCACTCTTCAAAGGTAAAACACAATCAGCATGGAGGTCAGGGAGGGCCAGGAAAATGTCAGTGGTAAGGACATAAATCAATAAAGGCAGGACACGTGGAACTGCAAAGTGTAAGAGCATTTCATTATGCAAAGCATATGCATATTATAATTACCTGTACCATGGTGTATGGTAGCTTTAGGTACCTTCGCTTACAAGACCTTTACCAGGTCATTCTGACCTCATTTGACCTATGGGAAACTTTGCTGCCATAAGAGCAAAAGATAAATTCAAAATTTTAAAAAAGAAAAGCCAGGAGTAGTTGTTCTTTACCAGTTCATTCAGGGATGCCTGCTTGTTAGCTACTTGTGTCTATATTTGGGTTTGATTTCCTGGCCCGAAAATTGTAAATAATTATCCTTCATAACATGATACATTAATGAAAGTCCAGGGAATCGGCAGCATACAATGAATACAGGAGTCTCGATTTTATGACATTAATTCACAGAAAAGTGAAAAATGTATATCTTAGAAAAACAGGTTTTTCATTTAAAGTGAAGTACACTAATATATGCATTATGTTCCTTTTATTTACTTGCAGTGCATCGTGCATGACTGTGATGCTAGGCTGAGCATGGCTAGCAAAAATAAAGGTACATTAATAACTGGAGGTAAGTTCATTAGCACTAACGAGTCTTGATGTTAATGAGTTGCTCTGCTGATTGATCTATTGTCAGGTGAATGAACAGCTGTCTGGCTTGCAGGTGCCAGAGAAGCGAAAAAATAGAGAGTAAAAAGAAGTCAATACACTCAAATTTTATAGTCCATCCACCCATTGTCCAACCCACTTATCCTACCGGCTCACAGGGGGGTCCAGAGCCTATCCTGGAAGCAATGGGCACGAGGCAAGGAACAACCCTGAACGGGGGACCAGCCCATCGCAGGGCACACTCACACACCATTCACTCACACATGCACACCTATGGGCAATTTAGCAATCCCAATTAGCCTCAGCATGTCTTTGGGCGGAAACCGGAGTACCCAGAGGAAACCCCACGATGACACAGGGAGAACATGCAAACTCCACACACATGTTACCCAGGCAGAGACTCGAACCCAGGTCCCAGAGGTGTGAGGCAACAGTGCTAACCACTGCACCACCATGCCACCCCTTATTGCCTTATTATTTTTTTAATTTTAATTATCACATAGCATATTACTCTTTAAAATTTAATGATGGCAGTAATATATTTGAGCATTGTAAAAGTCTCAAGGATTGTTTATGCTGATATTTCCTATAATTGGCCATCTTTGGCCCTTTATTGGCTGTTCTTTAGTTTTATGGATGTGAGCTGAAGTATCATGAAAAGAAATCCCTCTGCATTTTGAAAACTCTGGTCTATTCTATGAACTACTGGAAGGTATCCATAGAAGATGATGCATACTGTAGATGTGCACCATCCATTACATTTATTTTTTTTTTTTGGGGGGGGGGGGGACAAAAAGCAGCTCTGGCGTAAACAACTGCAGCAGGGCCCCTGAAATAAGTGGCATGAAACAGATGTTGACAGGGTGCTGTGGTGTTATTTGACATTGATTCACAAGGTGTTCAATGACACTGTCAGAGAGCAGAGGAAAATGGAGTCAAGGGGAGCTGCCTCTAGGGAAATGTCACCAAAGGAAAAGTGATTTATTCTAAAACTATTACCAATTTCAGTCTATTAAATATAATTTCATGAATTTCTCATATATGTCCAAATTTATTTTTTTCCCTAAATCAAAGCTTAATATTTTTAAAATTACACTATCTAAACACAACTGATTTATTTTTGTTAAGTGAAAATTTGGGGGTTAGTGCAGATGCTTAAATAAATAATAAGTGTGTGACACCTGTCAATAAGAAGAACATATTTGACCTGTCTTTTTCTTCAGTACTTAAAACCAGAAAGGAATTGCCATTCATGTTATAATACAAAATTGAGCATTCTTATTTCACTTATTAAATTGTCAATTGATAGATGACCTTTCATGTCATGCTAGTTTTAAAAATGTGAGATGTAGAAGTTTGATTCTGCTCTGTATCACATTTGCAAAATGCCATCAGTCACTCCCCTTGGATGACTGGGAATGGCAACTAAAGGTGATATTCCTGGATTTAAAGGGTAAAGATTGCACATATTTTATATACACTAAGGGAAAGTTTAAATAATAAACCATGAATTTAATTAGATCAGGTGTTGCAAGTAAAGTTGTCCAGAAAGTCATGCAGGAAGAGGAATATGCAGTGGACTTCAAAGAAAAAGGAAAGAGAAACTGCAAAACAGTGACACAATTACAGAGGTTGTCACTTTTACTCTGGCTTTTGCTTCTGTAAAATGCCTTGGACCTGTGAAGACTACAATTATCACCTTTTTATAACCCATCAAAATATATTTCATATTGTTACAAAGTGCTTAACAGAAATATTCTTGATTGAATCAGAAAGCACAAGCGACTTCAGCCAAAACTGGAAAACTGTAAAACAGATTCCTTCATGGCTTGTTGAATGGAAGAAAAATGCAGAGACATTATATTTCTTGAGCTGCTAGCCTCAGACATTGTCTTCTGCAGGGCTCTGCTGCAGTGTCTAATGAGGACATCATCCTCTGGTACTGTCTGAGGTGGTGACGACCAGCTCCTGCAGCATGGAGCCACTCACAATTCCTGTGATGCAGTGTTCTCTGTGCCTGCCTATATTTTAGAAAAAGGCTTCAAAATTAACTGCTAAGCTTTGCCATTCAGTTGGATTATGATTAGATTTTACCTTAATCCTGAATGTCCCATACATGCTGGAGAAACAGGGTAATCACTCTTGAATGCCAAGCCTGTACATAACGTAGAATTTAGTAGGATTTATACTTGGCAGTTTTTGATAGTATGTTTACTAACTGATTGCACTCTATGAAGAGATTGATCACACACATTTTTTGCACATATAATGTTTCTCATTTCATAGAGACTGCAATCTGATGATTATGTGTTAAATATACATTTTCATTGGAAAGAAATACCTAAATATGAAGAAGGAATGTGAGAATCAACAGATTGAAAGTATTGTTGGAATTCAGATGGATTTATAAATATGGTGACTTGGGACCCCCACCCAGACTCAAACAATAGGCTTTACACAGTATAACACAAAAATGTATAGGGCTACCAAGAATATGTTGCTTAACCCATGTTATTTAAAAAAATCCACTGGTTAATATGTTTGTCATCACTGAATATATAATTAATTATACATTTTCACATTAATTTATTCTAAAGGACCAAGCCACTGACTTGGTTTAAAAATCAACAACACTTGAGTTAATCAAGTCACTAACTCAAAAAGAGACAGTCTAGTGGTCGCTTATTCAATTAATTAACTGCTTTATTACCCAAGTTGCACACAAATAGAGTGGAGTGTCCCTTAAGAAGCACTGGTGGAACTATGACCTAATAAAATTCACCTGTCTGAAATTAGCTGCATAAAAATAAAAGCTCTGCTCAGTGGGCTAAGCCTCTGTGCCTATTATCGGAAGGTCACTGGTTCAAGCCTGCCCTTGGCAAACTGGTCATGTTTGCGGGCCCTTGACCAAGGCCCTTCACTCCCAACTCCATGCCTTGTTCATAGCATCAGTTTCCTCCCATTGTTAGGCTAATAAGAATTTGCACAGTGTGTATAATTGTGTGTGAATGTTTAGCCAGCCATGGCCTACCTTGGATGGGACAGTTGCAAACTTAAAGGGAGAAGTTTGTTTTGTAATTCAATTACTGAAGCATCAGTAGTGAAAAAATATACATTTATTGCTTAAAAAATGTAATAAAACCAAAGCTGCTAGTGTATATAGCAGAATATTAACATTAATAAATAAATAACCAGTAATAGGGAATTGTAATTAAGTCTGACCTTTCTGGGTTACTGGAAGGTCTATAGCTCTAAATTAGCCATTAAGAATGGTTCTAATGATATAATAACATGCAAATTTCTGTGTCTTAAGAATTCACATTTAATCACTTGATTATGGGACAATTTTTTTCTAAGAATGAGAGCAAGAGAGATTAAATGCTGGCATTTCACCATTTATATCCATTTGATTTTTACATTAAAATGGAGAATGTTTTCATTGTCAGTACATGAATGGGCTGATTTAGGCTACTCTTCCTTTGGCTGACACAGACTACAGAATTCCAGAGCTGGAAAATTCAGAAGACAATGAGAAGGCAAATCTACATATGGCAGTTAAATTAAAAGAGCAGGCATGTGCAGTTAAAATCAGATTTTATTTCATGTTTTTCTAAAACAGATTCTGTCATTGTTTGACCTGTATTTGACAGTTGTATTGTCGTAATTTCCCTTTCTTTCCCTGGCTGGAACTACTGGGTGCCCTGGTTCTATTCTTATTGCCTTTTGACACTCACAGAACATGACCGACAACATATCCTGTAGCTGTTTCACCAAAGGTCTGCTTAATTAAAAATTAGAAAGTTAGAAATACTGTTGGATTTATGTTCACTACATAAAAAACACAGAGCAGCATGGTGGCGCACTGGTTAGCACTATTATCTCACACTGGGGCCAGGGTTTGATTCTGCATGTATGGAGTTTGTATGTTCTCCCTGTGTTGTCATGGGGTTTTCTCTGTGCGCTCCAGATTTCCCCCACAGTTCTAAGGTGAATTGGAATTGCAAAATTGTTTGTAGGTGTAAATGGGGTGTGAGTATTGTTGGTAGCTCAAATAATTTGTGTTTCCACCAATATGTAGGAAAATTAATTCTTATTTGATTATTGATTATTTAATTATTAATATTAATTAATTATTATGCTTGAATGATTTGTTTCTCCAATAAACAATATTATGGAAGTCCCAATTACTCAGTCACTGGAAGATTTGGTTCCAGGGTATGAATGGAATTCATTCATTACAATGTAACTACTTAACGTGGATTAGAATGTTCATCCCGTGAACATAACTCCCACCAGGTATGCAGCAACTCTATAGCTGTAGATTTAGAATGTATAAGAGGCTTGCATTTATTTCTAACACTACAACAAATACACAAACATTATACTCAACACAAAACAAACACAAAATAACAGAACAAAACTGAATAAAATCATTGAGCAGGATGGAATATGGTAAGGCAATAATTTAATTTAAATGGGTACCCTTACTGTTCTGCACAGCAATACTGCCGTTCTGCACGGCATGCCCTTGATCCTAAAAGTGCAACCCAAATTATAAAACAGATGAACAGGACATATTAGATTAAAATGAATGAAAGTTAGTTTACGTGGCTGTGGAGGGAGTTTCTGGAAATTTGTTGGAGAGGTAGTAAGATGATCGAGAGATGAAGTTCGGAGGGGGGCTTAGTCTGCAGTGGCTCTCTGCGTCATTGATCTGGCTTTTTGTGGTTCTGCAGTTTCTTCTCCCCCCTTCCTGTGCGATTGTTCTTCACGTAGGTACTTTCAGTATTTCGGTTCTGCTCCACTATTGTCAGTACCTAAGTGTGTATCCCCCCATACACTAGGGGTACCAGCTTGCTCTAGGCTCAGACCCTTAAATCAAGGCCCAGGTTGTTATTCCTAGGTTTCTAGCTCTCTGAGCCATAAAGCTTCGAATGTTATCCTTCATTTGCCTTAGAGTTTGACTTGCCTTGAGTGTGTGTTTGTGTGTGTGTGTGTGTGTGTGAGAGAGAGAGAGAGAGAGAGAGAGAGAGATAGTACTGAGACTACGGTATGCTCTGCGATCGGTTGCCTTCCAGCAATACGTTCCAGGGTAGGTTTTGGACCCCTGAGACCCTGTCTAGGACAACTGGGTAGAGGAAATGGATTGATATAACTGCTCACGTTTGCATATATCATGTGTGCATTTAAGGGATGGCCAGTTAACACTGGGGTACAATGTGTTTTATCACGTTTTAGATGAACCTGTAGCTGCATTCTGCCTCACAGAACTCTCCAGCTTCCTCAGATATCTCTTCCTTTATCCTCTCTCATCAGTCCCTCTCTTCTTCAGGTTCCCCAGCTCTATGGATCTAAAGGGTGTAAGACTAAGCGAAGCAGATTGTGCCCGGCAGATGAGCTACGGGAATTAGAGGCAGTTGAAGCTGTCTTTGGAGCTCCATTAGCAGTAGATGACACCTATTAGGTGACCCAAGTCCTTTAAGGAGACAGCTCGGAGCAAGAGATTGTTCTCATTAGTTGGTCCAGATTTACTGTGGAGCTGTCAGTACGTTAGAAGCCTTAGTCCACTGGAAAAAAAAGAACTTATATAACTAAAACAATATTATATAGTCCATTAGAAACTGTAGAATCTGTAAAAGTTAATAAATCGTATTTTCTAGGTGTTAACTCAAATTGGTCATTAGAAAATGCACTTTTAGGGAACAGAGCCCTCGCACCACTTTTTAGTTCCATCTTTACAAAATAAACAGTATCAAGCACCTTTAATGTAATCCCCCTAGAGTGCACATTTACCATAGCTTTTACTTTTAACGTCACTCGTGTACACAATGGTCTAGCGCTTTTTCTGTTTTTGGTGCTGCTTTTAGTTATACATGCAATAACAGCAACAAATGGCTTCCCTTCTAGGGTGTCTCATGCCACATGCCCTGCTGGGCTCATCTCAAACTTGTACTCATGTAAGACAGATGAATGCACAGCAATAATAATAATGATAATAATAATAATAATAATAACAATAATAAAGATTTTATGTAAGGAATAAAGAATTACAACTTGTGCAGTTCTATGACAATGATCAATGGCAACTTGGTGTAATGTGGCCCGCAGCAAAAAGGAGGGGCACTAACCAAACTAGAGTTGACTATTTTCATACAGCCACACACTTCAACGTGCCTCATCCTGCTAGTCATGGTTAATATTAATATATTACACTGCCCGGCCAAAAAAAAGGTCGCCATTTGAATTTAAACCGGCAAATACTTAAAAAGCTAATGCCTGGATCATTATTACAGCTCAGCAATGTCATGCAGCAATAAAGTAAAGTCAGTTGTGTACCTGAATCTACAGACTGGCCAGGTTACCCGTCCATCCATCATCAGTGGGTTTTTTCTTTCCTGATGTCATGGGCATATTCCAGGGTGAGAAAGCCAAGATTCATCAGGCTCTAGTTGTCAAAGAGTGGTTCAGTAGCATGAAGAATCATTTTCACACATGAATTGGCGACCACAGAGTGTTGACCTTAGCCCATTGAAAGTCTTTGAGATGTGCTGAAGAAGATTTCATGGAGTGATTCAACTCACTTTGTCAATACAAAATACAAAAATGGATGTACATATGGATGAAACTAAATGCAGATGTTGCATAAACTTGTGGAAACAATGACATGAAAAATGTA